>OX454527.1:48991191-49591191 GCA_949715645.1 Portevinia maculata
TACAAATTATGTTCAACGCAATTTTCCATTTTATACGGCGCCTATTGCACCACTTCCCTTTTTCCGATTTAACTTCCTCGTTCACTTCTCTTTTTGAAAATTTAGTGGCTGCACTGAAGGTAATCGGATCGCAGAGGGTTTTCTGAAGCGAAAGTATTCTCTGAAGCTGAAACATTCAATGAAATTTAAAGATCTTCGCATTTGAAAGCGGGAAGTAGCGCTTGGTGCGAAGTTCACTCCTAAGCTTTCTAGTTTCTTTACCAATTCGTTGCGTGTTTGCACCATTTTGTGTTAAATTTCTGGAAATTTGTATTTTGTCAATAATTAATTAACTAATAAAAGTAAAAAGTGGGGCCCCACATCTAAGATCTTAGACAATAATGTGTTTTCATCTTTTTATTTGTCGAATTTTTAACAACAAGAATAGAGAAAATGATAGTTGTTCCTTCCACAAGAAAATTTATTAACCAATATTTTGTATCTCATAAAACTATTTGATATTCAGAGCAATTATACTGACTACTGCCACCAGCATAGCCAATATAAGGTTATTTGCAATTATCGTTAATGCTCCGTTGTCTAACTGTTCGGTATTGCATGCGTCTGTATTGCAAATGCTGCAGGCGTAACCGTCCGATGCGTCACATTTCAAATCTGAAGAACAACCGCGTTCTGTTAGCGGCACTGGTTTTGTTCTGTATTTGACAACACACTGATCATTTGACAGGTAATTGGGGCAAATCGATACTACTTCTGGTGCAGCTCTGCACTTGTCATCGCTCTCAGAACGACAGATGTAACAACTGCGTCTGTCAGTTGGATAAACCTGTAAAATTAATATCAAAAAACGCAATTCATATCCAAAACCAATGTGTGTCTGAATCATATTAATTACCTCTTTATTGCAACCATCTCCGGTACACGTGTGACAGAAAGCATTGTCTCCTTCTAGACAATTGAGAATATCGCCAACCCCCAATGAATGCAGGCATCCTCTGCTAGTGCTTCCATCTGTGGTTAAAATAATCGAAGTCAATTCAGTCACGAAAACATACAAAATCACCTTTATCCACTTTCGAATAACACTGGGTGTAAGGGGAATTTTCACATCTAGCAGCTCCCAAAATCAAATCTGGCTTAACAGCGCACCGAATATCGGTCTTAGAGTTGCAGACAGCACAAACATTAGAATCGGGCAAATTGGCATGCACATTACAATTGTTTCCGTTGCAGAGGATAAGTTGTTTAACAGCGCTATTAACCTCACTCTCGGTCAGCTCACTCCTGCAACCCATTCGTTTGACATTCATAATCTCATCGAACAGCATAAAGCACTGATCGGTTGTGCTAAATGCAGAACATTCCCTTTGAACGGGGACCTTGCAATCTCCTTCGCATAAATTACATGACAGGCGAGTTTCTGGCAACGCCAAGGTATTACATTTGGAACCATCGCACTTGGCACATGTCGAATCAGTGCCACAACTGTCTGCATCGACCGGTTCAACATCATCTAAACAAGTTCGAACCAGTTCTAGAATGTTAGCATCACTTCTATGAGGATACAATGCAGTTACACAACCCTTTGTGCATGTTCGATGCGCTGTGATGGCATTTACATCCTGAACGCAATTAGGATCATTTGCAGAATCACAATAGATGCATTCGATGTCGTCCATAGTAGACTTTATTGTGTTGCACCTATTCGATTTGCAGTTGAAACACAATTTAGGATTTGCCTCGCAATGGGATGCGTAATCGGCCTGGACACTGTCTTCGCAACCGCGACTAAGAACTTTTCCATCGCTGCCAAACACTGTCATACAGTCCTGGTAGGGGTTGCCTTCACATTTTTTAATAGGAACTTCTGGGAATAATGCACAATCACCGCTCTTACAAGAATAACAGTTCAATGGGAGATCCTGGAAGATACCGTAAATCTCTTCGGATGTTTTGCGTACATTATGCGTGTTGCAGCCTTCGCCAAAACAGATTCGACAGCTTCTCAAATTGTTCGGATCACAAACGAATTCCGATTCACAACCACGTGTTGTAACGCCTTTTTTATAAAAGGAAACACAGTTGTCGGTTTGATTGTACAGAGGACACACGCTTAGAGAGGATGGATTTGAGTGGCATTTGCTATCAGTATTGGAACTACAACGTTGACACTGCGGGCGACCTGCGGGCACGATCTGAAAGAGAAAGGTTTTATGTTATTTTGTATTCCTATGTCTGTAAGTCGTTTGACTAATGCAATTCGATGTTTGACAAAGTAACACTAAACCGATTTTACTTCGAAAGAAAGAAACAAGTACTTTAAAATCACTGTTCTCTAACTTGGTCGAATCAAAAGGATTCTTTTACTTTACGTCAATTTTTAACCACTGAACTTGTTAAGCAATTACGTAAAAATGTAACCTGTCAATTAACGATCATTCAATCAAGTTACCATTGTATTGCATTCTGATTCGCTGCATGAGTGACATGTTTTATAGTAACTCGTCGAACAATTGAAGTAGTTTTCTTTATTTTGGAACAAGCAGCCTCGCACGGTCACTCCACCTTAAATTGTACGATATACTTGTCATGATAGTATACAAAGAGCATTCCCTTACCATTTGGTTCTGAAAATTCAGCATAACAACTATTACGATTACATGCTTCACGATCTGCCACCGCAGTCGGTTCAAGTTCACAATTTTTATCAGTTCTAGAATCACATTTGTAACAATATATCTCCATCATATCGTGCAAACTATTACATCCATAGGTATCGCATAAACGCAATTTCTTATCTTTATTTAGTGCAACCAAATCCTCTCCTTCAAGGTCACTGCGACAACCCGATTTGACAATTTTGTTGGTGTCATCAAACAACACATAACACTGTTCTTCTGCTGTGTATATGGGACATATCTCAACATCTTGTTTTTTGCATCCACTTGGGTCATTGCATTTAAAACACTTTATGCGCTCTTCCGGAAACAGACCCGAATTACACCTGTTGTCGCTGCACGTCGCACACAATGGATCTCCGCCATCGGAACACAATTGACTGGCCTTAAAATCCCTGTCATCTAAACACGATCGTGATAGGTCATAAGTTGGCTTCTCATCGGTCTCATTTCGCACAAGTAACTCTAGCATACAATATTTATGACATAATCGCATGGTTGATACGTAAAGTGGATTCGATATGCATTCTATACTAGTCTTCGAATTACAGGAAAAACAAACAACAAACTCGTTTAAATCATTTGCTGTATTGCAAGCACTCGACAAACAATTGATGTATCTTCCTTTATGGTGGTCGCAAAACTGAGATATATCATCGCCGCATCCTCGACAAATTGCTTTGCCAGTGTCGGAGTCAAAAACAGTGGCACATGTCTGACTGCCTTCACATTCTGTTTCATTCGACGAATCTTCACACTGACCTACAGAGCATGATTGGCAAGATAAACTAGAAACTGTAAGAAGAAATTAAATCAAAATTTAATAATTTATTGTCAGGTTTATGATAACGTTTATCGAAAAGTCTTTAAATCGTTAGATACAAGTGAAGGTAAGAAAAGTTACCTCAAAGCCCACAAAAATGTATAAAATTTTTTTTTATTTTTATTATTTTTTTTTAATTTATTTTTTTATTGTCTTAACTTCTTTGTTTCTTTGAGTCATCTTCTTCTTCCTTAATGGCGGTGAGGCTATGATCAGGACCAAAGGGAACAAAACCCTCCCACTTAAATGCATCCCTACGGTTTCGCCTGTGGGGTTCGCCGGTTCGACCTCAGAAAATAATAGCTGGCCTTAAGATTTTTAATCACTTCGTTACTGAGTCCAGTCAAATGTTGATGTTGCTGCATTTGCGTGATCCAGTAGTTTTCAGGCCCGCCTATTGCCTTTTTGATAGGGTTTGTAGAATCCTTGCTTTGACCATGACAGTATACCAACTGAACCGGTTGCGCTCAATTTTTTTTCAAAATAGGTTCTTTGAAGTGAAGGCTTCCTCGCATCTTCGTCGTTAATTTGCCCTCATACTTTTTGTACGCTGTCCAACATTGTGAACTATATGTGAGCGCCGGGCGCACAACTGCGGTCAAGAGCCTAAACTTTAGCTAAGGGGGCATTTTTTGGTCAGAGAAAATGACAGTTTTCCGGTCACTTTATCCACCCTAAGTTAACGCGATGCTTAATGTCGTCATCACAGCTTGCTTCGTTTTTAACCATAGATCCCAGATATTTGAACTTTTCGAACCTTGGGAATAACTCTTCCATTGATTTAAATGTTTCGTTTGGTCAGAATGAAGTTTTGCAATCCAGATCTTGGAGAATGTGTTGGATTGCTTGTGGTCGAAACTTTATGCCCCTCATTGAAGAACGCAAAAATTAGGCCCCAAAACTCGAGCAGAAAGCTAAAAGAGAGTCGAAATTGGAAACATTTATGCTTCCTACGGAACCGAAATAATAAATTCTAAGTGTTTTTAAAATCCGCCCACTGATACGCCCAGAATTAAAAAAAAACAGTTTAATTAAAAAATCAAAGTTTGCGCTGAGAAGCTAAAATTTGCAATATATACTCTCAGCGGTCCGAAATGATCCTGTGATATTTTTAAAATTCGGTCACTATTTAAAAAACCGTTTTATTGAAGAAATCATTGGAAATGAAAAGCCTTTTCTTCGCCAAGTAAGTAGTTAAAGTCGTTTTGAACACTTTAAAGAGGCGCTTTTAGCAAAAACGTAGGTTTTTTGATAAAATCCTTTAAATGATATATACAAAAAATGTATATCCTTCTTAACAATTCACCCATACTTGGATTTTTTCCGCGCCCACTTTCTGAGGGATAGGAATAGGAACATGTTATCCAACAGTTCACCCAAGCGGAATGTACTCGTAGCTTTTCCTTATGTTTGTTTTTCTTTCTAAGGATGCAAGCAAAATGTTTCAGGACTCAGTTCAACCGAATTTAGACGCGTTTTATTGGGAACTGTATGCCAGCTCAACAAAATTATATACCTTAAACAACAACAAACCACAAGTGATCATAAATAGTGAAGCTAAAGTCTTGGAAATCTGGAATATGATGACACCCAAGTGGGTGTCTGAACCTAACCTAAGATTTCTAAGCTAAGCTGCGGAAATTAATTCCAATTACTACCCCGCAACCATCCACACTCATTCGCTGGATTAATAGTAGAAAGGAAAAATTAATTTTAAATTTAAGATTAGATTAATAGTACGGGATTAATAAATTCAAGACTTGCTTTCGTGAATATATTATGTACGTTTCGAGATACATTTTAATTTCACTGAAAATCAGTATTTTCACAAAAGAGTTGAAACAACGCCAACTATAGTTAATAAGGAGTATGATTCCATATGTATTCCAAATTTGACATTTAAACTTAAGGCGAATATAAAAGTGAATATAGCGTTTTATTGTGACATCGATTGCTGAGCTTGAAATAAGTTAGATAAGATAAAATCAAAAATTAAAAAAAATAAAAACAGTATGTATAGAAAAATATGTAGACAAGATTCTTCTTAACAATTCTTCCATAGGTTTTTTGCCACGTTTGCCAAAAAACGAGTTTTTCTTTGACGTCTTTATTATGAATGACTGTGTTTAGAGTACTGTTTCCCCTTCCATTGTGTTAGTTAAACAAATCAAATACATAGAGTGTAGTCATATACAAAAATGTATCTTCAAAATTAAGTTTTTTTTCGGAGAATTTTACCTAAATTTAATAAAACATTTAATTTTAGCCTTAAATCTCCTTACAACCGAATTTTGATATGCTATTGGATGCCAACTAGCATTTAATGTATGATGAACAAGCATTTAGTTTTTATCTGAAATTGTATCTAGTATCCATTATAAATTTACATAACATCGAATTAAAAGTGGTTTTAATCGGTGGAACCTTCAGTTTAAATATTATTTTAGTCAAAAGGTGTTAAGTGTTGAATATTTAATTTCAGTGCAGCTCAATCCAAATAATTATTTTAAAATGCGCCATCTTCATTTAATGAGTGTATCAAGATGACACCACGAAAAACGTATACTCTACCAACCACCTCACCTTTCGGCAAATATATACATACCACCATCGGTAGACAAAAAACTTTTTACATTTCGTAAATTCCGATATATTTATATAGCTATCGATCCTAAAGCCGCTTTTTTAGCTTGAATATTGGCTTAATCCCAGCCTGTACTCGCCATGTTGAGTCTATCCTCAAATATTAGCCGACTAGACTTCCTCTTGCCGACCGTCAACTGACCTCGCTGTCCTCGTGATTTAAGAAACCACGAGATCTTTGGAAATATAACGACACAGCCGATACCCGGAGCGCAGCAATGAAGCAATCAATTGGCCGATCAAAATCACACAGATCGTGCGAATCAACCCAAGCATATTAATCAGTCGAAGCACTATCAACAACAAGATCCAGCTGGAAAAAAGAGAGAGCATCAAACCAGCAAACAAGGAGTAATCCACTGGACCGTGTAATTGATCACACCTGATTAATTTATTGCTCTCAACACAAACACTCACCTGCATAAATTGGTTACAAAAAAAAAACTAAATTAGTATTTATAACAAGTTCGTAGTAAAACGAGTGTTCAATTGCTTTAAAGTTCTCGTAATTAGTTCCTTTAGTATAATATTCATATCCAGACCCAGATCAATCGAAGAGATGCGCACAATAACTTGGGGCATCAAAAAAATAATCTTAGTAGTCTAACCATCTTAACCATCTGAAGCGGTGAGTCCAAGTCATTGTAATTTATTTGAAAAATTATTTAATAAACTACTTGGTATAAATTATAGCCGTGTCATTGTTAAAAAATGTATGTGATTAATTTTGTGTTGGTGGTCTCTGAAAAGTGATAAGAGAAACTATTTTTTTATTTGTCGAGTGTGTGGTGAGTATATTTGAGTAGTGCTGATAAGAGCGATTCGCATAGATCGTATTAGTAGTCAAAAGTTTTTGATTAAAAATGTTGTTTCCCGTGTAAAAAAAATAAACAAATTCATAGGTACTATACCTAATTGATGTATGTATGTAATTTTGTTGTAGGACATTATTTCCAAAACTTGCTAAAGTTTGTTATCTGGTGTCAGATATACGACCATGTATATAATAAGTCACTACAAAGAATAAGTGACTATCCAAAACTGTTAATTTGTGAATTCATATTGATGTAAACTTGAATAGTAATTTTATTAATTTTTTTTTTCTTAGTTGTATTCTAAAAGTTCAAGTACCTATACCTATTTTAAATTTATTTTCCCGTGTAGATTTTTATATTATCTACTTTTCTTTCGATTAAAGAAAATTATACTCGAGCGCGTAGAATACTCCATGCGACCAATCCACTTTCGCACTCATACAGTGGGTAGAGTAAATACTTCGAGATCTTGACATACACAAATCCGCTCCTCCAGATGGTATTTCCCTATTGTTCAGAAGAGGTATTCTTCTACGCCGGCAAAACCACTGCGTAAGCTATCTGTCCTATTCTTCAGGGCTCTTTCAGAGCAGATGGAAAACAGCATTTGTCCAGCCTGTACCAAAAAAAGGCGAATCTTCTTCTCCCTCCTCCTACCGACCAATTGCACTTACGTCGCTTCTTGCTAAGGTCATGGAAACGCTGATCAACTGTCAGCTAATGAACATATCTTGAATCCCGAAAACTTTTCAATGACGCGCAAGCAGGTCCACCGGTGATTTGATGACATATCTTACCGAAAAGTTTAACCAATCTCTTCACCAAGGTGGTGAAAGTAAGATCATTGCGCTTGATATTTCCAAGGCATTTGACAGGGTCTGGCATTAAGCTCTCTTGTCGATGACTTCTTCTTCAATGGATTATAAATTACCTTTCGGACCATTCAATTCAAGTTGTTTTGGACGGTTTCAAGTCTGCAACTGACCAAATAAATGCTGGTATTCCCCAAGGCTCTGTTCTGTCCCCGACACTCTTATCCTCATATTCGTTTCTTGGGTCCCGCCCTCTCATTAAATTCCGACCTTAACAGTATATCTCAGTGGGGTACAACATACAACAATAGAGTGGAATTTAATGCTTCTAAAACGCAATGCTGTCTTCTGTCATTAAAGCAAAACCCACACATACTGCCATTATCCGTAAATTGCTCCTGAATCGCTGAATCCACTCTTGGTATTTGTGTTAATGACAACCTCCTCCGTTGGAATGACCACATATTCGATGTCGCCAAGAACGCTGCGAAATGTCTAAGCTTCCTTAAACGATGTTGGAAATACTTCACCCCTTCTAATTATATTCACTGAAGGGGAGGGAACAGTAGACGTGTTTAAGCAGCATTTCCGGCAGCTCCTTAATGTGCATCATGTAGAGAGAGTGATAGGGCAAGAAGAGAACTCACGATCAGTCAATAAAGAACCAGTTCCACCACCCATTATAGAAGAAGATGGCTGACCTATAAAAAAGCCTAAGAACAACAAAGCCGCAGGCTCTGTTGGCTTACCAGCGGAGCTCTTCAAATACGGTGGTGATGATTTTGTAGGGCGCATACACCAAATCATCAGCCAAGTATGGGTAGAAGAAAACATACACGATGGCTGGACTATCAGCTCCGTATGCCCCATCTACAAAAAAGGCGATCCTATGTTTTGCGAGAACTATCGAGTCATATCCCTGCTTAATGTCGCATATAAGATCCTATCCAACGTACTGCGTGAACGTCTTATACCGTTTTGCAACACACTTATCGGCACGTACCAGTGTGGCTTCCGGACAGGTGGATCGACTATAGACTAAATTTTCACACTGAGGCAAACCCTGGAAAAGACCAACGAATTTCAAGTCGAGACGCACCACCTATTCATCGACTTCAAAGCCGCGTATGATAGTAAACATCGTCAGGAGCTTTATGTGGTGACCGAATTCGGAATCCCGGCAAAACTGATTCAGATGTGTCGCGTGACACTGGAAAACACGCTCTGCAACGTGCAGTTTGGAAGCAGCTCCTTGGAACTATTTTAAACATGCACCGAATTTCGGCAAGGGGACGCGCTATCATGCGATTTCTTCAATCTCGTACTGGAGCAGATAGTGCGTAGTGCAGGTATCAACACCGAAGGCACTATCTTCAACAGGTCCGTTAATGGGTTGTGTGGACGATATTGACATCATCGGTCGATCACAGCGCTCCTTGAAGCTTTCACGGCGATTGAAGAACAGGCAAAATCGGTTGGCCTTGTAGTAAATGAGGACAAGGCTAAATACATGCTATCAACAAACAAACAACCATCTGTTCACCGCCTGGGACAAAACGTCACTTCATCGAGCGAAAGGACAATAATGCTCCAGCTAAAGACCAAGCAGTCGCGGATGCCAGAGCGCTTGGTGTGGACAACTGGGAGCAACGGACCCGGGATCGTAGAGGATGGAAGGCTGCAGTGTCTCAGACAGAGACTCTTCACGGGTCGGGAGCCCGTTAAGTAACTTAAGTACTCTCCCGGATTATCTCGCAGGAAGCGACGGTAACACCAGACGAACTCAGCCATTATTTTCAATACCTTTTAAGATTATAATATAACCACTTTCGTGGTTATTCTTTGATATACGAGCCTTATTATCGAATTTTGAAGTTATGTTATAAGGCCATTTATTTGCTATTGTTTAAACGATACTGTTCTTTAAATGCACAAGTCATCAAAATCAGTTCTGCCACTCAAGTTCTACCGAAAAATATCATATTTGACAAATTATTCATTTGTTATGTGTTTAAAGCTTTATCAAACATTTAAAAGCGTACATACATATATTTGCTGCCAACAGTCTTTTCAAAATAAAAATGTTTATGCAAAACCTGGTATTTTAAATAAATTATCTCTTGTACTTCTTGCTTGTTAATGACCAACATGTACCAACTGAGCCGGTCGCTCTCCATTATCTTCGAGAAAGGTACTGAGGCTTCCCCGGATCTTGGAATATCATATTTGACAATAAAGCGTATAATTATAATAGTATATTAGCAGTGGCGGACTAAGCGGAAGGGGCGGCCCGCCCCGGGCCTCCGGTCTTGGTGGGCCCCCAAATTCTTCAATTTATAATAAAATGGGACTTTAGTGAATAGTTACCCTGTATATCGCCATACTTCAATTCATTTCATTTCTTTTATTGAGGCTTTTTGAAAAACAGGTGTTTTTTTTAACCATAACTGTTTAACATAAATAGTATATAGCGACTTATCAGTTATGCCTGGCAAAGCAATTCAAAGAAGCAATTTTATTTAATGACTTACACATATGTATTTGGTAGATAAATATAATATTTTGTATAGCAAAAGTTATTTTGTATGCTTTGCTCTCGGCATACTTTACTTTATTTTATTTAAAAAAAATACTTAAAAATACCTAAAGATATTGCTAGACATACCATATAAGTTCAGAATTCTAAAAATGAAGAAAACAAAGTATTTAGATACATAATTCGAGTGTGATATGTCAGTATGAGTTAAGTGATTTTTACTATCCTCTTAGGTTAAGGCGTGAGACTCTCTCGTAAAACGGAACAATTGAGCACCTACTTAAATCAGGTGCAATAGTTGACAGAGATTTATGGTGAAGCATATTGAATGGAGAAATATAATAATTATTTGACAAGCACTCTGTTGTGTTAGAATCAAATAAGGACTTAATCAATGAATTCGGATGATGTTCAATTCGCTGAAGTTTATTTGTTGTCAGGTTAATTAAATATGTTAGAAGCGGTGTAAATTCACATGATTCATAAATTATTTTATTCGAGAAGTATTTTTTGTTTGCCCTTTTAAATTCTCAGCAGCAAAATCTCAGAATTTGTTTTTCAATTTTTTCCATCTCTTTGGCTATTGTGGGAGAAATAGTAAACCATGTGCAGAACCCGTATGCCAAAATTGGACGAATAAGAGTTTTATATAATAGTATTTTAGTATTCTTCGACATTGCCCTTGAATGCAAGACTGGTTTCAGATAATGTTTTACGTGCATGCTTATTAAAAAGGAACCTGTTATGAAAGTTAACCCCTAGGTACTTCGTTTCAGAGCTAAGAGCAATAGGACTGTTATTCATTGTTAACGAAAGCATGTAAAACTAGACTTTTCACAGTTAATATTCAAACCCCATTTTTGAAAGTAATCAACCAGCAAAGGAGGTTTTCGTTCTATTTTTAATAAGGCTTTTTCTGATCTCACATCGCCAGCTGTTATCAGAGTGTCATCTGCAAAAATAATAGCTTCTGGTTCGTCGACTTCACAGTTTTGGAATGGGAAATCATACAATGTATATGATGAATAAAATTGGGCCCAAAATCGAGCCTTGTGGGATTCCCGAAGATATTGAAAACAAATCTGATTTCGAATCGATTTTCGAAAAAAATTGATACCATTCGAATAATCCACTTAGGAAAATTAAGGTTTATTAATTTGTATAACAGTTCCTTGTGCACATTTCTTAGATCTCAAGTTGTGAACAATTTTGTTGCAGAGAAGAAGTGTAGCGTGTTCTGTAGAATGTTCTTTTCTAAATCCAAGTTGATTTTTAGATATTATATTAATGTTGTCGCAAAATAAGTTTATATGCTCTTAAAGTATTTTTTCGAAAAGTTTTCCAATGTTTGAGAGCAATGATATAGGTCTAAAACTTTGAAATTCTTTAGTGGATTTATTTTTTGCAATTGGTAACAATTTTACTATTTACCATTTCGAAGGAAAATAGCTATTGTTAATGCAATGGTTAAATAAAGATGAAAGAAGAGAATCGAGAGAAAGGCAACCAGGATTATAAGAGGGGTTGGAAGTGGAAAATGTAGTGATGGGTGTGTTGAGATCATGAGAACAAAACTGTTTAACCGTGGAGCAAACTTCGTTGGTGAAATTACTATCAACGTTAGGAGCTTATACTTCTATAATTCTTGACCATTTGCATCTCGGTTGTATCATGCGAGAGGAGTTTTTGAAACTTAAACTAATTAAAAATTATCTTCGATCTACAATGGATCAAGAGCGACTAGCATCTAGCCGTGCTTTCAATAGAAAGAAAAATTTCCAAAGAAATCGATTTCACAGAAGTTATTGAGGAGTTCAGTAAATTGAAGGCACGAAAACACATACGAGTATGTGTAACACGCTACAAAAAAAAAACTATATTTGATTTATTTTATCTAATTTTTTTTTGTCGATCGATTCGTATTTTATTTTCCTCTCCCATATCCATTCCATATTGTAGGTATGTATGTGTATTTAGCCTTAATAATTTAATTCGAATTTAAATTTCACTAGCCAGATTTTAACGAAATAAACATAAACACTTATTTATACATACAAAAGTGAACTGAATAAAAAGCTTGTAAAACTACTTTTTTTTTAAAGCTTGGGGGCCTCATTCAGCTCTGCCGCCCCGGGCCTCTGACGGGCTTAGTCCGCCATTGTATATTAGCAAACAAGTTTAATAAGTATTTTTGTTAAAAGCGTTCAGTCCATAAGTGAATCGATCCTCAATACCCCATAGGTTAATCAAATACAAAGTTACTGTTGTTCATTATAACTGTTGATGAAATTAAAAAAGTGATTAACCGAATAAGGGACAAAAGCTACTACTACTACAAAAGCTCCCAATTGCTGAAAAGAGTGGCAAATAACGCCCATTATAAAAATTAAAGGTTCAAGAAAATTTGAGGATTTTAGACCTGTTAATGCCCTGCCTATAATATATGTGGACTTCTTAGAAAAGTTAGTGCAAGTGCAATTGGAATCGTTTTTAAATGAAAATCAGTTGGTTATTGAAAACCAGTCGGGCTTCAGAAATCAACATTCTTGTGAAAGGGCTCCTAACATGGTGGTTGGAATCTGGAAGCAGGAATTAGATTTAAATAACAGTGTTATCTGTGTGTTTCTTGACTTAAAGAGAGCTTTCGGAACAGTTGATAGATCGATCCTGATTCACAAGTTAGAAAAATATGGTGTGCGCAATAAATCCTTAAATTGGATCAGAACATATCTGAAAGATCGAACTCAAAGAACAAATGTGAGTGGTGTTGTTTGAGAAAAAATAAGTGTTAATATAGGAGTCCCCAGGTATTTTGATTTTATTAGGATAATATTGTTAAAGTGGTCAAACATAGTCAAATAGCCTTGTTTGCCGATGATGCAATTTTATTAATTACAGGCCAAGGCGTACATACAATTGTCCCAAGAATGCAAGAAGATTTACTAACTTAAGTGTCTGTCTGAAAGCAAATAAGCTAAAACTAAACGTTGCAAAAATTAAATTAATGGGATTTGGCGATAATAGTGATGGAACAGAAGTAAACATCTCTATTGACGACGAATCAGTAGAAACAGTGTCGGAAATAAAATATTTAGGAGTTGTGATAGACAATTAATTAAAGTTTAATAATCACACTAATTGCATAGCCAAGAAATTAGGGTTCTTGAAAAGAATAAGAAAACATAGGGACAGGCTACAGTCCGCTTGTTCGAACTGTTGGATACCCTATTCTTATTCCTATCCCTCATAAGTGGGCGTGACAAAAGTCTAAGTATGGTTATGGTTAACATTTAAAGGATTTTGTCAAAAAAAACGAAGCTTTTGTAAAAAAACGCACCCTAGCTCAAACTTTGGTTTTCCAATAAAATTATTTTATTTAATTGTGGGCGTGTCAGTAAGCGAATTTAAAAAAAAATAACACATGAGCATAAAGGGCCCCTAGAGAGTATAAATTATAAGAACCGTGTTTTTCGTTTGTCAAATTAAGACTGACTATATTTTATTACCAAATATAATTGAACAGAGATGACTAAACTTAAACTAGGTCATTGTCTTTTGCTTATTATGCTATTGCTGACAAATTATTTGAAAGTGCAGTGGTTGTGTGATTGAGTCGGGTGCGGATGTGCTGGCAGGTGCGAATGGAATGGTTGGGGTCGTTGTGTGGTGTTGTACAGTTATTATTGGATATTGTTTCCGGATGTGCTGACAGGTGCGAATGGAATGGTTGGGGTTATTGTACGGTGTTCCGGTTTTAAAATATTACGTTGCCGTAACTTATATATTATAAATTTCAGCTCCCTAGCTCTAAATTTGGATTTAAAAAAAAAAAAAATTAAATTGTGGGCGTGTCAGTAGGCTGATTTTGAAAATATTTACACATGAGCATAAAGGGCCCCCTAGAGAGTATATATTATAAATTTCAGCTCCCTAGCTCAAATTTTGGTTTTTCAATAAAATTGTTTTATTTATTTGTGGGCATGTCAGTGGGCGGATTTTGAAAATTTTATATTCCGAGCAGTCTTAGGATTCATAGATCATATATAAAAAATTTCAGCTTTCTAGCTCAAAATTCGATTTTTTCCAAAATTTTGTTTTTTTGAGTATGTGGGCGGATTTCAAAAATTCGTAAACTTGATTATTTCGGGACCCTAGAGAGTATATGGTTAAAATTTCAGCTATCTAGGTCCAGTTTAAAGGCCGAATTTTTGCCGACGGATGGACGGACGGACGGACATGGCTAGATCGACATTACTATCGATGTTGATCATAAATATAGTAACTTTTAGGGGTCTACGGGCAATATTAAGGTATGTTACAAACTATGCGTCAAAATTAATATACCCTTAGAATAGGGTATAAACATATTTCAACAGACAGTGCAATAAAAACTTATAGTGCCATAATAAAGCCCCACTTTGACTACTGTTCGTCGATTTTGTTTTTGTGTAATCAAACTGTGTATGAGAATAATTCTTATGTGCAGCATTTGTACGCCTATTTCCGAAATATTAGGTAAATACGTTAATGTGGTTAAGTGTCGTTCAAAAAATTGAAATGAATGTTTTGATGTTTTTTTTTAAACAAAATCAACCCAATTGTTTAGCACGACATGTATGCTATGCGGACGAGTGCAACACAGAACTGTTTATTCTATAAAGGATTTCAGCTTTTTAATTCCCTTCCAGGAATAATTAAAGAAGATTTAAATATGTATTCACTTAAAGAAGCTGTTTTAAATTTTGTAAAAATGAAATCTGAAATGTAACTTATTTATGAACTTCTGAGCTCGATGTACTATATTTTATTATTGTAAATGGTGCAAAAGTACTAAACTAAAACTCTATTACTACTACAAATTGAACACCAGAGCCTATTCCTTCTAGGGCAGGTAAAAAGTATTCTGCTTACGTAGAGATAGTGTGTAGTAAATCTATTATTATTATTATAATATTCAACATAAGTTATTGGGTGAAAGAAAAAATCACAACAGAAATCGATTAACACTTCTTAACACGAAACTAATTTGAGACAATTCTTAGGTATATTGATTTTATTAGGATTTAATACATTGCCATCGGTTGATGATTACTGGTCAAAGGATCTATGCCTTGGAAATACAACTGTGAAATAGAGCATGACACGCAAGAAATTTTAAAACATTAAACGTATCAACCATTTTAACAACAATATATGTTTTGTTGCAAAATATGAAACTGAAAACCCATACCCAAAAATAAGCAGGCAGCTTTTGCAGAAATCAGAGGGTACCTATATCATCTCTAGGATCATATCCATTAGAATATCAGCCTCGCAATATGCCCCGAGTTAGTGGTGCACATTTTCCTGTTATGCTACCACAGGGAAAACCACTTAAGCAACCACGGGAAAAACCACTTACAATTTGCAGTTTTATTCATATAGTTTGCTTAAAGGTACTTAGTAACAAATCTTAAATTTGTAGAGTGTTAGTTGACAAAATAAAAATGTCAAATAACAGCCGGTATTCGCGCTTGCGCATACCAATTTCCAGCGCATACAGACTACTTAACGGGCTCCTGACCCGTGAAGGGTCTCTGCCTGAGACACTGCAGCCTTCCATCCTCTGCGATCTCGAGCACGCTGCTTCCAGTGATGGGATTAGTTACGAAATCGCAAGTAGATTCCATAAACAGTGCAATGCCTATGGGGGACATGCTGCCCCGCTGCAACCCCCTGCTTGGGGTCACTGTTTGATTTGGAGTAGGTGCGAGGTTTTATTTTACCACTTTGGGTAAATGAATTCGTATGGCCTTAATTCACTTTTAGAAAGCGAAAAAATGACATATATTGAAATATGGCTTTATTTCACTACTGCAAACTGAAATAAGGCCATATATCGGTGGTAGAAGTGTTTACTGCGATTTAAGAGCAGGCTAAATTGGTTGATCCTGAAGTTAATGCCGACGGTTGAGTTTCTGGTTTGATTAAAATGTCCTCGAGAGCTTTTTTAAGAATTGTTTCATTGAAATCACAACTGTAAGTCGTTTTCTTTATAAGAACGAACCATTCCGAAAATGTTTTTGAATTTTCCGTTTCAGCTTTAAAATTGTAACACACTTAAATTTAACATGGACACTTTTGATTTCTGTCAGAACTGCTCCATGTGCTTTCGTCGAAAGTGCGCCATGATGTTTTTTTGAAGAACAAATTATTTTTCACAAAATTTATGAAGACAGTTCAATAGAATGTTATAAATAACTTAAATAAATAAACTATTATGACAAAGGTTTGACACTGGCAAGAACACAATTCCAAATAAAAACTGCTGAATGTCACTTACTTCGTAACAATGCAAAATTAAACAAAATCAGGGACAAAATCAAAAACCTGTCTCACCACCACAGGAGCCTTCCTTCAGTCGGAGTTCGTGTATTATCCAAAAGAAGAAATCCGCGTGGTATGTTATTGAAGACTCTTTTCAAAAATCAACCTTCTGTAATTGTGAAAGTCAAAAGAGCCCCACCCTACCCTACCTACATCGTACCTCCCAAGTGCTTTTTAAATACACAGATTTTCTCTAAAAACACTCTTATGATTTTGACCTTTTTCGGTGTTTTGGATAGTTGGAATGAGGATCACACAATATAAAAAGATACAAATTCTTTAAAAACACTTTTTTTTCTCAATTTGCAAAACTCAAAATTACACAGTAACCTACCAAAATTTCCGTTAGCTAATAAAAGTGCGAAAATAAGTCCGCTGGTATATTTAAGGGACGACATTGCACGACGACAACCAAAATTAAATGTCTTCTTGTTCAGTAAAAGATGGCAGTTAAGCGTATCAACACTTATTTAGGAATAATTCGAATTATTCATTCAAGTCGATTTATATAGTTAAGCTTTGGATCGTTATCAAGATCTATAAGAACAGATAACAGAACGTTCAAATATGAAATTATCTTGAGCTTTATGTGAAATAGCCCTTGGCCATTATTTCAGAAACGATTTCGCAGCGATAATCTACGTCGATACGAGTATTATAATAGTAGGAATCCTGTCGAGTTTTATGGAAATCCAAGTGATATGTCAGGCGACAGGAGTATTATCGCTCTTAAATATCTGAAAACCGCCAAATAATTGTGTTTTAAGTTTAATTGCTCTATCAGTTCTGCATTGTGGAGTGCTTAAAGAAAACAGTTTTCACGAACAAAAATTGCCGGCACATAAAGTGCTCCCACAAGCTGATCATTTAGCGCAGGTGTTAGTTAATCTAAACACACCAACCTCAAGGATGACAGTCAATATACAGGAAAAACAAATAAAATGCATGTAATGAAAAACAATACTAACACAAGCAAAAAGAAAACAGATAACTTAATCCACTAAAGTCTTTTTTATAGCGTTACGCAAAGTATTTTTAAGCGTTAATTTACTAGCATGCAAGTCATTTACTTGATCATTTAAACTATAAATCCTACTCATGCGATAAATGGGGCCCCTCCTTCCATAATTCATTCTACGATGCTGTGTTGCCCGCATCTTAGAATGAATAAGTCAACAATTATGATAAAAGTTATAACTGTATTTCTCTCCTATAAAAAATAAATGTCAAGAAATTTCAAATAAAAATATTTAAAAATAAGCGAAATAACGCCTATGAAAGGTATGTTTCGGCAATTATGACCCATGTGTACCTACAGGATAAGGGTTAATGAATTTAGTGTTAAGGATAGTCCCACCCGAGAGGATGCAACTTAATGCACGGAAATTCTTTGTTAAGTAACTTAGTAAAGACACACGAATAGATACTTCAAATCAAGTTTTCTTTGTTGAACGAAACGGAAGTACTTTAAAAAGGTATTTCAATACCTAAATGTATGTAGGTAAGTCATTTCATATTAAGGGTATTCATACAACGTCGTAAAACCGCCGTAAGCTTCGAAAACTTCAAAAGTTTACGACATACGTGGTGAATGAACTGTCAAAATGTGTATACGATTTTTTTTTACAACATGGTGGTAAACTTTCTCAACGAATTTAGTGTGCAAATCAAGACGATAAACGCGGAAAACTTTTTTCGCTGGCCGCGTTTAGTTTGTTTTTTGCCTAACCAAAGTTTAATTGAATGGCCAAACTGCATCAGGTCTTAGGAAATATCAGACCAGTACAATCGGCGACATTTCTCGATCCCTTTCATTGCAGGCAGACTTTCTTACCTAACCTCCATTTGTACCAATCAGCGATCGATCTGCAGTTAGGCTGTGGCGTACAGAATGTCCCCTCTGTCACACTCCATCAATAACACAAACAGTTTTTGGGGGTGTTGATGAAACGCTCGTCGTAAACTTGCACTTTAACGAAGATGGTAGACTTACGACGTTGCACTCTTATTACCCTAAGGTAGGTAGGCACCTAGTGTATTTCTTGCTTATATTAATAACTCATAAATTATAGGGGGCTTAACAAAGAACTTTTTTCTATTTTTCCTGAGTATCGCCCGGCTGTCAATTCGTATTTCCAACTTCCCAGTTACTGGTTAAGTTATTGTAATTGGTCCGAAAATGAAAATCGTGATTTACAACATATTTTAAAATTTCAAATCAATTACTTTATTACCTATATACTTCAATACAGTAAGAATACACTTTTAATTCTGTGAGAGGCAAACAATTAGTATTATTAAAAAAAGGTTTAACAAATTAAGATAAAGATAAAACTACAAATTTCATAGAAAGACACGAATCAACTGATTAATTTAAAATGAAGATTATTATTATTAATTATTAATTTTTAAATAATTTCTGTATATTTAAAAGTTTAAAATTTAAGAGAATCATTGCTTGAGGGGAGTTGGGGGAGTGGAGTTTTTGTAATCAAAAAGTCTAGTTGCCTTGATGCGAAAAGAAAGCAACTCGCATTTAAATCGACGTAGCAGTTACAAAAAATTGCCTCTCAGATGGTAGGCAAGAAAATTGCGGAAGAATTAAGCAAGTAGATCTGTTGGATGCCGAAAACTGAATTTTATTATATACCGGTTGCTTTGTTTTTATAATGCTAAAAAGAAAAACTATAGTACGAAACTTGATGTAGTTCTGAAAAGACATACCCAGATTTTTGTTTTGCCAGATGTGAGATGTGGTCAAATCTTCTTAGGCTGTAGACATAACGGATAGTGCTGCTAAATGCTACTTAAAGCTTCCTTTTACTCGTAGAGTCGCAATTGCAGTATATTTCACATTATTGAATAAGCACAGGAATAACCAGAGCTTTAGCTAGCATTAACCTTGTCCTCAGTGGTGTGAACTTTTGAGCAGACCAAAGAGTTCGAAGACACCTTACCCACTATAGCATTTATATGGATATTCCATGTAAGTGTTCTATTGAATACGACGCCTAAGTTTTTTGATGTTTCAACAAATTCTATTGCTGAGCGGTTTAACATGATGGATGGGAAGTAGGACAGCTCTAACTATTTTTTTGAAATAACTAAACTTTTACATTTGTTTGGATTGAGTCCCAAGCTATTCTCAAACGACCAGCCCGATATCCTTTGGAGATCTTCATTTAATTCATTGACGCAGCTTTCTATAAGACCAAGGGCACAACTTTTATAAATTTTAATAACGTCGGCGTAAAAGTGTTTTGATGAATTTAGTATTACGGTTTGTATATCATTGATATAGAGTGAGAATAAGAGCGGTCCCAAAATTTGAAGGTTCACAATATGTTTTTCAAATGATCTTAAGAAGATGTATGTTTTTTTTTTTTTTTTTTTCTTGGCTGTCCCAATGGATGTGGTAATCTTCAAAAGATGGCATACACGATTCGCAAACCCGAATAATCGATGCCAGGAATGCGCCTACGTACTAATCCACACCCAGTAGACGTCAACCACTCTCCCCGCGGGACTGCCGTTAGGTATTGCTTCGTGGGGCTGGTTAGCAATTCATGAAATGCGTCTTGTCTTGTGTCAGTTGCTTCTGATGCTCTCCTAAGCCTTTCTGCTCTCCGCAGTTCATTTTGGATAGTTGTTACCAGATTACAAACTGTCGTCCAATTGTCCTCCGACTGCAACATATGGTCTATTACGAAGGATAGATTGGGCAGATTCGTTCTCCATGATACGAATCGCCTGCAATGAAAAACTGCGTGCTCCGTGTCTTCCTCCTGGTCTGGACAATCTGGGCAAAATGGCGAGCTATCGTGTCCAAATCGATGTAGGTATTTGCGGTAGCCGCCGCGGCCAGTCAGGAACTGCGTAAGGTGGTAGTTGCTGTTTCCATGTGCTCGCTTTGTCCAGGTCTCGATTTGCGGATCAGCTTGTATGTCCATCTGCCTTTTGTAGTGTTGTTCCACCTGGTTTGCCATATAGCAATTGAAGCTGCTCTTTCTTCTACTTTAATTCTTGCCATTTCACTTGCATCTTGTCCGCCCGGCGTTTTTCTGTTGTAGATTCTCAACATCTCGCCCGCTAGAATGTCTATGGGTATCATTCCAGCTATGACGAAGGCCGCTTCATCCGAGATGTCTAGCATGACTCCAAGATATTTGACTGCTTCTTTGGATCTGATGATCTGGTTCCCCACCTGGAAATTGGCGAATTCAATGGGTTTTCGATTTGTTATAAGGACAGCTTCTGTTTTATGGTCGGCTAGTTCTAGTCCGGCGGATACTAGCCAGTGTTTTATCCTGGAAATTGCTTCATTTGTAGCTGATTCCACTTCATAGATCTGTTTAGCTACTGTCTCGATGGCAATGTCGTCGGCAAATCCAATTATCGATACTCCGCGAGGTAGCATTAATCGTAGGACTCCGTTATACATGTTGTTCCACAGAAGCGGCCCCAGTAGGGATCCCTGTGGGACGCCCGCGGTAACCTTGTAGTATTTGACTCCTTCGTCGGTATAATACCTTAACTTCCTGTTGTTAAAGTAGTCCGTCACTATCCTCAGCAAGTAATATGGTGTATCCATTCTGGCGAGAGATCTTCTTAGGAATGACCAGTTCGCGGAATTGAAGGCGTTTTTGACGTCCAGCGTAACTACTGCACAATACTCCTTTGTGCCGTAGAGCTATCTTACTCCTTCTATGGCACTTTCAGCTATGTGGACCAACGCTCTTATAGCATCAACTGTAGAACGCGCTCTTCTGAAGCCAAACTGTCGGTCTGAGAGTGCTCCTTTCTCTTCAGCCACTGCGAGAAGTCTATTATAGATTATCTTCTCAAAGATTTTTCCAATGGTGTCCAATAGGCATATAGGGCGGTAGGACGATGGTTCTCCTGGAGGCTTCTTTCCTTTCAGAAGCAGGACCAAGTGCTGCATTTTCCATTTCTCAGGAAAGGTTCCCTCCTCTAGGCACCTCTACATTGTTGATATGAAGAGGTCTGGTCTCTTTATAACCGCTACCTTCAATGCCTTGTTTGGGATTCCGTCTGGTCCGGGCGCCTTGTTGTCACCTATCCTGCTGCATGCCTTAAACAGCTCCTCCAGAGTAATAACAGGTATATCGTCTGGATTAACCTCTCTTATTATGCTGCACATAGGTTATGTTAGGTAAGGTGGCTGCGAGGGCGTGAGCCCAGGCACACTTAGGCCGCAGTTTCGACCCGTTGTGATACCACAAAAGGAGGGGTGTTCTGCCGGTCGTTGCTCGGCCTACTGGGGTCCCTGTGATTGCCTCCTGTGAGGTAGTGGTTTTTAGGGGGGAAGATACTCCTGAAGAGGTCGGGGTGTGCAGCCTGGCTGTGTTTCGCATGGGTTGCGATGTGTTAGAGTGACTAGTGCAGAGGCGACTTTCGCCCGACATCCGAACCAAGGGTTGCGATCGAGATGAGGTGATTGATGTAATCAAACCACAGGTCGATCTCAAATTCTGCGCCACGGAGGGAGGCTATTGCCTCCTGATCAACTGGGGAGGGAAGCGTCTTTTGAGATGACTGTTACAATCGAACCTCAAACTGCTCTTCACTCTCTTTGCAGGCAATACCGTGCCAGGAAGACCGATACAGTCAATCCCGAGCAAGCTATTACATTTCTTGGAGGGGGGGTCGGGGTGTACCGGCTGCACAGTCAAGTAGTTGGTTACAAAACTGTGCTAGAGGGCGTGACTGAATGTGGTCCAACACTGCTGCACGCATCGCGGGGGGGGGGGGGGGTGCGGCTTGTGGCGACTGTTGCAGTACGAGCCTCAAGTTACACCATTCCGCGGAAAGGGAGCAGGGAGGGGCGGCCTTGATAGTCGATTTGGAATTATAATGACTGAGTTCGGGGGTTTGTGGTGCTGGTTTTGGGGCATGGAAGAGAAGCAGAGTGTGGTGACTGTTACATTCTAACCTCAACTCTGTCCCCGTTGTGTCTGCATAGCGGGAAGGCAGCAAGGCCGGGGGAGACCGTTTCAGTCGATCCGCCGGGTTACTGTCTCGCCCTCGGAGTGGAGTTCTGACTGAAGTGACTGATACAATCTAACTTCAGTGAGATCTCTTTTCCTTTGCAAGGGAATCGGTTTGAGGTGATCTGCGGCAGGGGAGTAGGAGGGGCTCAAGTCATCGTCCAATCCGTCCTCCAGTTCAGTTTAACCATTTGGACCTAGTGACGAATTTGCTGATACAGCCAATATCTGTCTCACTGAGATCACTTAGATCATCGAGGAAATAGTTGCCGAGGATTTGTTTCCTTGAATTGGCTAGTGGGGGGCAGTTGCACAGGAGATGGGTGGTGGTTTCTTCCTCTTCGACGTCTCTACAGCTTCTGCAGAAGTCGTTTGAAGGAGCTCCCAATCTGATGGCATGTCTGCCTAAAAGGCACTGGCCGGTGATTGCTCCGATTACAGAGCTGATATATTTCCTGCTGATGGGGAGAAGTTTGGATGTTCTCTTCGCATCGTATTTGGTCCAAATTTGCTTTGAGGACACACATGTACTGATGCTATTCCACCTGTTGTTTGCTTCTATTAACGCATTATCTAGAAGTTTGAGTTTCAGTGTCTGAATGGGTTCCGCCGGTGTCTCTCTGTTGTCAGAGAGTTCTTGTGCGGAACCCCGTCTGGCTAACTCGTCCGCCTTGCAGTTGCCTGGAATATCACTGTGACCGGGTACCCAACACAGGGAGGTGTTACATCTGACCGCGATCTCGTTAAGAGATTCGCGGCATTGTTTTACCAACTTGGATCTTATTGTTGGTGATTCTAAGGCTTTAATTGCTGCCTGACTGTCTATGTATATCACGATAGTTTTTCCATCTATCGGGCTCATAGAGAGTCTGCGTTCTGCTTCGCGGATAGCTGTGACTTCTGCCTGAAATACACTGCAGTGGTCAGGCAGTCGTAGTACGACGTTGAGCGCAGGGTTGTCCGAAAACACGCCCGCCCCCGTGCCGTCGGCTGTCTTTGACCCGTCGGTGTATATTTCTATAGCGTTATTGTTTACAATACTACCACCTTCCCAGCTGGCTCGGTCTGGGATGGCCGTCTTGTATTTATTACTGAAATCTAGTGTTGGGATTAGATAATCCGTATTGTTGGGAATCTTGTGGGCAGTTAGGATGTTGCTGTGCCCGATGTGTGAACTTTGCCACGAATTGGATTCCTTTAATCTCAGGGCCGCCTTAGTGGCCACAAGCTTCCCATAGATATCAATGGGGAGGAATGCTGCACATAGTAGCTGGTCTTTTGGGGAAAAGGTGTTCTACTATAGATCTCAACATTCTTGGGCATGTTATTGGGGGGGTTCTACAGCCCTTCAGCTTCGTCATAACCATCCTGTATGCTGTTCCCCAGGGGTTAATGTCAGCTTCGTCGCATATACGCTTAAAGCATTTTGCCTTACTTTCCTTGATAGCACTTTTTAGTTCGTGTCTCACTATTCTAAAGTTATTCAGGTGTTCTTGAAAGTCAGCTCTCCCCCTGGATCGTTGGACCTTTCGCCTGGCTCTTAGGCACGCTGCTCTCAATGTGTTAATGTCCTCATTCCACCAATAGCATGGTGCACGCTTTTTGCTGCTTACTCTCCTGGGCATTGCTGCATCGCACGCTGTAGTGATAGCACGGACGAGTTGGGCAGACATGGCTTCTGCCGTTTCGTTCTGTCTCTGGTTGTCTGTGCTTATCAATTCTTCAAACGTATCCTTGTCAAAGAGCGAGTCTTTCCATTTTGGTCCCGCTGGATTGGGGTGTTTTAGTTTATTTTTATCAGCAGTTTCTAATATTATCGCTTGGTGGTCGCTTTGCGTATATTCTTCACTGACTCGCCATTTTATACTTCGTAGGATGGAGTTACTGGCGAAGGTAATATCTATAATCGAACCCATTCCTGCTTTACGATATGTATTAACCCGGCCTCTATTTGCCAAGCCTATGTTCAGAGGTGCAAATGTTTCCAAAAGTATACGTCCTCTGCCATTGGTTAGTTTGCTTCCCCACTCTGTTCCCCATGCGTTGAAGTCGCGAAGATGTATGTGCAGGCGTATGTGTATACGTACTCGTATGTGCTTACGTGCGTGAACAAACGCGTATCAAAAAAGACATGACTTCCTTATGGTCCCAATCGACGCGTATTAATGTAAATATGATGTAAAAGAAATTATACTGAATGTGGTCCAGCCGTTTTTTTGTTATAACAAAAACACTGATTAATTTCCCAGCTTAAGGATGTTATTTTAATTTGTAAAAAAATGAAAATCGTAATTTACAACATATTTTACAATTTGATGGTCACAATATTTTTCTCAACTGTTTTTTTTTATTAGATGAATGTGTTTGTATGTGTGTATGTACGTACTTGTGTAAGTACGTTGGTGAACAACTTGTTAGTTCATAGTACCTGTCTCGCGTATAAAAAATAATATCGACTTCGCTTTCGTCCTAATCGACGCGTATTATCTCAATATGAACTGATAAAAATTACACTGAATTCGGTCTAGCCATTTATTTGTTTAAACAAAAAGATTGATAAATAAGCATTTTAGAATTTCTTGAAAAAGATTTATCAAATCTAATTTGTTCTGGTCACAATCCATTTACTTCAAAATACGGAATATATTTTTTCATAAATTTTTTTTTTCAAAGAGCTGCTATAGGTAATAGTTTTTTTTTTTTTTTTTTTTTTTATAGAGTTTCTAATATTACTCCCAAGCCATAGTAATATTATCGTTACTCTCAGTAAGCTGAGAGTTACCTATCCTGGTTAAAAGCACGAGACTTGGAACCAGAACTAGGCTCGGACGAATAATAGGGGTAGGTGAAAAATCGTACATGCGACTCTTTCTCACTTAAGATAAGAAAACAAAAACCACCTCCCTTCGAAACCTGCATACTTCAACTAGGTTATTCCTATCTAGTAGTTTTATTTAAACTGTAAATTACGCGTTTGGCAGGCAGCTTCCCAGTGGAGGCACCTGCTAATACCGCCATAAGCACGCGGTTACATCTTATTGCGCTAATTCAAATGGTTTTATCCTTTGTAATCGGCGCACTAGGTTCGTATAGTCTCGAATTTGTAGCATGGTGATATTGCAATGACCGTGAAGGCGTGTCTGTTGTTTGCAGGCAAAATGTTTTATTTCATCTTCGACGGTAGCCATAGTTAGGTCTCTGTGGATATCAGTGTTTCTGATAAACCATGGTGCATTTACTATTTTTCTTAGCACTTTGTTTTGAAAAGTTTATAAAATTTTGATATTACTGGATTTGGTACAACCCCAAAGTTGTATACCGTATGTCCAAACCGGTTTTAGTACTTGCTTGTATAAAAGCAGCTTGTTCTGCATGCTGAGTTGGGAAAATCTACCAAGCAGCCAGTGCATTTGTTTACATCGAATGGCGAGCTCTTCGCGTTTCTTCTTGACGTGCGGTTTCCATTTTAATTTCGCATCGAGTGTCATACCCAAATATTTTGCCTCGTTTGCGTACGGAATTCGTACCGAATCAATGAAAATGGGTAAGTTGTCTACCTTTTTATAAGTAAAATTCACGTGCGTTGATTTGGCCTCGTTGAGAGCAATACGCCAAGTCTTTGTCCAATCACAAATTTTGTCAATAGAACGTTGGAGTTTATTAGTTGCTGATTCAACGGTATTACTGACCGCTAATATAGCTGTATCGTCTGCAAATGTGGCTACTGTTGTGCCTTCTTCTTGAGGAATATCACTAGTGTATATTAGAAATAGGATCGGTCCAAGAACGCTTCCTTGGGGAACTCCTGCCGCGATTTCTTTAAATTCAGAGTAATCATTTCCGTGTTTTACACGAAAGAGTCTGTCTGATAAGTAACAACTAAGGATATCAGATAACTGTTTCGGAAAAGCTTGTCTTAGCTTATGTTTCAACCCTGTATGCCATACTTTATCAAAGGCCTGAGAGACGTCGAGAAAAACACTAGAACATATTTTTTTCTCCTCTAGGGCTTTTTCAATTACATTGGTTATTCTGTAAACCTGGTCGATTGTAGAGTGCTTAATCCTGAATCCGAATTGGTGGTCAGGTATTAATCGACGTTCTTCGATAATCGGATGTAGGCGCTTTAACAAAAGTTTTTCGAATACCTTCGACATTATCGGTAAGAGAGATATTGGCCTATATGATTTTTTGTCATTCAGTGGTTTACCGGGCTTTGGAACCATTATAACTTCAGCTACCTTCCATTGTCGTGGAACGTACAATAACCTGAACGATGCATTTATAAGATATGCAAACTTTATTAAAGCTTTCCTAGGTAACTCTTTAAGGACCTGTCCTGTGATTAAGTCATATCCAGGAGCTTTGTTTAATTTTAGTTTCTCTATTTCGAAGCGTAGTTCGGCTAGCGATACACTTTTTATTCTTTAATTGTCAGGTGCCACGGTTAGGACAGGAAATTCGAGCAACGCTTGACCATCAAATGGTTTAAATGTTTCTTCCAAATGTTCTGCAAATATTTCGGCTTTTTCCTTGTCACTCTTCGCCCATTCTCCATTGATTTTCCTGATGGGTGGCGCTTGCGTTTTTGGTTTTTTAATGCCTTTCATGGCTTTCCAGAGCGAGTAATTTGTACTTTTATCCGCAGTTAGGCTTCCAAGATATGTAGAAATTTGACGATTTTTAAAGTCTCGAATTTCTCTCTTAAGTTTACTACAAAGGTAGTTAAGAGTGGTTTTATCCTGTGGAGCGCGAGATTGTTGCCATCTTTTGCGCGCTCCCCTTTTCTTCTTTAACAATTCCGTGATTTCCAAGGGATATGTTATTTCGCAGTTTGTGGTTATTTTCCGTTTATGGGGAGTATTTTTCCAGGCTGAGCATTGTATGACGTTAATAAATTGATCGACTTCGTCTTCAAGTTCGTGGGGTGTTCGAAGAGACACTTTGAGATCGATTTTACTTTCACAGTATTTTTTAAAGGATTCCCAGTTTGTTTTCATGTTGGTTAGTCTGGGCGGACCTTCTTTTTTTCGTAGACAGCCGTTAATTGTCAAAATGACCGGTGAATGATCAGAAGAAAGATCGAAGCATTCCTCAACTACAATAGAGTTTCCCGACAAACCTTTCGTGATGAAGAAATCGATGAGGTCTGGTGTTTTTGCCGTATCCGAGGGCCAGTATGTCGGTTTACCTGAGGAATGAAAGTCTACCCCCAATTCCATACCGGCTTCGTAAAGAACTCTACCTTTTACTGAAATGCATCTCGATCCCCAGAAGGTATGTTTTGCGTTAAAGTCACCTCCGATGACGAAATTTCGTCCAAGTGAGTCAAAGATACTTATAAAATCGCTTCTTTCCATCGTTGCACGTGGGGGGCAATAGATAGCTGCAAAATCATATTTTATGTGTTTAATTTTTACGCTCACCGTGCATAATTGCAGTTTGTCAAGCTCGATTGTTCCACTGACTGAGTGTTCAATGGTATTTTTGATCAACAAGGATGCCCCGCCTCTCGCCCTTTCCGAAGGGTGATATGCGTGATAGGCAATGTATCCTCGAATGTTTGTGCTGGTTTCTTTCGTCAGATGAGTTTCCGAAATCAAACAAATATCAATTTCATATTTATGAATGAATATCTCGAGCTCGTCCATCTTATGCAGAAGGCCGTTCGCATTCCATGTCACTAATTTAACTAAATCCGTCATATTTATATTATTGCACGTGTACTTCGAAATTGATTTTCGAGCTTGTCGAGTTTTTCAAACATACGTTTATTAATTTGGCTCTGTTCTTCTAGCCTGGCAAGAGAAAACTTGGGAGACTGGATCAGATGTTTTATTTGTTTGTTCGCGTCCTTGCAACGCAGCTTCAGCGTATGTTTGTGGAACAGCTTTCGGTGACTTTTTTCTAAACAATTTTCCTTCTCTTGGGTGTTGTGTTTTGACCATTTCTTTAGCCTTTTTTCGTCCTTCATTGGTTTTATTGTTGCCCCTTTCAGGTTTGTTATTGGTTTTATTTGCGATTGGTAGCGTAGTTTTCTTTATTTTGTCGCGCCTATTTTGAAGTTCCTTAGCCACTTCGCATCCGCGATAATTTGCCGGATGTTTTCCATTGCAATTTATGCATGTTGGTAGGTCTTGTCTACTTAGAGCGCATTCCTTCGATAAATGTTTACCGGCACATTTTACGCAACGCGGCTCTTTTTGGCAATACGTGTGCGTGTGATTGTAGCCTTGGCAACGCTTACACTGAGGAATCTGACGAGTCCTTTGGCGCATCGGTTCAATTTTAACCACTATGTTTAGGATAGTTTTAATGTTGTATATTTTTTCCATGTTTTCAGACTTTTCGAAACTAAGCATGAATAGCGGAAGTCCGCGTTTGACAACAATTTCCTCGTCTTGTTCCGTTTTTTGCTTTTCTTTTTTAAGTATATTAACCGCGTCGATAATTTTGAAACCTTTAGTTTTAAGATCTTGCAAAACATCTTCTTTGCGGCACGAAGAGTGGAGCCCTCTGGCTACAACTCGGTGTGGCCTTTCAGACTTGTTTTCATAAGTGTACCATTGTACCTTCTCAGTATTCAGTTTTTGAGAAACTGCGCGATAGCTCTCAGGATCGCTTACATTTATAGGTAATAGTAAACAAATTTTAAAAATAACAATAAACAATCAACATAAATAATGAATGAGGAGAAGAATCTATTGATTTTATTAAGTTTTCGCGTACTCTCCAATTTTATTAATTATAATGTTAATAGCAGACCCGCTAAAAAAACGCATGCATATTTTCCTTTTGAAACCTATTCATCCTTTAACTCTTCATTTTTTCTATAGATAATCATGTTCATATCACGCTTGGTTCTTCTTCTTCTTCTTGGGTGCATCCGTACTCGTCCGCCCGTGGGATTCCCCGGTTCGACCTCAATAAACATCAACAGGCTTTCTTATTTCGGATCACTTCATCATTGAGTCCTATCAAATGATGGTATTTTCGAATTTGTCGATGATCCAGGAGTCTTAGGTCTGCCTTTTTTTTGCAATTTCGACACTTACAACTTACATGCTCCCATTTCCCATTATTGATCAGTGTTCGATAGTCATTTTACGCCTGTGTTCACATTCAGGCAATTTTAACATACAGGTAAGCCTGTCGAGTCATTTAACACCTTAAAGCCATCCCGCAAGTGTGCATGCAAACCTATGGATTGACCGGACTAGAGATCACTGGTGTCGTAAAAAGTTCATAAAATAATAATCAATAATGGGAGCACGCACGTGGCGAAATCGTAAGAAAGAGGCAGGGCTAAAAACTCCTGGAACACACAAGTGCAACAACATCAGCATTTGAATGACCTCAAGGATGAAGTGATCCAAAACCAGAAGCTTAACGAAGTTTATTGAAGTCGAACCGGCGAACCCCACAAGCGAACCAATAGGGATGCAGTTAAGTGGGAGACCAATGTTACCCCTAATCCTGATCAATCATAACCCCGGCGTAAAGGAGGAAGCAGAAGATTTATGACTTAATTACTATTTTGTTGGAATTTTATGCTATCTTCTTTCATCCGTTAATATAAGAAAGTGGATGATGATCTAAATTAATGAATAAATATACATATTTGCACAAAACATTACCCTAACCAGTTACATTTCTATACATTAGTATACATATAACACCCGTATCTAATATTATTTTGCAAAAGTTCATCCTTCATGGAATCAAATATGCCGTCCTTCCTTCTTCAAAAAAGAAACTCAACTTGAAAAAGAACAATATATCATCCCACAAATCTTTTTCATCGAGTCAAACGAAAAACAAATTCTCATACCAATAGAAAAACAAGGAAAATATCAAATTTACTGCAAGGCTGGTGGTTGCTATTTTACCATTGATAGCCATCGACAATGGCAACACTCAGATATAAATGTACGACATTTTCCACATTTTGTTTTTGAGGAAAATTGGTTGATAAACGAGTTTTTCATTTTAAATCCTTCTGCAGCAAAAAGAAAAGAAGGAAAAAAAAGATTTATGGTAAGCAGTTCACATATTTACCGTTTTGTTTATATTATTATTTATTTGGTTTTTCGCGACAAAATGGATAAACAAAAGTTAAAAATCCTCAAAACCTTTTGAAATGGAATTATATTTAAGGACACTCTATTCAGTTAAGTCAGACAAAACTCTCATTTCGTATTGGGTTAACGCTACCCCAAAGCGTAGAGCGTAGAAGGAGAAGGTGCTGCAAAAGCACAAAAATAGATCATCATGAAACGCAAATGTACTTTGTTGGTTTATTGATTTCCGTTTTGTATTCTCTATGTTTGCAGACTTTTAGGTCTGGTTTTCGATTTGGTCTGTAAAGTAAGAAAAATGAAATGGAACATAGTCTGAACCCTCCCCAAAACAGATAAGGATAAACGAAAGGTTATTACTTTAAGTGTGAAGGTCACCAATATAATCATAGTAATAACAATAGGAACAGCATTCTAGCACTGTGGGAATGCTAAAGATAGTCGATGTAAAAAGTATACCTACTATATTGATAGCAATTGTGCTATTAAGGTTCATTAATCATGAATCCGCTTTTCTTCATTGTTCTTTTTATAGGAGATTGGGAATTAGTTTATTCCTTCCTTATTTCTTATTGGAAATGGATAATATTGAAGTGATTATAACAGTCACTTGTTTTGATTGTGAAATTTATTGCTTGTTGTAACTGTAAAGGTTATCTGTGAAGAGAATGTCTTGTTTGTCCACCGAAATGGCTATATCTATGGGTGCAGACAATGTAATTGGGACTTGGACTTGGAGATGGTCAGTTATGGAAGGTCTTCTACATTTTGGATATAATATTCTTTTCTTGAAGTATAAATGGAGTGTAATGTGATGGAGCTGCCAAAACATTTTGTGATAATAATTTAAAAAAACAAACACTTTTCCACGGAACTGCTTTGGGTAAGATAATTGAAACTATCAGTCATGGAATACTCAATGGATGAAGTCTTGAGGTGTAAATGGAGCAAAATGTTATGATGATTTATTATGTAAGACCATCATATTCTATTTGCAATATTAGAACTGCCAACCCATTTTGGGGCTATACAAATTTAATAGTCCGAAGAACTGCCGTCGCGTCGTTAAAATGATTAAAATTAATAAATTGAAAACTTCAAATTTCACCTGAAAAAGGTTTATGAGTGATGCTTACATATCAAATCAATCATTTTTGCCATTTTGTTGAAGAAAATGAAGTAGATTTGCACATTTAATTTCCGGTATAGAATTGAATTGGATATGGACACATACACCTTCTTGAATCAAATATATTTCGGCATGCACTACATTACGTGCATCCCCAGACTAAAGCTAGGCAGTTCACATTGAAAGTTAAAACTTAAGTTTAACCAAACCTGAATATAAGTTTAAACTTAAAGTTTAATGAACGTTGTTGAGATTGAACAAAAGCTAGCAATACAATTGTTTTGAAATGTCGAATTGTGGTTGGTATTATTGAATCATTTGATATCTTCTTTTTGATTTCCAGCAGCTGTTAAATTCGCAATATGCGAGCGAGTGATAGGGCAAGAAGATAACCTACGCTCAGTCAACGAAGGAGCGGTACCACCACCCAGGATTGAAGAAGTTAGCATCGCTGTAAAAAAGATAGAAAACAAAGAAGCTGCCGGCTGTGATGGTTTACCAGAGGAGCTTTTCAAATACGTATAAGATGATATAGTAGGACGCATGACCGGTGACTGGACAATCAGCAATCATTTACAAGAAAAACGATTCCATGTCTTGCAAGTAGGTACTATCGAGCTATATCCCTGCTAAATGTCACCTATCCCTATCCACGTTCTGTGTGAACATCTGAAGCCGTTCTGTAATACACTAATGGGCATATACCAGTGTGGCACGTCGACAACAGACTAAATCTTCACACTTAGGCAAATAGAATTCATCGTCAGGAGTTCCGCGTGGTGATGGCCGAATCCGGGCTGCGCTATGGAAAGAGTTTTTTCGAGCCATTCCAACCCTGCACCGGACTCCGGCAACTAGATGCATTGTCATGTGACTTCCTCAATCTCGTTCTGGAGCAGATAATAACTAGGGCAGGTGTCAACACGACAATCACTATCTTCAACAGATATCGACATCATCGGCCGATCTCAGCGTACTGTTTCAGAGGATTCCATGGCGACTGAAGAACAGGCAAAATTGGTTGACCTTGAAGTCAATGAGGATACAACGAAGTACAGGCCAAAACGTTGCTATTGATAGCAGTAATTGTATATGCTTGTGTAATAGTGCTTTAGGTATTTTTCTTATTAAAAAAACTTATTTTCAGTTAGCTGTTATTCATGCTTAGATTCTGGGGACATGTCTCGGTGATCTGCTGCTTCAATGGTGTTGCGTTTGGCATGTATATGTTATTAGTTCAGGTTTTTCAAATTTGAATTTAGAACCACTATATCACTTTGTACGATAAGATAATTTTGACAAATTTATAGATATGATTATTATGTACCTAAGTATTAAAAAAAAATTTAAAAAATTAAACTTATGTAAGCGCTAAGTATTTTAAAAACAAACACTAATACGCTAAATTTTATTTGCTGTTTAATATTTAACCACCCTAGTTTATCTAACATATACTTCACGTGCGTTAATCTATGATACTTCACTATTATTCTCATTGCCTTATTTTGAAGCCTTTGTAGTCTTGTTAAATCTGTTTCAGTTGATAGATATAAAATTGTTGTGCAGTACTGAAAATGTGGTCTTATTATGGCATTGGAGATCTGTATTGCGGTATTAGTTGAAATCTTCTTTCTTAGCCTAGTAAAGAAATATATTTTCTTCGATACTTTTTTGCATATGTAATCTATATTCTCTTTTAAATTGATTTTGTCGTCTATAATAACTCCCAAGTATTTAAATTCATTAACAAGCTCTATGCTCTCTCCATCGATGTTCACATCTATACTTTCTTTGCTGTTCATACACATGCATTTTGTCTTCTTAATATTCAATCTTAGTTTATTAATTTTTAGCCATTTACATATACATCTCAAAGGCTTAGCTTTTGGTAACTAATTTGAACAATGTACTATTTTCTGTTTCCCTTTTCTATCTTCTAACTTTAGATAATTATATTACCAAACGGGGCACATTTTGGGAACACTTTTTTTTGTTTTGATGGAGCTGTGATTGCGCACTATTGCAGAGTCTGCCATTTTTTTTTTATAATTAGCGTGCGCTAAAGGGATTTTTTATTTGTCTGTAATTGATACAGTACCCTTATAGTGTTGACACAGCGCAAGCATTTTCGTTGCTACAAGCAGCACCCAGATTCATTGCCTGTTTTTGGGTCGTGCTTACTACTGAAAGAATAGGAGGATAGGAAAGAGGTTTTAGGTGCGATAGGGTTTTTTTATCTCCACAGGTGGCGCCTTAATTGCTTAAGGGAGATTTGATTTGTTGTGTGTACTCAATTTTACAAAGCATGGCTCTGGTCGGGATTCGAACACACGACCTGCCAATCACTTTGAGAATACACTACCATCGCACCATTGCCACCCACACGTCACTCAGCCAGTGGTGACCATACAAATAATTAGAAAGAAAACCGCAGCCAAAATATTTTTACCCCTAAGGCCAAAGATGGACAAACTAAGTGGTGTGAGTGCGAACCAGGAGGTCCACACACACGGCCACAGGAGCATCTTCTTAGTAGTGGAGGAGGACTGTGGTACCCTCGCGGTTGCATGGCTATCGCTCATCGGACGGGCCCCTTATCGCCAGAATCCAGCCACTTGTACGTCAAGTGTCCTTATAGTGGAGTGTTCGTAGATCGTCGCGTCCTGTCTGCATGGCCGTTGGTTGTTTACGTATCGTCTACGTCATGGCACAATCAGAAGGACGGCCTTCCCAATTCCTCCACACACCAAATCACACTTGTTCCTACTCCATTAAACACACAAATAATTACTCTCCAAAGACAGTATAATTCATTCGTAAATACTTAAAAAAAAAAGGAATCCAATGGATACCGCAGTTCTCACTAGTGAATGCCCTAACCTTACACTTAGTTAAAAGACTTTTGGCTAAACTCTTGCCTCCAAAATGATAACGAATCAAAAAAATAAAATGAAATAAAAACATAGGGACGGGCTACAGTCCGCTTCGCGAACTGTTGGATACCCTATTCTTATTCCTATCCCTCATAAGTGGGCGTGACAAACGTCTAAGTATGGTTGAATTGTTAAGAACGCTCTACATATTTTGTTATATAACATTTAAAGGATTTTATCGAAAAAAGCGCTCCCTAGCTCAAACTTGGGTGTTTCAATAAAATTGTTTTATTTAATTGTGGGCGTGTCAGTAGGCTGATTTAAAAAAAATTAACACATGAGCATAAAGGGCCCCTAGAGAGTATATATTATAAATTTCCGCTCCCTAGCTCAAACTTTGAATTTTCAAAAAAAGTTTTTTTTTTAAATTGTGGGCGTGTCAGTGGGAGAAATTTTGAAAATATTTACACATGAGCATAAAGGGCCCCCTAGAGAGTATATATTATAAATTACAGCTCCTTAGCTCAAATTTTGGTTTTTCAATAAAATTGTTTTATTTATTTGTGGGCGTGTCAGTGGGCGGATTTTGAAAATTGTATATCCCGAGCAGTTTTAGGAGTCATAGATCATATGAAAAAAATTTCAGCTTTCTAGCTCGAAATTCGATTTTTTCCAAAATTTTGTTTTTTTTTTAGTTTTTGGGCGATTTCATAAATTCCTAAACTTGATTATTTCGGGACCATAGAGAGTATATGGTTAAAATTTCAGCTCTGGCCCAGTTTAAAGGCCTAATTTTTGCCGACAGACGGACGGACGAACGCACGGACGCACGGACGCACGGACGGACGGACGGACGTGGCTAGATCGACATTACTATCGATGTTGATCATAAATATAGTAACTTTTAGGGGTCTACGGGCAATATTAAGGTATGTTACAAACTATGCGTCAAAATTAATATACCCTTAGAATAGGGTATAAAAACATAGGGGCGGGCTACATTCCGCTTGGGCGAACTGTTGGATACCCTATTCTTATTCCTATCCCTCATAAGTGGGCGTGGCAAATGTCTAAGTATGGTTGAATTGTTAAGATCGCTCTACATATTCTGTTATATAACATTTAAAAGATTTTATCAAACAAAAACGAAGCTTTTGTAAAAAAAACGTCCCCTAGCTCAAACTTTGGTTTTTCAATAAAATTGTTTTATTTAATTGTGGGCGTGTCAGTAAGCGGATTTAAGAAAAATTAACACATGAGCATAGAGTATACCTAAAGAGTATATATTTCAGCTCCCTAGCTCAAACTTTTTCATTTTCAAAAAAAGTTTTTTTTTTAAATTGTGGGCGTGTGTAGGCGGATTTTGAAAATATTTACACATGAGCATAAAGGGCCCCCTAGAGAGTATATATTATAAATTTCAGCTCCCTAGCTCAAACTTTGGATTTTCAAAAAAAAAAAAATTTAAATTGTGGGCGTGTCAGTAGGCGGATTTAAAATATTTACACATGAGCTAAAAGGGCCCATAGAGAGTATTTATTGTAAATTTCAGCTCCCAAGCTCAAATTTTGGTTTTTCAATAAAATTGTTTTATTTTTTTGTGGGCGTGTCAGTGGGCGGATTTTGAAAATTTTATATCCCGAGCAGTTTTAGGAGTCATAGATCATATATAAAAAATTTCAGCTTTCTTGCTCAAAATTCGATTTTTTTTTCAAAATTTTGTTTTTTTGAGTTTGTGGGCGTGTCTGTGATTGGATTTCAAAAATTCGTAAACTTGATTATTTCGGGACCCTAGAGAGTATATGGTTAAATTTTCAGCTCTCTACGCCCTGTTTAATTTTTGTCGACGGACGGACGGACGGACGGACATGGCAAGATCGACAATACTAGCGATGCTGATCATAAATATAGTAACTTTTAGGGGTCTACGGGCAATATCAAGGTATGTTACAAACTATGCGTCAAAATTAATATACCCTTAGAAATGTCGGGCTTTTCGCCTCTTTTTCGCGTATTCACTATAAGAACACTATATCCTTAAACTATTATTTAAGTTCTAGCCAATATAAAAATTCCAAAAAAAAATTTAAACTACTCTACTAATTCAGATTGTTCACTAGTTCACTTTTGTTTTAAAATTCACTTGACTCAGCAAGATTTGCAAGGGTTTTTTGTTTTTTTTTTAAATACACTATCACCTCTGTGTCGTGGAGTGCTTAAAGCAAGCAACTATCACGAGCAGAAATTGCCGGCACTAAAAGTGCTCTCACAGGCTCACCATTTAGTGCAGGTGTTAGTAAGGACAAAACAATTAAAAATACAATAATTATGTACCTATAAAATACTAGCACAGACACAAAATTATGCAAACAATTTAAGACATTAAAACATTATTACGCAAAATATTTGTTAGCTTAATTTTACAAACATGCAAGTCAATCACATTATCATTTAGATTATAGATTCTACTCATACAACTAATAGGCTCATGCCTCCCACAATACGTTCTATGATGGGGCTAAACAATAATTCAATACTGCGTAAATTATGGGCACCACCACGAAAATTAAAGCCAATAGACGACAGCAAGTCAGGTGCATCTATTTGACCGGATATAAGCTGCTGTAAAAAAATGATATCGCTATTAAGCCTTCGTTGAGAAAGGGGTAACATTTGAAGAAGCTTGATACGTTGACTGTAGGGAGGAAGGTTAAATGGATCATCCCATGGAAGTCCTCTAAGTGCAAATCGAATAAATGAATGTTTTAGAACGGTGTCTAAACTTGAGAGGCATACTCTAGAATCGGACGGACAAAACAATTGTACAATGACATAGAAACGTAAGGGTCATTAAATTCTTTCGCCCACCTTTTTACGAAGCCCGGCATAGAATTAGATTTATTAATAATAGAATTAATATGCTTAGCAAAAAACAGTTTGTGGTCGAAATAAACCCCAAGATCCTTAAAATTATCAACATTACAAAGAATATGTCGAGACAGAGAATATTGAAAGGTGGAAGGGATATTCTTTCTAGAGAATGTCATTATGTTGACATTTAGTTGGGTTCAGGGATAAACCGTTTTTATCACACCAATTGGCGAAGCTATTAATGTCAGATTGAAGAAACATTCTGTCTTGCTGACTCGTGATAGATTTATATATTTTCATATCATCATCGTAGATCAGGATATTACTGTGATTTATACATGCCTTAACATCATTAATGGCAAGTATAAATAAAAATTGGTCCGAGGTGACTTCCTTGGGGAACTCCAGACTGAGCTGTGAAAGATACAGATAGCGATCCTCTAAATTTCACTTGATAAACCCTTGATCTAAGGTATGAATTAACCCATTTTATGAAACATGGTCGGAAACCAAAAGCCATGAGCTTAAATTCGCTTATTTCATGGGACAGCTGGTCGAAAGCCTTAGAGAAGTCAGTGTATATGCAATCCATTTCGTCCTTATTCTCTAAGGCTTAAGAACAATCATGCAAGAAACTTAATAGATTAGTGACAGTGGATCTGTTTCTTACAAGTCCATGCTGTTCATTACAAATTATATTGCGACAAAGAAATATTAACTTTTCACAAACAATTTGTTCAAAAAGCTTAGGGATACACGAAAGCTTTGAGATGGGCCTATAGTTAGTGGTATCACCACGTTCGTCTTTTTTAAATACAGGTGTGATAAAAGCACTTACCATAGATTAGGGAATTTACCTGTACTAATCGACAATTCAAACAGATACTTAAGATATGGAGCAATTGCATGACTGCATTTTTTAAGAACAATCGGTTCAATGGCATCAGGACCTGATGAACAGTCATTCTTCAGAGAAGAAATACATTTTAAAATTGTTTCCAAATCGAATGAGATACTACTAAAACTTATTTGGGAACAGCTAGTTAGGGGTCTCCCTTAATGACTTACTGAAATGATCTGCAAACATATTGCTTGCGTCTAGCGAATCAGCAGTTGTAGAACTATTGTAAGTAAGCTTCGATGGATAACCATCGGTTTTTTTCTTAGAATTGACAAAACCCCAGAAAAGTTTGGGATTCAATTTTAAAGAGCATTCCATTTTACTTATATAGTCAATATATAAGTTACAGGATAAAGATTTGAATTCATTGAACAAAGTGAAATAGAGTTCAAGATCTGAATGGCAGAGACTTTTTAAATAGTTCTTCCAAGCCCTATTACGTCTGTTTCGTATCGATTTGAGCTCTTTAGTGTACCAGGGATGGGACGTTTTCAGATTTCTAGAGGATTTCACAGGAATCACTCTTTTCATGCAGTTATCCATCAAAGAATAAAAAGAACCTACTGCATCTTCAATACGAGATAACGCAGTAAGATTAAAATTCAAGCTGTTAATTTCATCAGAAAGCCTTTGAATAGTCATACAAATTACTATTTTCGTACAAATGTGCGCCTAGTTCAATAAATACATCCAAGGGTGGATGATTGTTATCTATGTTAGTTAGTTAGGAATGAAATGAGAATCATCCTCAGAAGGTACCCATCCAATATGTGGCAGATTGAAGTCGCCTATAAGTAAGACAGTGCTTCACAACAATATATGTCAAAAATATGGTCTAGTGAAATGGAAAGTCAATCTTTCGTGACTCAAAGTTGGAGCGAACAGCGATCAGGACACCTCCTCCAAGCGCTTTCAGGTCATTGTTATGACGGTCGTTTTTGAATACGGAGAACTCATGATTGAGAGTTCCGTATCTAAAATTCCGGCATTAAGCCATGTTTCCGTCAAGGAGAAGATATCATGAGAGAGGGCTTGGGAGTTTAAATATACTTCAGCGGTTTTTGTGCGGAGTCCCCTAACATTTTGATAGTAGAGGGGCAGTCTACTTGGTTTTTTAACACGGACGGACAATCTTTCCTGCGACTTTTTGTCAAACGGGGTATAAATTCTTTAACTAATGTATTTTGAGGCCATGCAGTGCTATTGCACAGCTTTTCGAAATATACTGAAGGGGCAACAATTTTGAAAGACGCAACAAACCCATCAGCCTTGCTGATTTTGGTGCATTTGATTGAGTCATCTTTTGGAATCAAGTTTCTCGTGACCAAATGGTTCAAGACATCGTCTGAAGAAGTGTTTGGTTTTAGTCGAGAAATGAAAATAGATTTCGGCCTGGGAATCGATTTAATAGTTCCAGATTCTGTACCTAAGGAATGATTTATATATGTGGGACTAACATTAAGAGTGGGCGCCTCGTTTGAGTTTTTTCGCTGACTCCTAAGGTTAAACCGCTTCGCCTTTGGATTATACCCAACTTGAGCGGTGTGGCCGATGGCAAGCGGAGCACCTTCTGACTGCGTTGACCTTTTGAATGGCGAAGTTTCTGCGGTCTTTGTCCTCTCCTTTTATTGCGTTCGTTGCTTTCTGTTGTGCTTCCCACGCCGGCCGTTCTTGCGCTGTTAGCACTCAAGCACAGATAAGCAGACGAATAATGAAGCATATGCGGGCGACAATATCGGCTTTGCCAATCCCCGGCACAGAAAAAATCAGCAGAGGTGAGGGTCGTCTTTCGACTCAACGCCCCAACCCAATACCTGGTGGAACAATCATGTTTTAGGAGGCATATAACCATTATTCATTTTATTCCATACCTCTGCTATATTTTCCTAATTTTTTGGTCTGCTGGCTTGCGTTTCCCGAGCCTATATTATGTACTTCTGTACCTAGGATGATGTACGGCAGTTAGTATGTTGTTTGTTTTAGCATTCTTCTGTCTCTGTAATTATTCCTAACTCACCTATATTTCTTTATTTCTTTTTTTTGTTGGAGGTTAATTCTACAATAACTAATAATAACTAATAAAAAAAATCATCTTTTACAAGCATAACACAAACAGCTGCCTATTGTAATTTCCAAAATACATAATTCGTAACCTTAATCTATATTGCACTTTCCTAATCCTAATATTGCAGGATTTCTAATTGATTTCAAATCCCATCACAAATCGTACATATATTTTAAAAATATGTAGTTATTTAAATTGACCTCTACCTTATCATACCTTTAATTGCCACATTCCCTTATGAAAGTCTTCACCTTTGTCAACATTTCAAGGCGAAGGGCGAACAGGCAAGCCGGTGCAGCTTGTGCAATGAGTGATTGCAGTCAGTTTTACTTTAAATAAGCTGTCATAATGCAGACTTTTGTTTTGATTCGCATATTGGGGATTATTAAATTTGGTCGTCAGGTAAATATAATTTGTTTTATTTATTGTCTGTTATTTATTGTGTCCAGCCTTTTGATGCTTCCTCATTTATCGGTTTTCTGTTACTATACCACCGAAGGAGATATTTCCAAGTGGAATACAAAACCAATTCGGCGAAATCAACCCTCCACGGGCCGGTGGAAAGGCATAAAAAAAATGCACGGAATTCTTTGATGAAATTACATCAATCCACAGGTAGGTGCATACTTATGATTGATTATAATAGCCTGTGTCTATCAATTGTACTTGGAATTTCCCAAATCGAAACAACATTTATTTTTGGTCAGGTAAAGACTGAGGTACAATTGAGTTTCACATTGCTGTATTTGTATGTGCGTATTGTTATTTTAGTTTTCATTTATTTGAGTTTTTATTGGTTTTCATTTCTTATAATTTTTTATGTTTCAGGATGCACCCCCACCCCCAATCCATACCCTAGAATATTCGGGGGATTTCATCGCCGTCCAGGTAATTGACTTATATTTGTATACCCTATTCTAGGGGTATATTAATTTTGACGCATAGTTTGTAACATACCTTAATATTGCCCGTAGACCCCTAAAAGTTACTATATTTATGATCAGCATCGATAGTAATGTCGATCTAGCCATGTCCGTCCGTCCGTCCGTCCGTCGGCAAAAATTAGGCCTTTAAACTGGACCTAGAGAGCTGAAATTTTAACCATATACTCTCTAGGGTCCCGAAATAATCAAGTTTAAGAATTTTTGAAATCCGCCCACAGACACGCCCACAAACTCAAAAAAAACAAAACTTTGGAAAAAATCGAATTTTGAGCTAGAGAGCTGAAATTTTTTATATATGATCTATGGCCCATAAAACTGATTGGGACATAAAATTTTCAAAATCCGCCCACTGACACACCCACAATTAAATAAAACAAATTTTGGGAAAAATTGAATTTTGAGCTAGAAAGCTGAAATTTTTTATATATGATCTTTGGCCCATAAAACTGCTTGGGACATAAAATTTTCAAAATCCGCCCACTGACACGCCCACAATTAAATAAAATATTTTTTTTGAAAAACCAAAATTTGAGCTAGGGAGCTGAAATTTTTAATATATACTCTCTAGGGGCCCTTTATGCTCGTGTGTAAATATTTTCAAAATCCGCCTACTGACACGCCCACAATTATTTTTTTTTTATTTTTGAAAGTCCAAAGTTTGAGCTAGGGAGCTGAAATTTATAGTATATACTCTCTAGGTGCCCTTTATGCTCATACTTAAATTTTTTTTAAATCCGCCTACTGACACGCCCACAATTAAATAAAACAATTTTATTGAAAAACCAAAGTTTGAGCTAGGGAGCGTTTTTATTTACAAAAGCTTAGTTTTTTTGTTAAAATCCTTTAAATTTTTGTCACGCCCACTTATGAGATATAGGAATAAGAATAGGGTATCCAACAGTTCGCCCAAGCGGACTGTAGCCCGCCCCTATGTTTTTTCTTGGATTTCATACCTCTTAACGCATGTACTAATTATATTTATTTCTTTTAGGCAGGCTGAACGGATATCGCAAAAGGATACATGACCCCGTAACAATAATAACAAAGAGGAGTACGTGATTTTTGAAAAAAATCAATATAATCTGACTCTTCTCCTCATTCATTATAAATATTGATTATTTATTGCTTTTCCATTTTTATTATCGTTATAAAGAAAAAACAGTTACTCTTTGATAAAACACTCAATGAAAACATCTGATATTTTGAAATATGTATATGGATTGCCGCTAGAACATATTATGTATTTATATGTATATAAATCTTTCTCAAAACATTCAAAAATCCATATTATTCAGACTTTTTTTTAAACATAACGGCTGGACCGAATTTAATGTACCTAATTTATTTTCAGATGCTATAATACGCGTTTCATAAATGGGATTGGGACCATAACGAAGTCGATATAAGTTGTTTATGCGAGGCACCATGATCGAAATAATTGTTCATCCATGTACTAACGTTAGTTCATACCATTCACAAATACACCCATACATCTTCTTTAAAACATTTGAAAAACAAGTTAGAGTCGCCTGTTCCCTAACATCCCCAGTTTTCAAACACTTTGAACAAAAATCGTTATATTAACGTTATTTCTCTGATTTTTTCCTCTATTACAGAACAATTATATGGGCATAGTCTCTTTCCACATCCCTTAAGTGCTTCAACAATTCAAATTTATCTTTGGTAGACAAGATTGCCAGCTTGCTAATCGGTTTCTGTAAGTGAGTGAAACCTACGGTTTCTATAAAAAAAAGCTTCCATTGATCGTCTGAGAAAAGAAGTTTTAAAAGCAGATCATTAACTTTAGAACTTGGAAATGTGTTTTACTTAGTAAGTGTTTTTGGACTGTTCGAGAAAAGGAAACCAACTTTTACCGAGTTTCCCAACCGTTCGGGTTGATCGCAAATAGGCAACTGTGAAAAAACCCATTTGACTACCTTAACTTATAAGCATGCGTCTCAAAAGTGATGCTGCAGTTTGAGAATACTGAAGGACAAGTCGTGAGGTGTATTGAATGGCCGCAGATGTTTGGCTACGAGATATAGCATCGAAAGGGAACTCTTCACTCCAACGCAGATGCTCTCTCCCGGCGGCCCTGCAAAGCGGATTGCAAACATTGCGTAGGTAGACCAGGAGAAAAATAATAAGGTATCAGTCCAATGGCAGACGGATCAGCCCATTATCGGCTCAACAGGAGGATTTTTTTTTTATAATTGGCGTGCGCTAAAGGGATTTCTACAGTAATTGATACAGTACCCTTAATGTAACCACTACGTGGCATTTTTTTGTTTGTTGCTGCACGCAGCACCCAGCAAATGATTCATTGCATGTTTTTAGGTGCTACTTACTGCATGAAAGAATAGAGGATAGGAACGAAGTTTGGTGCGATGAGGTTCTTTCTCCACAGGTGGCGCCTAAATTGCTTTAGGGAAATCTGTTTTGTTGTGTGCATTAAATTTAAAAATCATGGCCCTGGTCGGGATTCGAACGCACGACCCGTCAACATTAGTGGACACACAACCATCGCACCATTGCCACCCTCAAATCCGGATATCGAGCCGATTCTCGCCTGAAAGCAACATGAGCGTAATCTGGACTGGCAGCAGATCTACAATAAGAGTCCGGAACTTGCACAGTTGGACTCACTTCATGTTCAAGATGGTATTTTGAGAAGAAAATGGGAAAGTTTCGATCAGTCGTAATGCAGCTTGCGATACCCAGATCGAAAGTCAACGAAGTGATTAGGGAACTGCATGATGGAGTGTTCGGAGGCCACTTGGGAGTAAATAAGACATTCAAAAAGTGTGAAAACCCTTTTACGGTGTTCACACAAGAAATGATGTCGCAAGCTGGTAAAGTCCCGAGAGTAAAAACGCAAGGCGAGATGTATCAATTCAACGTTTAAACGCTTTCCTTTCAAAGATTGGAGTTGACATCGCAGGACCGTTTCCCGAAAACAACAATGGAAATTCATAGATCCTCGTAGTTATGTATTAATTTACTAATGACCTAAATCCTAAAGCATTTGCTATCCCTATCCAAGAAGCTGAAACCGTGGTTGAGCAGATTTTCCAAAAATGGGCTAGCAGATTTGGCGTACCAATGGAATTGCACTCGAACCAACGTCGAAATTTCGATTCAGAGATTTTCCAATGCACTCTTTCGTTTATTTTCTTAAAATGAAATCAGTGCAAGCACTTAAATGTTAACTCAAATTCTCTTTTACTTAATATGTAGGTACGTACTTGAAATTAACATTCTAGACAAACTTATAGGTATGATTTAAGTGTTCGCAAGAAGGCAACCTTTTGTTCGGCTTTTGGAAACAAGTGTTCAAAAATAGGGGAAAACGGTTGGTTTTCTAATTTATTTCTTTTGTTGATTAATTGTAATAATAATCAACTAGGTATATGAGCTATAAGAATATTTGAGGTTTTCTTTCAAATTATATCAAATCTCTGCTGGTAGGTCTAATGTAAGCATTTTTACATACTATTTATTTTTCAAAGTCTGTAAACTGTTCAACAATAGGGGACTCTACCCCATATTGTGAACTTTCAAATTTTGAAATTTATTGTTAATTACGAATTTCATTTTTGGACCAATTACAAGGGGAAAGAAACTTAAATCAATTCAGTCAATGTATATCTAAGTTAATTTTATTCAAGAATTAGCTAAATATTTTGTGGCAACCACAACTGAACTGAGAAAAAAGCTCGCAACGAAGTTTTAGCAGTTGTCATATGATATGTTCTCCGTTCAGTGTAAACAGGGAATTGAAATTTCGGAATTTCATCAATTTCGGGTCTGTTTAAACGTAGATACTAGGTACAGGGGGACGAATCGTGCTACAAAAACAAAACGTAATAACTTTTTTTCTGTGTGATTACTCGCTTTTTTTTTTTTATTTCGCAGGAAGCATCGCACGAAGACCGTACTATCGAGATCCCTATGTTCGGGTTCAAGACACAATCGCGGCTCTAGCATCGTCAATTCAGGCAAATCCAAGCGTTTGGACTCGAAACTTATCGGCGCAAATTGAAGTTAGCAGACGGTGATTACAACGAATAATTCATGATGACTTGAACCTGCTTCCGCACAAAGTCCAAATTGCAGGCAAGTTAAACCCTCCGGATTTGCCTATTCGCCTGGAATTGTGCCAAAAAATTATTGAAATGACCAAAGAAGACAACTTGAGCTTGATAAATTGCTTGTTTATGTCTGCTGAGGCCCATTTTGATCTAAATGGCAATGTAAATAAGCAAGATTGCCTACCGTATATGGAGTGAATCTATTCCAGAAATACTGCACCCAGAACTGGTCACTGTGTGATGCCCAGTTTCATCAAGATGCATTGTGGGGCCATACCTTCTTGAAGAAAACGTTGGAAGAGTATCTTGGGACCGTCAATGGGGACCATTATTTAAAGATGTTGAAGGAGTTTTTTTTTACCCAGAACTAAGCCGAAGAAGAATCCATTTCAACAGCATTTGGTTCCAGCTAAATGGAGCAACTGCGCACATAGCCAGACCTGTTACGGCAGAGCTCCAATGAAAATTCTAAAACAAATTAATATCCAGAAGCTCCACTTTCCGCTGGCCCCCTGACCAGACCGCACCAGACTTTTTTTTTATTGGGTTATGTCAACCAAGAGGTGTACAAAACCAACCCAAGGAATTTTACTGAATTGAAGCATTCCATTACAAAAATAATTAAGGCGATTCCAACTTCAACCCTTCAGGCCGCAACAAATAATTTTCTGATCAGGTGTCGCATATGCGAGGAGGTAATTTACGGTCTATCATCTTCAAAAACAATTAGTTACGAGTATATAAAATAAAATTGAATTTTCTATATAATATAAAACAAAATGAAATACATTGATTAAATAAAAGTTATTTTTGAATTTCATATTGTAGCACAATTGGTGCGCCACCCTGTATAATGAACAATATATAGGTACATCGAAATCAATTTTTCAAATATGTTTGTAGGTTTTTCCGTGCTTCGAAATAATTTCGCGGTAGGTAGGTACCTGATAACGCATATTTTTATGCTTTGAATACGTAAGAGCTTAATATGTCATATTCTAACAAGTTTTATTTTGAAAGATTTTGTCGAAATTTCTTTCAATTTTAGAAATTCAATTGCTGTATTCAATTTTACATACACCAATTTCGCACAAATCACACTCGCTCAATGTTTCCAATTACGAATGATTACGTTTCGTCTTTCAATGGACGCTTCAATCGATGTGTCAACAACGTAAGTAGAACACATGCTGCATCATAATTGACTTGTTAACACATATATATTTACTAAAAGGGAGGTTTCTCCTCGCTCTTAATATGGCACAAAATATATGTTATGATTTGATTCAGCGGATTTGTTTGTAGGACAACCCCTGTGAAGCTTTTTTGTTTCCGAATGACTTTAACCTCGAACATTACGCTTGAGAAAATCCTCAAAAGCGTTTTTCACCTAGAGTCCAAAATTCAGTCTATACTTAGCTTTGTGCGTGCGGCAACAGACTTATAATTTTAGATCGTAAATCGAACGAAGCCATTTGTGATCTGATCCGGTAAAACAGCAAACCATTTTGACCTTAATTTCGTATTTCCAATTGATTGAATTCTGCGAATTTGTGTTCATTACTTTTCCTTTTCAGCTGAAGATTCTCACTATGACTCGGGCAGGAGGTGCTCATTTATTTTGCCGAAAAGGTTAATTCAATGCCCGATAAAAACCCGAATCATTAAATAACATGAACAATGGTCAAGATACGCCCTAGTTTAAAGAAAAATTGTATTCTTTATGACGCGTAAATTTCAAGGACCAGTAACGAACTTAAATTTTAATTGAATGCGTTGGTGAGTAAGAGGAATTTCATGTGTTGGGATTAAACAAATTCTTTCCCGCGTAAAATTTGAAGAATTAAGCGCATGCTCCATGAATTTCCCTTTTCCGCTGAACTGTTATACGATAAATGTTCCGCAACATGATGCGAAGAATTTCCCTTAACAAATTTTAAAATGCTCGTAAGTGCACACATTACATACGTAACCATTCTGTGGGGGAAGTCTAGTTGGTATCATAATTATTTGTTTTGTAACTTCCTTGTAATTAATTATGTCTACTAAGGGCTTTTTGTTCGCTAAAAGTCTAAAAACTACAAAAATTAGCTCAACATTTTATTAACAAGGACTATGAATTGTCCTCGAACAATGTTTCTGAATTTTAAATAACAATAAATGGGCGCGGATAAAAAACACATAAACACAACTTTTGACTGAATTTTCTTTCATTTTCATGGATAGGTGTTTTTGTTTAGATAAATTTACAATTACATATAGCTTTACTTGTTTTTTCTTTTTATCCCCAATCCTGCGGCAGTTCGTTCAATTACATACTTACAGGTGAAATTCAATAGGACCAGGAGGACTAATAAACAGAAAGGCAAATAAAGAAGGATCGTATTGCGAATTCAATATTTACCTTTCGCTATAGTGAGCTTCCTTTAAACCAATTAAGAAGGTCATGCAGAGGTTTCTATGGGAAATTCGAAATGGCACACGGTGAGTTGAATTAAATTTAAAAATTTAGTGATGTTTGGAAAGAAGAAAGTTTTCAAAAGTTTTCATTGAACCTTAAAAAAGACAAATCTATACTAATTGATATCGGTCAGTCAAGCATTGTTTGGTCAGTCAAGGATTTAAATTGTATTAAGCGGGCTAGTAGAACAGTGTTAAAGATAAAATGTTTATATCAAAAATTATAAATATTTAACTATTTCTAGTTTATTATATTTTGTGGAAAATATATTTATGTGAGTACATAATAGTGAAGATTTTTTTCCAACTTGGCGTTTCACCCAGATATGGTGGTTGGGATCATCAGTCGATTACCAAAACACATCAAATCGATACGCAATTTTTCCTCAATGTTAACCGAGTATACCATAATTCACTATACAAAGGTGAGTGTGAGTTATTTTTACCTATTTCAATGCATTTTCATTTCGAAGACGAGCAATTCAAATGGGCAAAACCAATTCACACTCACTTCTGTGTAGTGAATTTGGGTAGGTATAGGTACTTCTACTACTAGTAACTGAACGTTTGTATTCGTGTAAAAAGAACTATTCGTTATATCCAACGAACCGAATTTTATGGTTTCAGATTTTCAGAGTTTCGTTATGTATTTACTTTTATATCTAAAATTTCAGTGAAATGCGGAATTTTAGGTCAACAAAGCTGTTGCAGTTTGTCAGATCAAACATTCGAACAACAGATTTTGCAGCGCTAAAAAAAAAATATTTCAAATTCTATTGCGGCGACAGGCTAAGAGTATCACTTCAACGCTCCCTGATAAACAACGCTTGTCCTAAAATGCGACTTAGGGTAGAAATTGCACCCCGGGAGTTTTAACAGCGCATAGGCTTAGTGGTTAATGCATTGAGCCTATGTGTGCCTTGCCAAACAGTTAACATATTAAAGCTGTCCCGCAAGTGTATATGCAAATTCTAGGGTGGACACGACTGCAGATCATCGGTGTCGCAAAGTCACAATTAAGCAAAAACTCAATGACACTACTTTATATGTGATTATCATCGAAAGTTCTGTCCATGCGTCAGAGATTTTGAAACCCCGAAACTCGATCTAAAAAGCTTCTATTAGAATGTAAATAATATCTTTCTTAATAACACGGTCATACAAGCGAGCGATTTTTAAAAAATCTTTTTTTCCTAAAAAACGTAAAAAAAAATATAGAGAAATGAGTTCACAATTTCCTTAACAATTTGCCTAAGCAAACTTTATTGCCGCACCCACATTTGGGGGCATTTTGTCAGAGACAAACAATGATCCAATATGTACAACGACTCCCAACCGCCGATTTCTGGTCACAATAATACGGGTATGGTTTCCAACAGATCGCTCAACCAGAGTTTCGCCTTTCCCTGACTTGAATATGTTTAGGGATTTTCTTTGGTATAGGTGTGCTGTGTACAGACTATAGGATACGCCAATCACATCCAGGGACGTGTCCAAGAATACTAATGCAGCACCCCACAAAACACAGCTCCTGCTCATCTGGAGGGTTGTCGGTGTCTGTGACGGCCGCCAAGGAATAACTTCAAGGAGGAGTACGCTCCCTCTCCTGTGGTCACTAGTCATCGAAAGCCTTTTAGTCAGTCTTCAAAGAATGGGCTATAACGCCATTGGGTATGCAGATGACATGTCGATGATTATAAGTGGTAAGCAAAGCACGATCATATCTGGGGTCTTGCAGAATGATTTACTGCTCGTTTTAGAATGGTGTTATAAAGAAGGACTTTCCTTTTCTCCATTTCTTTGTAAAACCGTTGTAGTGCCCCTTACAAGAAGGGGACTGATTAATTTTGAACCTATCACTTTTAAAGGCACCACCTTAATCTACTCCAGTGAGGTCAAATATCTCGGCGTTCGTCCTCGATCAAAGACTCAAGTGGAGCGCGCACATCAAGTCAGAGCGTGCCACTATAGAGCCATATGGGCAAGTAGACGTCTGTATGACAGAACTTGTAGACTGAGTGGCAAAATGATTTACTGGCTGTATATAATGATGGTCAGACCTATAATAAAATACACAGCCATCGTCTGGTGGTCCAAAGTACTTGAAGGGACAAAGCCAACCAAGCTAAAAAACCTACATTGTATTGCTTGTCCCGGCGATACGGATCTGCCCAGCAAAACTAGAGGCTATTGTTGGGCTGTCACCCTTGCAAATCTTGATCAGGAGACGGCTGCTAGATGCGCTATTAAGTTGCAGCTTCAATACAAGTTTAAACCAGGTGACCTCGTAAGACACCTGAAAATACTTAACTCAATTAAAAAAACGGACATGTTTTGCTCCATCCCGGACACTGTGGTTATTTGAGGTGCAAATACTTTACCGCGCAAGCTGGGCCAATGGTGTTCCGGCACTGGACCCTTAAAGTCTGGTCTAGTTCACCGATGGATCAAAAATGGGATCTGAATTTGAATCTGGTGTCTTTGGACCCAACAACAAAGTCTTGGTATGAGAAGCTAGGTATTAAGCCCTCTTTGGGCCGTTAATGTCTAATATTTATTTTTATTTACAAAGTCTTGATGCCTATATACATGTGTCCCACTGTGTTCCAGGCAGAAATCCATGCCTTCGAGATCTGCGTCAGAATAAACCTTGAAGGGTATTAAAAGTGCCAGGATACACATATTCTCGATGCGATGTTATCTACAGCCAGCAACAACAAGGTCAAACTTTGTTGGCCGCTGAGGAAATACAGGCAACGAATTTCCAGATGAGTTAGCTAAGGCTGGCTCAGAATTCGCGTTCGTAGGACCATACCAGAAACTTCCGGAGTTTTTTTTTTAGATCGGGTTAAAGTCCCTCATTATTGTAGAAGCAACCCTCGCGTACTAGCTCTGCAATTTCGATGATTTTTCCTTCCACCAAACCTCCGCAAAATAGAAAAAGAAAAAAGAAAAATTCTTTTGTGTGAATATCAACTATTAAAACAAGAAACTTCCCGCAGGCAGGTAGCCTAAGTTGCAGATCTACACATTCATAATAAGTTGCCACCACTCATTATACTTTGACACTGTGGTCTATTTGAAGAGGCTTGCACCTGCACCAGTTCCTAAACAAGTCACGCACTGGTCAAATCTAAGTAGTAATATACTATTACTATGTTGTTATCTGAAGTTAGACGTTAGTCCTCTTATGGATTTTTAACGCTAGAATAGTATAAGTAGTATATGTACATATAGTCTTTTTAGAAATTGCAATTTGATTACATGTTATAAAATCTGCACCATGAAATCCTCAATAAAGATATTGTTAACATGCTTTTATCAACCACCAGCTTCTGAAATTCCTTAAAACTGGTATTTGGTATAATAAATTATTCTTCCAAACTGAAATGAAAGCTTTGCAACAATATCAAAGCAAGAATGAATTTTATCGCCAATTTCATAGAACAACATAAAAAAAACGATTTTACCAAATGTTCAAAGTAAAATAATCGTTTGCTAGCATTGTTGTTTCAAAAAAAAAAGCTGCTCGGGTTACCTGAACCATTCGGCAGCTTATTCGCGCTCGTTAAACCCTCCCCTAGATGTGAAGACAGTAAGTTATGAGGTGCAATTTCATTCATGAGCCGCAATACTGCGGCCAGACTTCGGCGAAGAAGTAATAAATTCTCGTGCGTCTTAAGCGCTACTCCCCATGAAGCATCTTCAAAACATACCACTTTAGGGAAAATTATGACTTTTGAAGCTGCTGGGTGTACAGTACATTACGAAAGACTAACCATGGATTTGCACACCTCCGTATCAGCAAAGAAAAATACCTTTCGTCCTGTGGCAGTATGGCTAGATTTTCCTGCAACCGTGCGATTATTTAAATTTCCTTTGCAAACTCTATTTCGTACAATTCATTTGTCCTGTTTTATACATTATTCATTTGACCACAATGATTGGAGGATGGCTTCATCTTTCCACCCACGCATACCCTCGGCGATCTGTGATAATCTGTGCCTCAATGCCGAAAGCATGATAATATCTTTCTCGTGTCATCACAAGGAGAATGACGATTTTCATTTTCTTTTTTCTGATTCATTCCCTCTCACTGGTGGGGTTTGCTTCACATAATTCCAAGACGGTGCTAGAATTTGTATTTCAAAAGTTAATTTCGACGTAGAAGAAAAAAATTCCCGTATTGTTAAACGCAAAATACTTCCGTTTAAATAGTGGAACGAACTCTACGCCGGGGGTTAAAAGGTCTAGCGCCTTTCACGAAAGGAGAAATATTTGCAAATTGTTTTATTAGTGGCAATGAAAATGTTAGGAATATTTTTATTTCTGAAGAGAAGAGGCATGTTATGTAAAATAATTCTGGAACGAACAAGTGTACTCATATTTAAAGGAAATCGGGAATTCCCGACGTGCGCTTAGTGGTTAGAATTTTGGTTAAATTATGTGAATCTCACTATATACTAGACATTTTAATAACAATTTTAATTAGACAAACTGACAATGGGCATTATACTTTTATTTCATTTGAAAACTGCCAATAAACATTCAACATGGAGGTAATTGATGCGGATGTCGGACCTTGTGCCGAGAAACAGCCCAATTAGCACTAATGAGGTTATGTTTTGCTCCCGTATTGCTAACCTGGGAGTATAGATGTTTAGGTGTCGGGATTTTTTGTAGAAATCCGATTTGTATACGATATGTTGTCACATTATCATTTATAGTTCAGGATTCGAGTAATATGGGATTTGTTTTTTGTGCTTGTTGTCTGTTCTAGGTAGGTAGGAGGGTTAAGAGGCTGGTTTCCGGTTTCTTGGCAGGAACACGCAGTTAGCGCTTAAACGCCGGTTTGAGAGCACTGGTCACGAGATCTAAAAAATAGGAGAACAAGTGAAAGTAGAACAGAAAACGCGCTCCCATTCCAAATTCCAAGACAAATACATACTTTTCAAATACTCTTTCTCAAAGGAATGTCTGATTCCCATTCCATGCTGGATGGGAGTCCTAAGTATTGTTTACAATACCCAGTAATATAGGACTAAATCAGGCAGACGGCAGTATTGCCATGTCCTTATTCTTAAGTATACCAATTTGTAAACTTTATGATGAAAAAATAAAGAATCTATCTATCTATCTATCTCTATAGGACTGAATCCCACTGGCTCCCACACAATGTGGGATTCGGTCCTATCCTATACTGGTATGGTTCAATTATGTATGGAACAAAATATCGGTCAAATGGCCGCCGCGACCTCGGCGGCGCACCTCCATCCGATGGTCCATATTTTTGATGACGCTGAGGCGTAATTGAGGTTCTATGCCGTTAATGTGCCGAATTATCTCATCCTTTAGCTCTTGAATTGTTGCTGGCCTATCGACGTACACCTTTTCTTTCAAATAACCCCAAAGAAACGTCCAACGGTGTCAAATCACATGATCTTGGTGATCAATTGACATCGCCACCATGTGAGAAAACACGGCCATTGAATTTGACGCGCAAAAGAGCCATTGTTTCGTTAGCTGTGTGGCAAGTGGCACCGTTCTGTTGAAAGCACATATCGTCCACATCCATATCTTCCAATTCGGGCCATAAAAAGTTCGTTATCATCTCACGATAGCGAACACCATTCACAGTAACTGCCTGACCGGCCTCATTTTGGAAAAAATACGGCACGACGATGCCGCCAGCCCATAAACCGCACCAAACAGTCACTCTTTGTGGGTTTTTTCGAAAATCACTCTTGGATTATCATTCGCCCAAATGCGGCAATTCTGCTTATTGACGAATTCCACTGAGGTGAAAATATGAATCATCACTGAAGATGATTATCTTCGAAAATTGATGATCCACTGTTGCCATTTCTTGCCACCATTTTGACCATTGACGACGCTTGAAAGGGTCAAGAGGCTTTAGTTCTTGAGCCAATTGCACCTTGTAAGCGCGTAAATGCAAGTCTTTATGCATAATGTTCATCAACGACGAGCGTGAGAGGTGCAATTGTTGGGCACGACGACGAGTTGAGGTGGACGGCTCTTCAGCCACACTTTCGCGAACAGCACCAATATTTTCTGCAGTACGAGCTGTACGAGCATGCCTGGTATTTTCACGACTCCTACAGACCCGGTTTGCTCAAATTTTTGCACAATTTTTCCGATTGTACGCACATTTGGACGATTAAATTGACCGAAAAAATCACGAAGTGCACGTTGATTTGAACGCCCATTTTCATAATAAGCATGAATAACTTTAACGCGTTGCTCGATTGTGTATCATTCCATGGTTCAAATTGAGTTAGTCTGATATTGAGAAATGTCAAATAAAATGCAGAAAAAAACTTAGCGTTTAGGTGTGGTTCACATTCAACATCGGCCCTTAGAATTTAGCCACCCTTTACTAGTCGAAAGGTCCCCGGTTCAAACCTCGCCAAGGCGAAGTCATAAATATAACAAACATCCAAGAGTATCAATTGCCATTTTTTTTTTTTTTTTTTTTTATAATTCGCTTACGCTAAAGGGCTTTTGTTGTTTCTGTATATGTACAGTACCCTTATAGTGTTAAACACAGCGCATGCATTTTTTGTTGAACAAGCTGCAACATAGCAATGTTGTATTGTATTGCATGCTACTTACTATTCGAAAGAATAGGAGGATAGGATAGAAGTTTTTGGTGCTTTATTTTTTTTCTCCACGGGTGGCGCCTAAATTGCTTAGGGAGATCTCTTTTTATGTAAATTCAAATAAAAATCATGGCCCTGGCCGGGATTCGAACGCACGACCTGCCAATCAGTTAGTGAATACACTACCATCGCACCAATGCCACCCGCTATGCCATGAGAGGCTTCTCAAGTTCCCTTCCACTCCGCACTGGTTAGAGAAACTAGGTTGTATGAACTGTATTTTTATACCGTATTCTAAGGGTATATTAATTTTGACGCATAGTTTGTAACATACCTTTATATTGCCCGTAGACCCCTAAAAATTACTATATTTATGATCAGCATCGATAGTAATGTCGATCTAGCCATGTCCGTCCGTCCGTCCGTCCGTCCATCGGCAAAAATTAGGCCTTTAAACTGGGCTTAGAGAGCTGACATTTTAACCATATACATACTCTCTAGGGTCCCACGCCCACAAACTCAAAAACACAAAATTTTCGAAAAAATCGAATTTTGAGCTAGAAAGCTGAAATTTTTTATATATGATCTACGAGTATTACTCATAAAACTGCTCGGGAGATAAAATTTTCAAAATCCGCCCACTGACACGCCCACAATTAAATAAAACAATTTTATTGAAAAAGCAAAATTTGAGCTAGGGAGCTGAAATTTATAATATATACTCTCTAGGGGGCCCTTTATGCTCATGTGTAAATATTTTCAAAATCCGCCCACTGACACGCTCACAATTTAAAAAAAAAACTTTTTTTGAAAATTCAAAGTTTGAGCTAGAGAGCTGAAGTTTATAATATATGCTCTCTAGGGGCCCTTTATGCTCATGTGTTAAATTTTTTTAAATCCGCCTACTGACACGCCCACAATTAAATAAAACTATTTTATTGAAACACCCAACTTTGAGCTAGGAAGCGTTTTTTTTTTTCGATAAAATCTTTTAAATGTTATATAACAAAATATGTAGAGCGTTCTTAACAATTCAACCATACTTAGACTTTTGTCACGCCCACTTATGAGGGATGGGACTGTAGCCCGTCCCTATGTTTTCTTATAATTTGCTTACGCTTATGGGTTGTATTTCTGTATATGCAATGTACAGTAACTTTATAGCATTGGAAGACAGCGCAAGCATTTTTTGTTGAACAGTAATGAACTACTGCATGGTTTTAGGTGCTGCCTACTTTCGAAAGAATAGGAGGATAGGAAAGAAGTTTGATGCTTTTGTAGGGTTTTTGTCCTCCAAGTGTGGCGCCTAAATTGCTTAGGGAGATCTGTATTTGTATGAATATTCATGTAAAATTGGATTGGAACGACATGCCAATCAGCTAGTGAATACACTACCATCGCACCATCGCCATCCTGATAGTTATTTTATTTTTTTATCGTTTATAATTAGCTAGCATTGCAAATATTTTCACCGGGCTCTTAACACTGAGTTTAACGAAGTAGGCAGATGAAAATCAAATGTCGAATCAATTCCAAGCGGGATTTAGAAAAGGTTTCTCTACTGTGGATCAAGTTTTCGCGTCGACATCTTTAGCTGCAAATTATTGGATCATGGGAGGAAATTGTATGCATTCTTTTTAGACTTTCGAGCAGCTTCCAATACAGTAAATAGAAACCGTTTCTTTTATAAACTATCTAAAAACAGAATATCTGCCAAATACATAAATATATTAAAGAGCCTTTACAATGATAATAAATCTGCAGTACTAATGCAATTCGAGTCGAAAAGGAGAAGCGCTGTCATGTGACTTCTTCAATTTTCTTCTAGAGCAAATACTGGGTATGGCAGGTGTCAATACGGAAGGCATTATCTTCAACAGATCCGTCCAACTGCTGGGATATGCGATCTCAGAGTGCCGTGATAGAGGCTTTCATAGCGATTGAAAAACAGGCATTCCCAGCACCCAGGTTCGAGACGACAAGGAAGACCAAACCTTCGTTTTAAAGGCCAAGCCATCGCGGATACCAGAGCGCTTGATCTGGACAACTGAAAGCAGCGTGCCCCTATCGAGGAGGATGGAAGGATGCAGTGTCTCAGGCAGAGACTCTCCACGGGTCGGCAACCCGTTAAGTAAGTTAGTAAGTAAACATATTGTGAATCGAATGGTCTCAGAATTAACACCGACAAATCCAAAGTATTAGTTTTCAGAAAGGGAAATGGTCGTCTGGCAAGAAATGAGCATTGGAGTTCCTGTGGCGAAACCTTGGGAGTTATTTAGAGAAAAATACCTTGAAGTAACGTTTGCACACAACCTTTCAATTAGAAAGCATTTTGACGTGAAGTTGGCGGAAGGTTAAAAAAACAACAAAGAGTACATGGAGAAACCTTCTATGCAACTCAAACGTTTCAGCTGCTGCTAAGTTTAAGGTGTTGGAATCTGTGATGCGTTCAGTGACATTCTATGGGACTCAAGCTTGGCGAAGTTAATCATACGATGGCATGGAAAAACTGATTTTTCTTGAAAAAAAACTTTCGGACTCCCGTCGTACACACCAAATTACAGGCTCTTATTCAAAGTGGCTACACCCAACTTCTTCTTATGTTCATTATATGTTAAATGACAGTACAAAAAAGCAGCAACGCGATTGAGGTAGTCAAAGAGATTAAATATCTTGGAGTTACCATTGATGAGCATTTTCTGTGGCGTGAGCACATCAATAACGTGCGTCTTCAACTTAAGAGCACCTTATTTGCAATGGTGTATCTTAAGCGTTACTCGCATATGGAGGTACAGAAGCAGGTGTACTACTCGTTGGCAGAGTCACGCATTCGCTACGGGATTCTAGCCTGGGGAAACGCAGCAAAATCCCATCTGGATAAGATATCCAAATTACAACATCGTATTTTTAAAATAATTAGACCTGCTAATTCAACTTTCAAAGTTTTAGATGTGAAGCCACTTTTCCAGATAACAACTTTGCTTACCTACATGAACGACCAGAGGTTTCTCCGACCCATAAGCCACCCACAAAACACCCGAAGACGAGCCCAAGGGATGCTTGAAGTTCCGGAAGCTTACAACTCATATGGTGATAAAGAGCTGCGTTGCACGGTCCCTAAATTAGTTAATTCGCTGCCACAATTTTTAAAAGTAATTCCTAACTTTAAAAAAAGAAAAAAAGAATTAAAAAAACATTTAATTGAACTTTATTTTGTGAATTAGAAAGCTAAAGAAAGCTATAGAATTTGTATCCTAATTGTAAACAAAATCTTCTCAACTTAAATCATTTCAAAGTTAACTTATTCAATTTATGCCTAACCACCTGCAGATAAGCACTCTGCTTTGCAGGTAATACATGTAAATAAAACTTCTTTGGTGCAAATAAAATAAAATAAAATAAAAAAAAAAAAAAAAAAAAAAATGATAGACAGCTTGTGAAATTGTTGGCGTTGGGAACAGTGAGAACAACATCTAATTTGTATAGTGACTGGGAAAATTTGGCACCGAAATATAGTTTACAGTTGCCTCTTTGAGAAGCAAGTCTTGAGGAATGGGGCAGCTGTTTATTGCAATTTGTGAGTGATGAGGAGCAAACCTTTATGACAGGCTGCGTTAATCAAGCAAGAATTTTAAACACCCGACTGATTCTTAAATCTCCAAGTCCCGAAAATGCAAAGGTAAATGACTCGAATCTAAGTATTTCGGAAATTTCACTAGTTTTGAGAGCGAGAGGAGAACTTTTGGGTCTTAATTCTATGCTGCATCGTACTGATTTACATTCTCTGTGTCCTGTTTTTAATACAAGAAAAATGGAAGATATTGCACACTTTATCGATTCCTGTCCTATACTTGGCGAAATCAAAGAACTCTTCTTGGTGCAAACTTCCTATGAAAAAAGGCACTTCCAGATCTCTTAAATCGCACTGACTGGAAAATCCCAGAAACCTACAGTAGAAACGATTACAACTATAGACAAAGAATCATAAATGACAACTTTTAACTAAAGCTTTTGTATTTGTAACTCCTAAGAGTTAAATGAATTAACAAAACTTTAATTTTATAATTAAAAGTGATAAGTTGTCAATCTGTGGCAGACGGCAAAGTCATGCTTTAAACGTACTTTTTGTAAAACTTGTTGAAAATATTTTTGAAAAGAAATAAAGTACTACTATCCAATCTAATCTATACTGGGTAGCGACTTTAGGATCTTGCTTTGTCCGTACAGTCAATCGGACAAACATATTGATTCTATCTATCTGACTGCTTTCCACCATACCAAGATTTTGATAAACAAGTTTAGGCGTTGAAAGTTCAGAATCTCGTTAAGCGCTTTATCGAACTTGACCGCAGTGCTCCCATGGTTCCCATTCCAGCCGTTCTTTGGACTCTGCTCAATATGTTAATATTGTCTGTTTCTGCGTTATGGTGAATATTCTCTACAGTATCTGGTGGGTATGAAGCTTTGAATGCCCCCCCCCCCCCCCCCCCTAACCACTAAATCTTTTTAAGAAGACGGCTACAACATGCGCCATTACGCTGGCTAAAATACGATACAGGGTGACCTTGTTCGGCACCTACACCTACTTGACTCAATGTTAACGAATATTGTTTGCCTTCCCGGAATGGTAAGGGAATATTGTTTTGAATGATTTTTCGAGCTGGAAATATTGCACTGTGAAAACTGGCCAATGGTGTCTGGCACACGACACTAGAAGTCTAGTCTGTACACCAGCGAATCGAAAATTGAATCTGTAGTCGGGGCTGGTGGCGTTTGACCTAACCCTTATATCTCGGTACCTACGGGAATGTGTCCCAATGTGTTATAGGCCATTAAGAAAGTTCAGTGGACTCTTACACAGTCAAGTTTACAATGTTTAGTAATATCTAATCACAACAAAGCTAAATGAATATCCTATCCGCCAAAGAACAGCGGATGAACAAGCAAGCGCTAGCTCAGAATACGCATTTTTAGGACCAGAATGCAAAGTCAACTCAAGATTTTTTTTTTATTATATAGGGAGAGCATTAAAAAGCTGGTGAGCTTTCTGTCAGGTACCACAGTGGCCTCCTTCTTCTTCTTCTTTTTCTTGACGGCCAGATTCCGATCAGAATTAAATGAATCGTAACTCTGCCACTTTATGGTATTCGTCCACCTGTTGGGTTCGCCGGTACATGTGTGGGCTGTGGGATTATCCTAATAATAAAAAAATGTGCACTCCGGGACACAATGTACGTTCTGTCTGAAGGAGATGAATTCTCAAAACAAATTCTCTGTGAATTCCCGGCACATTACAGGTTAAGAAGACGTTAGTTTCACAAAGAAACGAACTCTGCCACTAAGGATATACTTACAAGCCTTCATACTGTATGCGGTATTTTTCTTGGAATAGTTGATTCTTCGGTAGAAAATATATTTGAGCTCGCAGTGTCAGTCATATCGGCTGTCCACTGATATTAAGAAGGTGATCAAAATAAGTAAAACCTGTTTAAAAAATCTAAAGGCATCGTGGGCTGTATCTTCTAAATCAGTTCCCACCTCCCTCCCACCAGCCTTTACATCGGATGGATATAAGCAGACATAGATAGTGCCTTAAAATAGAAATAACATCTTCTTGGTAATAAAAAAGGACTATGCGAATGCCATCCATGAAATATGGGAGCAATTACGTCTCTATTCATAACTGAATCACTCATGTCATCATTTCGACATAAAAGCAATCCGCTTCCGTCATATACCACCTAAATATCGTATCTTTATAAAAAACTTATGGTCCCAAGAATCCAATTTTATAGCCAAACAGAAAGTAGTTTCGACATTATCTGGTACCTTTATCGTCTCGATAAAAGACTCAATTGCCTTTTATAACCAATTAAATAAATGTTTGTCAAAATTCCTTTAGGAAGACTTTTCTAAGCAAAGACGTACAAAGCCCATCAATCATCCAATTCAATTAGTCACTATCCAAGTACGCCTCCTAATCCTAACATCGTTCTTTGCGCAAGAAGTGTTCTTGGGAGAAAATTAATTTACTATCCCTAGAAATTAGTTTTCCTTCTCCATCGTCGTCGACTACGTTTTTGACTTCATTAAGAATATTAAAAAAGGATAATGGCCTTTTGTAAGGAAGTAACACTATAACGGGTACGTATAGTACAGACTAAGAGTCATCCTTATTTAAATCCCTACAATAAGCAAGAATGAAGAATATTTTCATTGCAGGATTATGTCAGTAGCTGCCACACTCAGAGGGGGAGAAGCTGCGTCCGCTTTTTAAAAATTCTTCGAATGAAGTGGACAAATATGCGAGTACCTCGTACATCAGCATTGGGTCAATACAAATTTATATCCTTACTTAATTATACATCCATATCGGGGATGTTTCCTGAAAATCCGAATAAATCTTCGCATTTTATGACATTGTCGTACTTTGGGTGAAGTTTACTGGTTCCTCATCCTTTTTTTTCTCTAGAAAATATTTTCAACTTTCGTTCTTCACATAAGACGCCTGGTTCTCTACGCTTCATCTAAGGCAAAAGGATGAATGAGTGGCAAAGCAGAAGTATTTAATGGAAGAAGAGCACCGGAAAGGAAAGCCATTAATCTGTGAAAATGGATTTTTGTATACTCAAATATTGGAGACATAGGTACAAAGTACGCACACATGGTATATTCTATAGCTTATTTGTGCTTTTTTTTCTATTCTTCAATAATGGTCATTAAGTGAGTTTTGTAACCTAAGGTCGAGCACTGGGCACATCTAAAGCTGGGGCGTGTAACAAGCTTGCCGAAAGGGGACTATTATAGATAGGTCCACGTATATTATTGTTATGTCCGGAATCCATCATTCATTTTAAAATTGTCTCCAGTTATTTTATTTCTGAACAAAGTAAAAATAGAAATAAGACGTTGAGTTAAGGGCAGAAATGATTGACGGGAAAAAAGGTTAAACGTTGAATTTTTAAATTATGAAGTTGAACTTTTGTAATCAGTCATTTTGTTGATTGGGGTTCGGAATTTTATTCAAATTATGTTGTTGGGATTTTTTTTTTCGTATTTACGGGAGCACAAGGGACTTTTGAATACATTTAAAGTGTTTGAGATTTAGCACGAGCGGGAGAAGAGGTTGGTTGGATGTTCATGTAACATGTTCGTTTTAAACAGTTGTGGATTGAAGTAACAAGAAAACGGAGAATGTGGCAACGGATTCCACATGCAACTCATTAAAGCATCTCTTTACCTTATAGTATGGAAGAAATCGCGAAGTTATGACCAAAGTGAGAACATTTTTGTTGGGTGGGATGCAACTGGCTATTTCCATAAAGCATTGATGATGAAAGTAGCGATAACACAGCGACCGACATCAAACGAATTTTTGATATTTTACGCAAAAACGGTGCCACGGAAATCATTTCTTTACAGAAAATAAAATATGATTTTTCGATTTTATTTTTACTTAAACTAATTTCACCAAAATAATATGGTTTTCGATTCCTCCCTTTTGAGGTAGAAATTCTCACATAAAGATTTTTTTCCCATGACCCCCAGAACTGCACTACTCGTACACCTGTTGAGCAACGTGTTGAGCAGCGATATTCCAACAATTCGAAGAACGCGTTGACAGGACGGAGTTGATGAAATGGGCCCCTAGTGGACGAGCGACACAACGTACCAATTACGTATCCATTAACTTTTAGCACTTATTATATTCATAGCAAAGGCAATTTTTTTTTTTACTTTTAAATTCATTTTTTTACTCATTACTAAATATCAAATTACATAATATACAAGACGAAAATGATTAAATCTAACTTAAAATTAACAGGATGCCAAAAGTAGATATATAGTAAAGACAAAAAATAAATGAAAATTGCTTTGTATATTCGACTAACACGATCTATTCAATAAGTTGAAATCCTTCCGATGGAGCTCATTTGCAAATGCAGCTTTGACGGCACACACAATTTAAGATAATTTTATGTATATTAATTTTGCATTTCTAAATTGGATGAAATACTTGTTTGCATATTACATTGGTACCTATGCAGCTGCTTCGTAGTTCAGCACTATATTGTTAGAAAATAATTAATTACAAAGTGGTCTTAATGTTTGTTGAACTTTGGCTGGATATGGTTATGACGGAAACACACGATTTGTGTTCTATGCTATTTGCATTGGTTATTTGAAGAATTAAGTGAACAAATCTGTTTCGCAATGTTGGCAATAGCTTATATTTTTAGTTAAGTAGATCGAAATTAATTCAATGTATATAGTAAGCTTTTAAATTCGAATATAAAAAATATTTGATACTGCTCATAAATAGAGTAGCTTCAATAGTATCTAGAAAAAGAATATTTTTTTTTTGTGTTCCTTAAATGAGTTGAAAAGAACGATTTTTGCTTGATGCCACTTTATAGAGACAAAGATGACGGCAGAGTCTCTGCCTGAAAAACTACAGCCTTTCATCCTGCGTGAACCCTGGAAACCTTCTGCCAGTTATCTTAACATCCACAATAGCTTGATCTTTAAAACGGCGTTTCCGCCTGCTCCTTTTTTTTATACATAATGTACGCGCACTAAAGGGATTTTTTAGTACCCTTATCATCTAATAGCTACACAGCGCGGGCGTTAAGCAAATTAGGGTGAGAAGAAAAGGAGAGATGACGATGCACGTTGGTTGTTTGTTGGAATGTTTGTAGTTTATAATGTGAAGGGAGGGAGGAAGGGAGAAGAAGATTCGGCTTTTTTTGGTACAGGCTGGAGAAATGCCGTTTTCCATCTCTTCGGAAAGAGACCTGAAGAATAAAACAGATAGAAAAGCTTACGCAGTGGTTTTGCCAGCGTAGAAGAACATCTTCTCCAACGATAGGTTAAATACCATCTGGACCAGCGATGGTAAACTACCTTACTCCCTCGAAGTAGCTGATATCAACAGTGACGTTTCATCTTAATCGGTGGACAGGTAATTATTTGTGTGTTTACAGCATTTACTTGGTTTTATCATCGTTGATTTCACGACTTACCAATTTCTATATTGCTATCGTATTCCAGTATTTGAATGGATCCGTTGAAGAAAGTGACTTCCATGTTGACCGACACCTGCCCTGCGCACTACTAGTTACAGATAAATTAAAACATAGGGACGGGCTACAGTCCGCTTGGGCGAACTGTTGAATACCCTATTCTTATTCCTATCAGACACCTAGAGAGTCTATATTATAAATTTCAGTTTCCTAGCTCAAACTTTGGTTTTTCAATAAAACTGTGTTGGCGTGTCAGTAGGCGTCTTTAAAAAATATTTCAACGTGAGTATAAAGAGCACCTAGAGAGTCTATATTATAAATTTCAGTTTCCTAGCTCAAACTTTGACTTTTCAATAAAATTGTTTTATTTAATTGTTGGCGTATCAGCGTGCAATGGTTACGCATATAAATATTCACAATTTTCTAGAGATTCACATGATTAACATTTAAAAGTAGGCAACACTTTTAACAATTATAACTCAACAATAAGTACTCACTTTGACACAGCTGCATATATTTTTAACTTCCCAGAAGAAGTTCTTGTAATAGGGCCGATTTTGCCAATCGCATATTTTGATCAAGGTCCACAGAATCCAAATCCAACGATTTTATAGAGATGTCTGGCTGTGTGTATGTATGTATGTGCGTTCGGAATTATCTTTCGCCACGATTATCTCGAGAACCAAAGATGATATTGACATGGGACCATGGGATTTTATTCGAAGCGTAATTACGTAAGAACTGATTAAGTTTCCAGCGAAATCGGTCCAGCCGTTTTTTGTTAGTAAATCAATAACTAAAATAATTTGCCTTTATTTGTATTATTTATTGTCATTTGTCATTGAGCAAATCATTATTACATTGTGCTCGGTTATTTCCTATACATGTAAATTTACTGGTCTCCGTGTTGATAACAATTATTGTTGCCTTAATATATATCAAACTTCGCTGTTATTAACAACATTTAATTTCCATGAACAATATTAAAGAGCATTTTTTAATATTAAATAACTCTTAACCACATTTCAAAATTTTCCACTAATCACATAAATGATATTGATCCCACTGGGAATTTAGTCTTGTGAACCTTGCGAGTCGCACCCAGACCACTTTTTTTATCTTGTAACACAATACGTTTCAGTTTTAATTCTTAAAAGTCTTGCTTACTTTAAGATGGTAATTCTTAGCGAGCCTTTCACAATGGGACAATGCTCGTGTGATTGACTACCAAACATTGGAACCAATCAATATAATCGCTTTGATTGGTAATCGACAACCGCAATCAGGGCCTCAACCTCAGTCAGTTTATTCTGAACTCATAGACCTCGCTCTGATCAAGCTTTAAACGAAAAAAGAAACACATTTTGAGCGCTCTGATGTGTCAGCATTGTATATAAACTAGAGTTTATATACAATGGTGTCAGATCTAAAATATGAATACGAACTTTTTTGACAGCTCAGGCTGTCGCATTGAAGTATGCAACCCGAATAAATAAAAACCTATCAATTGACAAGATTTCACTTTTAATTGGGTATAATTTTAGGTGTTTATTGGAAGTTAAAGGCAAGGACCTTTTCAAACACTCCTGACTTTGTCCGTGCCCAAGAATTGTATTGGCCAATACGTTCGTGTAAACAACATAATTACTGTCTATAGGGGGTACCCGGCGTGCTTTGCTGCGCCTAACAAAATTAATTAAATGTTTTTTTTAGTAACAAACAAAATTGCAAGGCGGTGGACCGATTGTGACCAATCTTCACATTCTCAGGCCAATACCATAGATTTCCTGATTTGACCTCAATCCGTTCGGTAGTTTAAAAGGCTGTACCTTTTTCTCCGCATGGCAGTGTTGAAGTTCGGTTATATATCAATTTAACCTTCCAGAAACAACTGGGGTGCCCCATCACCCCACGCATTTTTTTTAGCTGTAAATTTGATTTCGCTTACTTTCTTTCTCTACCATTCCATTTTTTGTCATTTAACATGTTGTGAACAGCCTTTTCCTTGATTTTGGTGGAATTTGATACATTTTGAAATTTTCAATGAAAATTCGGCAAGATTTCCCTTTTTCACATATTTTTAGTTTTTCTCAAATTAATTTTTAATTCTGGCGGATTATTTCTTTTTTATTTATAAAATTGACTATATTTCATTCTGATGTTTACATACTGTGCATGTTCGGTACGACGAGTGTGTGAGTTACACAATTCAAATTCGTTGCTCAGTCTCTACAGGTGCAGTTGCACAGTTCCACCTTTGAGTCTCTAATGATGTATTAACAGTTAAAAGGTGAACATACCCGAAATGTATATAAATTTTGAATACTTTATTTAGAAAAAGAAAGAATGTTGACCCAGTACAAATTGCTCCGCAATACCTTGAAGATTTTTTTTTAAATTTGTTTGTTAGACTTTGTTTGATCTTTTTAATATGTTTGAATTGACTGATTATCAGGTGATGCGAAATTTGTTGTGTGTTTTTAAGGATTTTCATATTATGTATTTAATTCAACTTGGGGTCGCCCCATGGTCGAAATTCGACCAATTTATTCTATAAGTTGAAAAAAAAAAACAAAGTCGACTGTTATACATATTCATCGCAAAATGAAATTTTTCGACATTGCATTCTCTGATTTCACATGATATAAAATTTTTCCGGCATTTTCAAGTAACGTCAATCATTTTCAAGTAACGTCAAGCATGCCCAAGTAACTTCAAGCTTTCAAGCATTTTCAAGTAGCTTCAAGCATTTTCAAGCAACTTAAGGTAACTTCAAGCATTTTCAGGTAACTTCAAGTAACTTCAAGTATTTTCAAGCATTTTCAATTAATTTGAAGCAACTTCAAGCATTTTCAAGTACCTTTCAGCATTTTCAAGTAACTTCAAGCATGTCCAAGTAACTTCAAGTATGTTCAAGCATTAGCAAATGCATAACATGCACAGCAATGTTGTTGTTGGTAACTTCAACTAACTTCAAGTATTTTCGAGTAACTGCAAGTATTTTCAAGTAACTTCAAGCATGTCCAAGTAATTTCAAGTATGTTCAAGCATTATCAAGTAACTTCAAGTTTTCAAGCATTTTCAAGTAACTTCAAGCATTTTCAAGTAACTTAAAGTAACTTCAACCATTTTCAGGTAACTTCAAGTAACTTCAAGCATTTTCAAGTAACTTCAAGTATTTTCAAGCATTTTCAAGTAACTTCAAGCAACTTCAAGCATTTTCAAGTACCTTCAAGCATTTTCAAGTAACTTCAAGCATATCCAAGTAACTTCAAGTATGTTCAAGCATTATCAAATGCATAACATGCACAGCAATGTTGTTGCTGGTAACTTCAAGTAACTTCAAGTATTTTCAAGCATTTTCAAGTAACTTCAAGCATTTTCAAGTAACTTCATGATATAAAATTTTTCCGTTCCGATTGGCAGATTATTGCCTCACACAGCAATGTTGTTGTTGTTGTTGTTGTAATTTCATCCTTTTTACCTGCTGTAATTCATAATGTATGTTATAATATCTGTGGCAAAAAGGAAAAACAGCATAAGTCGACTTATGTCAAAATTGAGTTAATGTATTAATCGGATGCGCCGTACCCTGTTCTATACGGCATATTTTTTTCATTCATTTATCTCTTACCGTTGCTGTGTTAGGCACCAGGAAATAAACGCATAAGTCGTATTCCCATACATACATACGCACAAGGAAAAACAGCATAAGTAAAGTTTCTCTAAAACTCGTTTTACTTATGCGCTTATATTACACCGGTTAATCAAAATAATGCAAGCACAAGTAGACTTATGCCCTTTTTCCAAAATTTTACCATTCCCATACTAGAAACATAGGTAGACTTAAGTCGTTTTTCCAAAATGAAATTGTATGTGGCACCAAAATAAAAGGACTTGTGCTGTTATTCCAAACTTTTTTTTGCAGGACAACTGAACATAAGTGTACTTGTGCTGTTATTCCAAAAGCCGTTATCTGAATATTCAGAAATAACTATACTTGTGTTTTTCTTCCCGAACCAAAACATAATTTATATAGCGACTTGTGTTGTTTTGTAGTGCATGCATACAGTTCAGTTTAGTGTTTTTGTGTTAAGATCTAAATCCTTCAAAAGTAAAAACAATTAGTGTATTGTCGGACTCGTACATATTCTGTGTCAGTGTTTCTAATTAAAGCAAAATAAAATAAAACTAGTACGCTATGATATCTCGCGCAGCAAAATTTTGGCTTTAGCAATTAAGAAAAGTACCAATGAAAGTGGTTTTGACCCTCCCCAAGCTGAGAATATTGAAGGTAAGTTAATCTACATTTTCAAAAATTCGTTTTATTCAAATGGTTAAACTAGTCAGTTCTTATATGTATATGTCTTTAGCTACGTTTTAAAGCTCTAAACATTTTTCCAAACTCGTTTTTGATTTCATAACTACCTGAGTTATGAAATAACTGCACGTTATTTTATCATCCAACTTATTTTAAAACGTCTGCTAACATGAGTTGTGTAGACCTTTTTTTATCATTTATCTAGACACTGTTAAAATTTTTTTAAAGAGTAAATCTAACAAATAATTATCAGAAAAGAACTATCCATTATTAAAAACCAAAACCTAAATCATAGCCAACTTTTAAAAATTGTCGAAACTGTGTTTCAGAAACATCCGCCAATTCAAACGGACTTACAGGATGTAACTTAAGTTCAGAACTTCAAATTTGGCAGGATTCGGATGACTCGATTAAGGATTCAGATTTTCAAATCAACTCGAGTAGTGACAACGAAAGCACTGAATTTTGGGGTAAGGTTATTGAGGAGTCCATAAATGACGTTTCGCGTAATTCAGAGGAGCTAGAAACAGGTCTTCATGGTTCAAGCAATTTTGAGGATAATGGAGTTTTTAATTCACAAGAAAATGTAAATACAGCAAGTTCTTCGAACAATAAAGCAAAAAAGGCTAAAAAAATATCGTCAACGACAAAGAAATACGGGCTTGCCATACAAAAGAAAAAAAGAAAAAAGTGTTAAGGCAAGAGAATCGAAACCATTGTCGACTTGCCGAAACGACTGCAGATGCAAATTGTAAGAACAGAACCAACACATTTTATTTAATCATTACTGGGCATTAGGAAGCTATAATGCAACGGTTCTCTATATAAGTTCTATGATTTATTTAAAAGAAAAGTCTGTGTGTAAGGCTAAGAAGTTAGGTGCTAAGCCGAAAAACCGCCAGCTTACTTGTGAGTATTATATTGAGTTGTCGGGTGAACGAATGCTAGTATGCAAAAACTGTTTTATATGTTGTTTTGCCGAAACAAACAGTTTCATAAGGAGCATAATTAGCAAGAAAAAAAATGCACCATGTACAACTTTAATAGACAGAAGGGGACGTTCGAGACCCCCAAATGCGTGTTCCGAGTCAAAACTAGTGGAGATAAAAGCGCAAATAAACAAATTTCCAGTCTATAAAAGCCATTATACTAGGCGAGACACTTCAAAAAAGTATTTACAACCTGGCTTAACAATAGCAAAAATGTATGAGCTGTATTGCTTAGAAATATTAGAGCCAGTTAGCTTGACCAAATACTCACAAGTCTTTCATGGTCTTAACCTAAGAATTAAGTCTCCACAGCTAGATACTTGTGGAACTTGCGACAAACTCCATCACAAAATAGCAGCTACTGAAAACTCAGAGGTGAAATTACAGTTAACAGACGAGCTCAAAATACACCAGGACAAAGCTGATTTTGCCTATGTATGTAAAAGAAAGGACAAAGAGTCCGCCAAAATCAATCCAAGTGTAGCAACCTATGCGTTCGACCTTCAGCAATGCTTGCCTACTCCGTTTTTAAAGTCTAACATCGCATTTTATAAGCGTCAGTTGTGGACATACAATCGTACGTACATACACGATTTAGCGACGGATCAACCTTTTTGTTATATGTGGCATGAAGGAGTAGCGAAAAGAGGTGGCAATGAGATGGCATGCTGTGTTTTTGAACACATTGAGAAGGCGGTCTCTGTTGTTAAGACACATTTAATGTTTTATAGTGATTCTTGTCCTGGCCAAAATAAGAACTCGCATGTGAGTTGCATGTTTATTACGGCTCTAGATAATAGTGATCATCTGCAAACAATAGATCACAAATTCCTAGAGCCAGGCCATACTCACATCGAATGTGATGCTGACCACTCGGTTATTAAAAGAAAAAAGAAAAAGACTTCAGCTAAAATTCACCATCCTAGAGACTGGCAAAACTTGATAGCTTCCATAAGGGACAAAAATCCTTTCAAAGTGATTGAAATGGAAAAGTCAAATTTTCTTGATTTTGCAGCAGCTTCGAAAGACAAATTTACTTGGCGAAAAGTCAATACCGAAGGGAAAAATATTCGTGGCGAGACTTTCGATGGCTTCGGTATAAAAAGGATCAATTCGGCACCCTTTTCTATAAAAATTGCTTGGATGTAAATATGCCATTTAAGACCATCAATTTGAGAAAACGCGGCGTAAATTTTGTGAAAAAAACTGACATCGTGCAAATTTAAAATATAAACATAGGGACGGGCTACAGTCCGCTTGGGCGAACTGTTGGATACCCTATTCTTATTCCTATCCCTCATAAGTGGGCGTCACAAAAGTCTAAGTATGGTTGAATTGTTAAGAACGCTCTACATATTTTGTTATATAACATTTAAAGGATTTTATAAAAAAAAAACGCTCCCTAGCTCAAACTTGGGTGTTTCAATAAAATTGTTTTGTTTTAATTGTGGGCGTGTCAGTAGGCGGATTTAAAAAAAATTAACACATGAGAATAAAGGGCCCCTAGAGAGTATATATTATAAATTTCAGCTCCCTAGCTCAAACTTTGAATTTTCAAAAAAAAAATTAATTGTGGGCGTGTCAGTGGGCGGATTTTGAAAATATTTACACATGAGCATAAAGGGCCCATAAAGAGTATATATTATAAATTTCAGCTCCCTAGCTCAAACTTTGGATTTTCAAAAATTAATATACCCTTAATATACCTTAGAATAGGGTATAAAAAAATTATTTTATTTATTTGTGGGCGTGTCAGTGGGCGGATTTTGAAAATTTTTTATCCCGAGCAGTTTTAGGAGTCATAGATCATATATAAAAAATTTCAGCTTTCTAGCTCAAAATTCGATTTTTTCCAAAATTTTGTTTTTTTGAGTTTGTGGGCGTGTCTGTGGGCGGATTTCAAAAATTCGTAAACTTGATTATTTCGGGACCCTAGAGAGTATATGGTTAAAATTTCAGCTGTCTAGGTCCAGTTTAAAGGCCTAATTTTTGCCGACAGACGGACGGACGGACGGACGGACATGGCTAGATCGACATTACTATCGATGATGATCATAAATATAGTAACTTTTAGTGGTCTACGGGCAATATTAAGGTATGTTACAAACTATGCGTCAAAATTAATATACCCTTAGAATAGGGTATTAATACTATTTCAAGGGAAGGAAGGAAGGGAAGCAAAAGATATTCTCTTCTTGTTAGATTTCATTGAGCCCCAATTCCATGGATTTTATCGAAGCTTAATTGTTGAGACAATAACGAATACCAATATTCACCCAGATCTTTGTAGATGATGAAGATGATGAAGATGATGATGATTTATAAAATTGTATTTTTAATTATTATACCTTTATTAACCAAATGAACCAGAAGTTGTAATTAAATAAAAGAAAGAAAAGTTTGTCTTCTATTTCAAACCTTTGTTGTCTCTTTGGGGTGTTTGTTTAAGTTTTTGATTGCAGAATACAGTTTGAAAGACGAACTTAAGTATACCTAAACCAAAATGTCATTTTGGAAAAACAACGTAAGTCTTCTTAAGAAATTAAGTTATAAAAAATCAAAAAGGAAAAATGCCATAAGTCGACTTAACTCCCGAAAAATATAAAATTTGAATAAGGAAAAACAACATAAGTCTTTTTTAATTCAAAAAAGGTTGTTATGTGTAACAAATAAAAAAAAAAAATATTGCATAAAATTAAACTTTTTATTGTCTTTGTTTGTCCATTACATTTTTTCCTATGGCATGCATAGTTTTTTTACAACCTGACTTCAAACCTTTAAAATGCGCTCCTGAAAAGTTGCTAAAAACTACTTATGCTGTTTTTCCTTGTTGCCACAGTATATGTGAATAATTTTTGTATTGTGCACTTCTATGTATTGTCCCCTACCCAAATATATATAGTGTTGGCATTTCTATGTGACGTATAATAGCAAAAATGGGTGGAAACACGTTATAGGCAACTCCGTACTAATATATAGAAGATGAAAAAACATGTCGATATGAAATTATAGGCCCGTTCGTGTAAGAATATGCAAACGTAAATTTATCACCCCTATCGTGGAATCCGTCGGGGGGAACGATCCGCTAATAGTGAACAATTTGCATCGTGTAATCCGCAGACGTGAACCATCCACATGTCGGTAACGTGAATGAAATTCACTGTATCGTGGAAAACGAACGGTTCGAACCGACGGATCCCACAATAGTAATTTTCTGTTCACGTGAATCGAATAAGTGAAGGGAATCTCAGATCCGATGGATTCCACGATAGGGGTGTATCTATATAAACTTTCGGAGAAAATTGTTAAAAGATGACCGAAATTAAAATGTACTTTCGTTTATTTTTTTTCACACAAAATTTCGGCTGGTTAAGAAAATGAAAGCTGCCAAATAAAAATATTTGTCAAATCAAAACATGGGTTTGTGATATCCGTTCACTGGGCCTTGTGGAACTAACTAATCAAATTCATCCTTACTCTCACTTAATAGTTCATTTACATATTATGATATCATCTAGATCGTTTTTACACATTTATAGATAAATATAATTGCAAATCCGAGATTGAAGAAACGCGAAATTGAATTTTTCAGTTTGACGTCTTATTCACAATACATACTTTAAGCTTTGACGTTTTTCATATTTTTGCCCAAAAGCTTACGCGTACTTTTCATTAAAGTGTGAGTCTCTCTCGTTTTTGGAAATTTTGACAGTTTTCATTTTTCTACACATAAAGGGAGGAAGGGGCGGATGCGGACAGGGGCGGATGCGGAGAGTGGCGGATTTGGACATCGACATTTACAGGTTAAAAAATTTTCACATGTGCAGTGCATGAACCTTAAAATGTTCAAAGCTGCCAGTGTGCAAACAAAACTGTAAAAAAAAAGTAAAAACGTGGGTTGAACCATTATCATCCGAAGATGATGAACAGGAAGCAATGTACCTGAATCGACTCTGGCCAAGATCGGGACATCTCAATGGAAGAAATTGACCCATTAGAAATCGGCCCACCAGAAGTAATCGAAGAAAGTGACTGTTCTTGTAAAAATGTATGGCAAAAAGGTTCCTTAGTTCTTTGTTGGAGTGTAATGACGAAAATGGTTGAATCTGGTGAGCTTTTAGTCAGATTCATGAAAAAATGTGCCTCAAGGGAAAATAGTTTCGTTTTTCCGGAGAACGCAGATGAAAGTTTCATTGACAGGAACAAAACTGCCAAATGCTACAAACATGCCCGGAACCTCACATTCCCAATCATTTTTTAAATTTCCCGTTGATTTCAGAAATTACGATATGGGATAAAAAATGTATTATTATAAAAAAAAAATTTTAATTTCTGAACATTAAAAAAGGTTTTAAAAATACTTTGAGGTTGTTTTTTTAGCTGTCCACTTCCACCGTATTAATTTTGGTTTGTGTCCTAATCCACCCCGTGGTGGGGGGAATATGAACAGAAAAAGTTTGTTGATGGAATTATGAAAAACTTTATAACGTGAAGTCATACTTAGTTTATAATTGGACGCAATTGAGAGGAAGCCTTAGCTTATCAGATGGTAAAAAAAGTATTTATGTTATAATCATACTGTAGACAAAAATTAAAGATTTATAAAATTTGTCCACAACCGCCCCCTCCTCCCCTATTTGAAAAACCGATATTTTCTTGTGATAATTTTCAACAAAAAATAAGAGATACATTTTCGAAAAGTCGACGGCAACGCTGGTTGTGTATCAGTTGTTGGCGAGGAGAACCAGAAGGAGACACCTCACGTTGCATTTCTTCTCTGTACAAATTTTCTATGAGTTTTATTTTTTTATTCTATTATTTAGGTATAAAAATGGTGGATTTGTCTTAGAAACCTAGAAACTGCAATCGGAAATATAGGGTGACTTGCTGTAAATGCAGTTGTCCGATATGTTCTGGACACAGAAAAGAATGTATGACATGATTTTAAAGCTTCGTTTTGCTTTACAGTTATTTAGAAAAAAATCGATTCTGGTTTTTTGTTTTCTTAAGAGTTGCATGATTGTTCCATGTGTTATGTCAGGTTTTTGTTAAAAATGAACCCAAGTTATTAACAATTGCACTCTATAGGATAACATATCACTTAAGATGCGATTTTAGCCACGTACCCATCGCACTAAATTGTATTTATACCAACAATACCTGAAGTAGGTATGTATATATGTATATCTATTAGTATGTATGTATTTGCAGTATAAACAGTCTTTTATAATTTCACTCCCCAGTCCCTTAACAAAACCCATTGAAAATGTTGTAGGTGAGTACTCCTTGAACAAAATCGACTGTTAGGTTCCAGGTCCAAGCTCAGCCCCAATGCTAGCTGCCATGACATGGCCTGTTTCAATGTTAATAAACTTCACTCGGTTATTACGTATCGTGTCATTTAATGTCAATTGAATTCCCATGGCATTTTATCGTTTAAGATCTATGAATTTATACACATCTGTAGCACCACCTTCTATAGGTACATGAACGCTATATGAAGGATTTAATTTTCCAGCTCGGTGGAGATTCGTCCCAACCGCCGCCACTTAGGGTGTTTCATGTAACCATTGGATAGATGGCTCCAAGTTTTTTTTTAGATCAGACAACGAATTTCTATTACACTATCATCATCGCTATCATCGTCCCTTTTTCTCAGTATACCAGAGAGGCATTTATATCCTTCACATTTCCGAAGAAAAAAAAAATTACGAAATAATTTAAGTTTTTAAAGCATCCTGAACCTGGGTAATCGGTTATTTACTTTATGGTGACTTTATGGAACGAGTACGTTGTATGTCTGAAGCAGTATTTCTGTCACAAAATGTTTTCGATTTCTTTGAAATTTTCTTTTGAAAATTTCGAACATCGCGGAAAATGTAAAAAGAAAACTACAAAAGTTTTTCCGCAGACTCCCTATAAATTTTTAAAATGTTCTCGAACTAATAAAATACAAATAATGTACTCAACGAACAGAGAGGTTTATATAAACTTCAGCCAGAACTTTTAAAGGGTATATTATCACGAAACGAAGCCGTCTTTTAAACTTTGAAAACAAACAATGAAATCTTTCAAAAGAATGACTGTTGTCGTGAATCTTCCACTCCTTCTTATTTCTCTTTAACGACGAGGCTATGATCTGCACACTGGATTAAAGGCATCATAACCTTCCCATTAAACTGCATCCCAACTGTCCCGCCTGTGGGTATCGTCCTCTCGATTTTGAATCACTTCGTTATTGAAGCCAATTTGTGTGATCCAGGAGTTTTTAGGCCTGCCTCTCTTTGACGATTGTATGGAAACATTGATTGATATTTTTTTTATCCAGCAGGCGGCTTAAAAGCCATGCTTAAAATCTTTTTTTATAATTCTAAGTATGTCAATTTTGTGGAAAAACAATAAAGATCAAAAAAATAATAATAAATAATATTGCCTTTTTGACAGAGTTCGTAGGATATCTATTTTGAATATGCCACTACCAACTGAACTGGTGACACTAGATTTCCTTCGAGATAGGTTATTTTAGTGAAGGCTTCCACGAATCTTATTATTCGATAGTTCTTTGTTACTCCTACTGTCATGCGAAGCATCTTCATCTTCAGCTCCCATTAATTTGCCCTCATACGCTGTCCAAAGTGTTGAACCGTAGGTATATGACCGCCACTTCACAACTGCGGCGTAGAGCCTTATTTTCAGCTTGCGGAAAATTCCGACACAGAAGATAGCTGAGTTTTCCCGCCACTTCAGAGCTTGCTTCGCTATAGAATACCTCACGACAACGTCAGTGTCAAATGAACACAAAAAAAAACAAACAGCTGAATGAAATGGATCAAAACAATGGCAAATTTGCATGGCGGGAAATACGTTCTTCACGAATATTTCCTAAAAAGTTTATAACAAAGCCAATTTTAACAAAAAAAAAGTTCCGAAACTAAGAAGAAGTATCCAAACCACGTTTTGGAATATTAAAAAGTTAACATTATAATATGATTGTGTACAAAAAATAAAACTGAAAAAGTGAGAAAAAGTAATAAGTTTATATTAAAGCAAATTATAACAAAAACAAATTTCCAGAACTAAGAAGGAGTATCCCAACACTATTTTGGAATACTAAAAAGTTAACAATATATTAAGATTCTGTACAAAAAATAAAAGCGAAACCGTGATAATCGCATTGTGGCAAAAAAAATATTTTTGTTTGGAAGCAAATAAGTATAAAATTTTTCTGAACATAGCTACATTTTTACTTTTTATTCGCACACATTTTTCAATTTTTGGTGAACATGTTCACTGTTTTTATTGCTTTTTTTTGTTTTAACATACTTTTTCAGGTTTTTTCTCTATAATTTGTTACTTTTTACCTTTCAATAGTTGCTGTTTTCACTTTAATATTCACTTCATTAACAATCACAATGATTATTCCATACGATTTGTGCAAATTTCTGCAATTTTATCATTCAATTTGCTTCTGACGTTTAAGAAAAGGATTCGCCACTTCAGAAAGAGATAGCTTGGTGAAAAGGTCTATTGATAATATGCCTCAGATATTTCCACTTTTCGCACTTGGGAATCACTCTTCCATTCGAATTTTGCTTTTTTCGGACTTACACGATACCCAATCCCCTCGAAAAATTCCATACATAAGTGATCGTTGCAGGGACGTTTGATCCTTGCTAATGATGGCTCCTTCGTGAGCAATGAATAACTGATGCATTATGGAGTCCGTCATTTTTCCTTCAAGCCTGTAATAAATATGAAGGGACTAAAGACGCTTCCCTGGTGTACACCGACTTCAATCGCGAACTCTTCGGTAACTCCAGCTGGGCATCTTACTATTGTCTGTTCTCAATAATACACAGGGACGTGCCGTGAAGTTCTCAACATGCCTATTCTTAGTTTTTTCCAGGACTTGATAGACTAGGATCCAATTTTGTTTTTTTTTAATCTTTTTATTTTGTTTATTCAATTTTTATTTTAAGAAACAACATTATACCATAAGCGTGTATTAATTGTATGTAAGTTTAATGCTTGTAGTCTTTTTGACAAAAGTTTCCAAAACCTCATCATAGAAACTGTTCTTGCTTTTTAGTTCCATAAGCAAAGTTTTTTCTTTGGAAATCTTTTTTCAAGCGAAAATTTTCTATAGAATAAGATTTTATTCGATGAAGTGCAGAAAACGGTATTTCACCTGAACTGCTTGTTCTTGCTATTGTTACCAATAAATTCCTTAGTTTAAACATTTCTGAAAATATATCTTTCAAGTCCAGATTCTGAAGGATACCTATGTACCCGGGTGCGAAATTTTCTGTGGACGGTTGATGGGACTTTGAATCTGGTAGATATTTTTTATATATGGGTAGTATTTCCTTTGGGTTGGTTCTCTAGTACCTGGATATCACTCGGCGAAGTCGACGTCAAAGAGTTGTATTTTGGATATGTTGTTAGTCATCGATTTGTGTTCAATGATATATAACAAGTTGTATAACATCAAGAAATGGTTTATTGAAAATATTGAATTTGGAGATTTATGATAGAGAAACTTCTTACTTTCTGATGTTTTGAAAAAAAAAAAAAATATTTTTATTTCTGATTTACAAGACCAATGTTTTTTTAAACTTTTTTTTTAAACTTTTTTAAACTATGTATGTTAACATAACTATGTTAAATGCATTTAAAAATCATACGGATTCCGTTGGGGTGTGCGGAGAAAACCTACGCACCTAAGAATAATTATCATTGTTCATCTGTTCGTAAGTTTCCGGAACTCCTCGTTTTCCTAGCGCCACCCATAACAGGCCCTTTCAAAATCAATTGTTGTCAACACTGTTGTCATGAATCTATTTCTTCTTCCTTAATGGCGGTGAGGATATGATTAGGATTAAAGGAATCATAACCCTACCACTTAACTGCATCCCTACTTTTCAGCCTGCGGGGTTGCCGGTTGAAGCTGAGAATATAACGGCAGGCCACCATATTTTGAATCACTTCATCACTGATGCCAATCAAATGCTGGTGTTTGTGCATTTGTGTGATCCAGGAGTTGTAGGCCTCTTTTCCTTTTTTTTTGCTTTTGTGTTGGAACGTTGATTGATATTTCCTTTTTGACAGGGCTCAAAGGATCTCGCATTTGAACGTGACAATACCAACGGAGCCGGTCGCGCTCAATTTTCTTCGAGATAGGTTCTTTGACGTGAAAGATTCCTCGGATCTTGGAACTTCTTATTCGATCAATCTTTCTTACGCCCGCTGTCATGCAAAGCACCTTTATCTCGGCTGCCTTTAATTTACCCTCATACTTTTTGTACGCTGTTCAATATTGTGAACCATATGTAAGCGCCGGGCACAATTGCAGTGTAGAGCCTTCCAATCAGCTTAGGGGGTATTTTTCGATCGCAGTAGATGGCTGAGTTTTCCCGCCACTTCATCAACCCTATGCTTACGAGATGCTTAATTACGTCATCACAACTTGCTTCGAATCAGACAAATGACTTTTGAATTTTCTATCGCACATCCAGGCTCTTTGGGCGCAGGGTCATACGTCCACAGTCCAAAACCCGACAACATTTCGGGCTATAACTATACAATCTTAGAAAGGAAGAAGGAAGGGCCAAGGTCCACAATTATTCCCTCTTTATTATTCGTTTTATGCAGGACCTCTTCTACTTTTACATAGATTTTAATTTTAATAGTCGGCTAGTTGAAGTCTAGCGCGCGACATTAGAAAAAGAAAACTATAGACAGGTCTTCGGCTCACAATCTGGAAGACATAAACTGTATGTCAGTTATCTTAGCGTTGCAATATGACTTAAACCGATTAAATGATTGGTGCGTTCTTAATGGCCTTTATTTCAATATAAGAAAATGTTCGGTTCTCACTTTTAGAAGGAAAAAATTCCCTATAATATTTAATTATAAAATACTGTAGCCGCGCTACTTCACCGTTTTGCTATCGAATCTGCGGATTAAATAATAACACGTCCGTTTTCTGTGAATGCGATCATAAAACTGACGCTCTCTTTATTCTTATTCTTAATCTTACACGTGTATGACTAGATGTGTATATAATATAGGTACATGAATATCAATATGGTGTGAGTTGCATGCTTAACTCTTACAATAATTACTACAATTCGGCCATCCTGACCATTAAGATCACCTGATCTTGCAAATTTACAATCAATCATTCGCTTTACTCTTGTTCAACCATGGCTTCATATTGCCCAGCGTTAAATTCATTTCAGTTTTAACTACCGATTCCGTAGGGCGATCGGCAAACACATAATTTGACTTATACAATGTTTTAAGTTTTTCTTTATGAACAATAACGTACGTCTTCACCAACTTCTAAATCCAATTCTGAACTATCATTATCTTTAGATTAACATGAGTTGTTTTTCAAAATATTCACTATAATTGTCTATTTCATTCGTGTAAGTTATATTATCTCTTAAATGTCTAAGGGAATACTATCGCTATTAATTACAAACTTAAAATACAAACGTCTTACGTAATCATTGGTCTTGCTATCTTCTGGGAACTGATGTACTGCTGACTTCCTCTTTGGCTTAGAACACCCATTTGCGATGTGTCCCACCAAGTTGCAATTATAGCACCTGATTTCAACTCTTTGTCCTTCCACTTGTCTATCTTTTGCCGTTCTATCTGCTGTCAATCCCGTCGGTTTGTTGCTAAATGTATTAGCAGTCGATCTCGTTTGCACCTTCCGCTGAGTTACTTTGCCGAACGCTCGAAGTAGTCCTGCCTTTGTTGTATACCCCTGGACACGGGCATATAACCTTATCTTGTCATCAGAAAATCCCTCAATCGCGTATTCAATCCATTCTTCTTCGTCCATTTTCAATCCAGTCGCCAGTCTCACTTTGTCGTCAAAATATTCACTGAAAGTTTCGCTCACTTTCCACTTTCGGTTTTCAAATCTTTTTCTCATCTCCATCTTGTTTTGTTTTGTACCAAAAACTTCTTTCAACTCCTCTGTCAGGTTGTCTACGTCGTCGTCTAAAAATTTAGTTTGTGCGTACAAGCATTCTTGGGCCTTGCCTCTCAATTTACTTACGAAAAGTGTGTGTAATTTTTTTTTCTCCACACCGTACACTTCTTCGACATTCCTTAGCTGTGCCAGCCACACATCAACACTTGTCGTTCCGCTAAATTCCGGCAACATCTCCTTCCACAATCCAATTTGTTGCGCCACGTTAAACTCCCCTGTCGTCCAGTCCGATCGTTTTGCACCACCTCTGCACTAGTTTCTGCTCTATCATTTGATTTTGCGATCCGTTGTAACAGTTCATTTTCTCTCATTATGATTTTTTTCCCCAGTTGCAGTGTCTAGCGGCTGTTTTTCGATTCCTTCTCATATTTGTTCGTCATGTCGTCGTCCCTCTTCTTCGTCGTTACTTAGACGTTCGCCTCGCACATCTGCTGGTATGTTATTCAGGCGAATGACCAAGTTGGCTTTGTTTTCGTTGCTTGCCATGCCCAACTGTTGTAACCAACTTCTGAGTTCTGCTACTGTGAACTCGTCTGGATTTACTAATGTGTCGTCCATTACGAAGAAGATAGAAAAAAATTTTTTTTCGCGGTGACTGAACAAGCGGCGACACAACCAACTTTGTGGTAAACACGCGATCTGTAGTAAAAACTTTTTTTTTTTTTTTTGTGTAATCCCACTTCTGAGTAATTGTAGCCGCGCTACTTCACCGTTTTGCTATCGAATCTGCGGATTAAATAATAACACGTCCGTTTTCTGTGAATGCGATCATAAAACTGACGCTCTCTTTATTCTTATTCTTAATCTTACACGTGTATGACTAGATGTGTATATAATATAGGTACATGAATATCAATATGGTGTGACAGTGTGAGTTGCATGCTTAACTCTTACAATAATTACTACAATACTAAACACACCATTGAGTAGGGTAACAGAAAAAAAAGACTTAGGAGTCATCTTTGACACTGAACTAAACTTTTCTTTGCATATAGACTACATAGTTGGCAGAGCTAATCAAATGCTAGGGTTCATTTTTCGAAACTCTAAAGATTTTAGTGATCCATATACTCTTAAAACTCTGTATAACGCCTTGATGCGTTCGATATTAGAGTACTGCTGTATTGTTTGGAATCGTTTTTATCGCAATGATGAATCTCGCCTAGAGAAAATTCAAAGAAGGTTTACTAGGTATGTACTACGTAAATTCGACTGTAACAATAATCTTCCAACCTATGATGATAGATGTTCTTTAATAAATTTGAAACCTCTTTTTAAAAGAAGGATATATTATTCCGCAATGTTTGCTAATGATGTCTTAACTGGCCACATTGATTGCTCGTTTGTCTTTATTTAATGTTTATGCTCCTTCTCGTGTTCTTCAACCTAGGGAACATCTTTTCTTTATGCCATCTAGACACAGAACTAATTACGATCAGAATGATCCTATCACTATGGCATGCGTTAATTACAATAAATACAAAAACCTAATTGATTTCAATATGAGTACGGAACATTGTAAATCCGTAATTTTAAGTAATTTATAAAAACTGCCGTATTCATACCAATTATTGTAAAGTAATCTAACATAAGTCGAACTTGTAAGATGAAATGAATAAATAAATAAATAAAGAACCGGGATTCGTCTATCCTCACAACTTTTGCAAATAAAAAAATTCTGGAAGTGAGATATTTTTGTATTAGCTTTACATATATGTATATGACATAAAACAACATGCCCGATATGAAATGTCAAAATCTAACCGTACCTTCTGAATAAAAATATACCTCATATTTTTGGTAAGGGTATGATTTCCATGGTTCGCCCAAGCGGACTGTAGCCTTTCCTTCTGTTTCATTTTTGTTTTGGGCCCAAATTACGTGTAGATGATGGAATCTCCACGGGAAACATTTGACGTCATATAATACAACATCTAAAAGTTTTTTTTGTAGTGCCACACCTCTTTCGAATGTCTAACAAACATCAATTATTATATAATATATCAATTGTAATGAGAAGCTTCTCAAATTGGACATTCGGATTCGCCTTTAAATTCAAGTTCCCTTCCATTTTGCACAAGCAAATAGTTGGAGAAGCTAAGTTTTAGGCCCTGTATTTATGCTAATGTTCGTGTAGTATAGCGTTGAAGTCTCGATGCAGATTTTCATTCCATGAGTTAAGATGGATTGGGAATTGAGTTGAAGATTAGTAGAAATGAAAACGAATGACATTCCTCTATTTATTTCACAACCTAGTATTGTATATAGACTCTATATACAATGCTACTGCGCGTAGCTTTCAAAAAAATATATATGTTCGTACACACGTTAATTCTATTATTAATAAATCTAATTCTATGCTGGGCTTCGTATTAAGGTGGGCCAAAGAATTTAATGACCCTTAGGTTTCTATGTCATTGTACCTACAATTGTTTTGTCCGTCCTATTCTATGAGAGTATGCCTCTCAAGTTTTGGACACCGTTCTACAACATTCATTCAAATCGAATAGAGGCCATTCAACGTAAATTTATTCGATTTGCACTTAGAGGACTTCCATGGGATGATCCATTTAACCTTCCTCCTTACAGTCAACGTATCAAGCTTCTTCAAATTTTACCCCTTTCTCAGGGAAGGCTTAATAGCGATATCATTTTTTTACAGCAGCTTATATCCGGTCAAATAGATGCACCTAACTTGCTATTGGCTTTAATTGTCGTGGTGGTGCCCATAATTTACGCAGTGTTGAATTATTGTTTAGCCCCCATCATAGAACGAATTATGGGAGGCATAAACCTATTAGTCGCATGAGTAGAATCTATTATCTAAATGATCATGTGATTGACTTGCATGTTAGTAAAATTAAGCTGAAAAATAATTTGCCTAATAACGCTTTAATATCTTAAATTGTTTGCATGATTTGTGTCTGTGTTAGTATTTTATAGGTACATAATTATTGTATTTTTAATTGTTTTGTCCTTACTAACACCTGCACTAAATGATGAGCCTGTGGGAGCACTTTTTAGTGCCGGCAAATTTTATTTGCTTGTTTTAAGCACTCCAAGACACAGAGCTGATTTGTGTATTTAAAAAAAAAAAAAAAAAAAAAAAACACACACATGTTAATACACAATCCCATGCAACCGTACGAAAACAGTTTCAACTCGACGCAGCTTCAACACCTATCTTAGTGATCTATATGAAGACTATCTATTTTGAACTCTACGAATAATTTCACTTCACTTTTAGGCTTAAGACACAATCTGATTCGAAACCAACTCTTAATAAAGCGAAAAATTTTCGTACTATGGCGAATGGATCATTCGCGCACTTTATTCATTTTTGCAAATGGTCGCTGCGCTGAGCCAATTTTACAGACCTCACTCTCCGCTTAAGGAACCCTAATCAATCACGCCATATCCACAATAACATAGAATTCGAAGCATACCTGTTGGGCATCTAACAGAATGCTTGACTACAAATCGAAGAACACATGTTGTCTTTCAAAACAAAAAAAACGTCATAAAACCGTCGTTAACGTCGTTAGCAACGCGACGTGTTAAATGAGGTGTCAAAATTTGTATGGGAAATCCTTAACAACAAGATGGTACAACCAGATGTTTGGGGGTGTTCATAAAACGTGCATCGTAAACTTACACTTTTACGAAAACGGTAAACTTTGACGTTGCCTCAACATGTAGGTATTTCATAGTATCATTGTAAAACAATTATTTTATTATATTTTTATTCAACCTGGCTTTCGTGTTACATCTCTCATTACGAACGCATAAATGCGGTGTTTAGGTCGAAGATACATACGGCTTTGCAAACTGATAAAATTTTCTAGAACAACTGTGCAATCATTTCGCCTTAACGGGCTTAATCAACCAACAAAACAGTCTTCATAATCAAACACTTCACCAGACTTTGTTTTTGAAAGAATATTTCATACATATTTTGGTTATTCCGATCCGGTAATGAGTCATTGAACATCAACGCCTTTGATAAGTCGATCCGATACCTGTACTTATTGGTATACGGCGATCAATTGAATGCAAACTAAACCTAGAACAATCAAACAAGCCCGATGCCACGATTCACAAATCATTTTGATAAACGCTTCGAGCTGGAAGCCTATAGGTCTATAGTATGATAATAGAACCCAGTTAGTGCAACAAAACAACACAAGGCTGATATTCTTTCATTGAATGGCATAAATATGCATATACATATATACATACAATTCGCTTCAACTGAATAAGCACAAACATTTCCTAAGCTGCGTTGTCCATTTTTTCAAAACCTTGTGCCGTAATATATCATTTGATGATGCAAACTGTTTGAGTATGATGTTGACAAAATAAATCGGAAAGAATATTTCAAAAAGTACCGCTATTTTTTTCCTGGTTCCCTTGCAAAGCATTTAATATGGAAAAATTTTATTTTATTTTGCGTCAACTGAATAGACACAAATATTGAAATTGTAAATAAAAGTTATTGGGATTAAATGAAACAAGTTTTTCTTAAAATAGTTTGTTATTGGTTAATTTTAGTAGTGGGTACTGCCGCCTTTATTCGTAATAATTTCGTAAATTCGATCCGGCATGGAATCGTACAACCTCTTATGTAGTTTAGCGAAATTTCCCTCCAGGCCAGTTTAATGGCTGCAATAAGGGATTCTCTGTCCTCAAACTGACGGCCAGACTCATAAACTTTTCGTACTAACCATCCCCAAACGTTTTCTATAAGGTTCAGGTCCGTTGAGTACGGCGGCCATTGAAGCAATTCCACAATCTGCTCCTCTATCCAATTTTGTACTATGCGCGCCGTGTGGATGGGGGCGTTGCCCTGCTCAAAAGTTCAGTTTATGGGTCAAAAAATGCCTGCAAATTTAGGAAAATTTCTTTTTAAAATTCCTTTATAACTTAATGTAGTAATTTTTGAGGTTTTTAACTTCAAGCTCAATAGTGCCATAGTAGCTAACTGCTCCCCATACCATAACACCACCTTCTCGACTATGATGCCGCTCTAAAAAACGTTCTTCTTTCCTCATATCGTGGAAGTAATAATTAAACCCATCAGGGCCATCAAAATTAAACTTCTTTTCATCCGAAAAAGCTACGTGACGGGATTCATTTTTAAGACTCATATGGAGCCTAGAAAATTCTAAGCGCATACACTTCCGTTTCTCGTTCAATGGTGGTTTCTTTTGAATTTTTAACCATTTCAGATGTTTGGTACAATTGATAACCCTTCGCACTGTTGAAACGCTTGCAGTAACACCGGCTTTCTGCTTTATGTTTGCCGCAGAGTCGCAGGAATTGAAAGCACATCTTAAAATTGCTCTTCGATCAACCGCTGTTTTTGCCGTTTTTTTACCTCCTTTCATGTTTTTTCCGTGCGAATCTTTGCTTCTTAAATAAGAATAGACCACACTAGAACTTCGTCCAATTTTGTCAGCGATGGAACGCCCGGTTGGTCCTTGGTCTTTTAGTAAATCGATTTGACCTATTTCAACACTATTTAGAGATTTTGATCTACCCATTTTTCTTTGAAATATAATTAATCAAACAAAATTCACTAAAAGTACTTCAACTGTTGATCTAATGTGTCAATCTCCACAGAAAACTCATAACCAGCGAAAATAATGACTTTGTGTCTATTCAGTTGACGCAAAATAAAACTGCATTTTTCAATATTGAATGCTTTGCAAGAGAACCAGAGAAAATATAGCGGTACTTTTTGAATTATTCTTTCCGATTTATTTTGTCAACATCATACGCAAACAGTTTGCATCATCAAATGATATATTACGGCACAAGGTTTTGAAAAAATGGACAACGTAGCTTAGAAAATGTTTGTGCTTATTCAGTTGAAGCGGAGTGTACATAGTAGTTACCTAACAATGTCGCCCAGTATATTCACCTCATACTTTATCGATTAACGCAAAAACCGGCTAGGTACCAAAACAAAAACAATAAACAAAAATATATAAATAATTATGTGCGATTGTAGACATATCAGCATTTTATATGTTTACTAATGCGTACGTGCTGAGTGGCATTTAGTGGCGATTCAGTAGGTACCTATTTTCTTATGTTGCCTGACTTATTTATACTATTTATATTTGTTTATGTTAATCATTTGCAATAAAGCTGAGGAGCGGAAAGAATACATGCGAAGCAGTAGGAGTAGTAACTACCTACCGTAAATCCTCTTGATAAGCACGAGCTCTTCTGCTGGTTGCCCCTTCCCCTCTATAAGCATTCGACATCCCAAATTATCTCAAAGCTTTTTGGCTACCTGCCAAAAGTGTGGCAAAATATTTCCCATGACTGAAAATCGTTGGTTTTTTGTACATATATACTCGAATATTGCCCCACGCCAAGTCCTAGGGTGTATTGTTTATGTTTTCTATACCTGATGCCGCGTGTGTATTCAAGCATTTTAATATTTCGTGAATTAGGTCAAAAGTAGAGACTAACAGCCTCCGATTGCACCAAGGTTAGATGCACCAATATACCTTGAACCTACCCTTCTGCCTAAAAAATTCCAAAGTGCATGTTCCAAAAAAAAAAACACGAAAATCCATTAAATTACCCAACATCCATGGTTCTACATCTTAAATAAATAATCTAATAGGTTTCGAAAGAGAGAAAAAATTGCGCATTTTATATACGTTCAGGGATATTCGACACTATTCTGTGATATTGGTATAATGGATATGGTACAGGAATAAAAAATCTAACCGAATGGATTGATATAAATAAAGTAAACAATCCAATCATCATTTGCTTTCAAATGTCATTGAAAATTTTTGGTGAATTAGGCATCTAGCTCCATTTCATAAGTCATCTAGTATCTGAACGCATCAATCATTTTCTAATTATGTCGTGTGTAGTTTTTGCCGGCAAATTGATAGCACCGCTGATTGTTCCAGTCCTGACCTACATTATAAGATTTCACATTAAGAGATTGTCGGAACGGATATAAAAATAGAATTGCTCATGCGTCAAGATTTCCGTGTGATGGAACCTATTAAGAAGTTTTTTCACCCCTTTGGTCGTTGCTCTTATATCCGTTTGTAACTGTTTGCTAATGCGGAAATTGCCTTAAACGCTTTTTATATAACAAAAGATAGACTGCTGATGTTTTACGGCATATGTATGCATACTATGACTTGACTGCTAGAGAAATGCGTTCAAGGCTGGTGCTAAGTAAGAAAAACTATAAGTATTTGATTGAGTACCTACCTAACCTGAGCACGTTTCACACAGGCTGTTGGAATATCATTCTTGGTTTTTTCACAATTTATAGACGGCCAATGTTTGCACTTATCCTAATACATATTTGAAAAAAAATATTTTTGCAATTTTCTTTTCTACATGTTGTAGGGAAACCATACAATCAGCATGAAGAACAAAACAAAATAAAGTATAATTTCTATGTATGTACGTGAGGGCTATCACGCAGACCTTTGTTTGTGTGTTTATCATATTTAATAGCCCGTTGTACTGCCAAGAAAAACTAAATAAACAAAAACAACCACAAGAGCATATAAAAATAGACAAACAAACATTTCTTGAACTATTCGTAAATGCGTAGTAACATTTTAAGAATCGAATATATAAAGGCACTCATATTACAATAAAACAAGACCTTCGATTGCTTTAAGATTAACCTTCACATCGACAGTATCTACCCGAGTAAATATTTCAATCTTTATTGTACATACAAAACATACATTAATATTGCCCGTAGGCCCCTAAAAGTTACTATATTTATGATCAGCATCGATAGTAATGTCGAATTAGCCATATGCCTCCGCCCGTCCTTCTGTCGGCAAAAATTAGGCCTTTAAACTGGACCTAAAGATTTGAAGTTTTAACCATATCGTCGCTTGAAAAGCAAACTGACATAAGAAAAAAAACATACATTTTCAGAAAAGCGATTTCAAGTTTTTCATAACTTAAAAAAATCATTTTAGTTTTGAATTTCAATGAATACCAAAAAGTTGTAAAGTAAAAAAGTATTATTTTTTTTCTTCTTTCAAGTGGTATATTTAAGTTACTACAAAAAGCCGTTTTTGAAAAAAAAAATTGACTTATGTCGTTTTACATCCAAATTGCTACTAATTTAAGAAAAAACTGTGAAAAAGTGTCGTTTTGTTTTGAAATAAATCCATTTGTATTTTTTGCGTATTTTGTAGAAACAACCCACTTTAAATAGTATTAAGTTATAATAAAAAAAAATAGGAACTTTTAATGAAAAAATCGACTATAATAAATTTATATAACATAAAACCTAGCTCAATGGTAAAACGACACTTCTTAAAGTAATCAAAATAACTTTGAAGTTCATCAACTAGTTTTGTTCCAAGGCAAAATGACACAACACAAAAAGTGTCACTTTTCAAGAAACTTATTTATCACGAATTCATAATTTGTTTAGAAGCAAAGTGTTACAAATGAAAATGACGGTTTGATAGAAAAATTGTATTTTTTTTGCGATTCGTTCTGTATAGTTAACTCAAAATCGTCAAATTTTGACTTATGTCAGTTTGCCTTTCAAGCGACGATATCGTGGGCTTGCAAGCAGAAAGCACTAAGTCAAAAATCATAGTTTTGAGTAAATTGATATTTAAGATTTGTTTTCTCGTGAAAATTCAATACTAACGGTTTTAAGTCAATGGATTCCATAAAGTACAAAACTGGTGTCGTGACATAAGATTCCAATAGACAATTTCATTTTTGGATAAGCGAAAACAAAAATATCTACGCATAATTGAAAAAAACCGCTGACATAGTGCTTTTTACCTGAATTCATTAGGTATGCAATTAATGTTCTTGTATATACATAATTTGAAAACAAAAGCACTAAAAAGAAACAATCTTAGTCATATTTTTCTTAAACAGCAATTTTTTTATTTAAGCGTAAGAATATTAACAAAAGAGCTTTAATAAGAAATAGCAATGGAAGAAGTACATACTAAAATCAAAATTATAGAAATAATAAGAATAAAAGTAGGAACTATTCACTATCACTTTCTTGTAATACGTCAGGTTCTGGCAAGTAGTCTTTTGTTTTAAGTTGTGAAGGCAAAGATGAAAACCAGGAATGAAATATTTCGGGAACCACTCCTTTTTCGCACATTTCGATTAAATCGTTCTTTTTAGCTTCGCTTATTTTAAGTGGTTCTATATAGAGTTTAGGCCACTCTTTTATCGGAAGATATTTTGGAGCAGCATTTCTTCCTCTTCTTGAAATATTTACCACGTTCATAGTTTTAAAATTGTCATCATACTCGTAATTATATTTAAATTGGAGAATTCCGGGTTTATTTTTTTCGTACCGGAACCATTTTATTTTAAGCCAATTTACTTTTTGGCCATTGGTGTCCACTTGTTTATTTTTAATCAACTTTTCGGCTAATAACTTTAAGTTATAGAAATTTCCAAATTTCATTTCCACAGCTTCATAGGAAAATTTTGTTGGCACACGAACTCTCGCAGCTCTGAATATGTTAAGCCAGTCATTGACGCAATAAATGGGCACGAACTTTTTTTGTTTTTCTATCGCGCTATGCATTGAATCAACTTCCATATAAGAGTGACCACTTTCTAAAAACTTTTGATCAATAACGTTTAATGATGATGTTTGCACAATATTTAAAAAAAGACACAATATTTATATTTCTGTTTTGGCCAGCGCAAGTATCCGAAAATATGGATAGCTCTTGAACGTTTGGGGGTAATTGCTCTATATATACTTCAAAATACATGTACCCACCTCGCAACTCCCGCCTTTAACATTTATTTCAGTCCACGCATAGCAAAATGCATTATTCGGCAAAACCGATTCATAAATAGTGAAATTGTGAAGTATAAGCTTTCTTTTGTAGTACGTCAAAGAAACATCCGTGGATGGTATTTGAAGTACGCTCTGCATATCCATGGAAATTGATCTAAAGCTCTGATCTAAGTTGGCCCTTTCTTTATCAGTTTGTTTTTCTTGGAATGCTTCTTTTTTGCATTGCAAATGACTTTCATAATCCGTTAGCATTAAAAGTTTTTCTTCAGCAGATGAAATTTTGTACTTATTACAAATTAAGCATTGATCTTTTTTAGGCACAAAGAAAGATAAATTGTAGTCGTTACAAAATATTCTTCTATAAATGATTTCAGAAACTGGATTTTCTGAACACTGTAATTTATATAATTCGAACATTTTTCTAATTGAAAGATTACTGTCTAAATATTTTCTTTTAGTATCTTTACGACAGTAATGACTTTCCATAGACGGAAAACTTTCGATATGTTTTTTAACACTCAAAACAACATCGGGCTTCGTCTTATTGGGTGGTGTATATTTACCCCTTTTATCCTCCGCAGAATAATGCCCACCAAACTCGTACTTTCCTAAAAATGCGTTTAATACGCTCCTGTTGGAAATATTCAACGTACTTAGAAAAAAATTCTGGCAAACTCTTGTTTTCACATCATTTTGGATAAAAAAATACTTTTTTGCAGTTTGCCGCAGAGTTGCATTTTCATTCCGTGGTCGTCTATATTTTGGGGCAACGCATTCTACATTTTGAATTATAAAATTCTTCTGCTGCACGTAACTCAAAGCCCAAAAATTTGTACATAATTTCAGTCGGCAACCCTCGTTTATAGTAAGACACTCAAATTTGCATTTATGATTTGAAATGGCTTTAGGATTTTTTGCGAGTTTAAAATTACCTTTGCTGTCGTTGTAGGGCAAACATTTGGATTTAAGACTCCTGTTGATGTTCCGCTTCCATATTTTTGGACATGCTTTTTTCCATCTGCCGCCTTTTGCTAGACTTTTTGTAGCTGTCTCGTCATTTGTGCCTATTTCTTCCACTTCGTCGTTGGAACTTGACAAGCCGTTTTCACCACAATCATAATTAGGATCTTTAATATTGTCGTCGCTCGAAAAACCTGCCGTTTGATCAATGGCATTCTCTAATGGTCTCAGGGTTTCATCGAGGCCCATCGTAGCAGAACTTGTTCCTTCACCTAGGACTATTGAAAACCATTTTCTTTACTAAGCATAATTAAGCCTTAATTGAATTTACCAACCAATATTCATATCCCTCTCCAAAGCTTCATCCAAATGCATTTCTTGGTTTTTTTTATCAGAGCAGTATTTTCTTTTATCTACGAGTAATTTTAGTAAAGGTAAACCTGCTGTGAGCCAAACTATCTCTTTTATTTATTAAAAGTACCCACCTGCAACTTTAATCTTTTTAGCTAATTGAAGTATTTGCCAAGAACGCGAATTTCTAATCATTTTAATTAAGAATCAAATTTACTGAAACGTCTAAACTCGCTCAATACAACTGACAATTTGAAAAATTCTTTAGAATTTGAGGCATTTTGCGTGCATGATTAAGCAGCCTACTGAGTAAGTCAGTTTGTATACCCTATTCTAAGGGTATATTAATTTTGACGCATAGTTTGTGACATACATTAATATTGCCCGTAGACCCCTAAAAGTTACTATATTTATGATCAGCATCGATAGTATTGTCGATCTAGCCATGTAAGTCCGTCCGTCCGTCCGTCTGTCGGCAAAAATTAGGCCTTTAAACTGGACCTAGAGAGCTGAAATTTTAACCATAAATACTCTCTAGGGTCCCGAAATAATCAAGTTTACGAATTTTTGAAATCCGCCCACAGACACGCCCACAAACTCAAAAAAACAAAATTTTGGAAAAAATCGAATTTTGAGCTAGAAAGCTGAAATTTTTTATATATGATCTATGACTCCTAAAACTGCTCGGGATAATAAATTTCAAAATCCGCCCACTGACACGCCCACAAATAAATAAAATAATTTGTTTATACCCTATTCTAAGGGTATATTAGTTTTTGAAACTCCAAAGTTTGAGCTAGGGAGCTGAAATTTATAATATATACTCTCTATGGGCCCTTTAAGCTCATGTGTAAATATTTTCAAATTCCGCTCACTGACACGCCCACAATTAATTTTTTTTTTTTTTAAATTCAAAGTTTGAGCTAGGGAGCTGAAATTTATAATATATACTCTCTAGGGGCCCTTTATTCTCATGTGTTATTTTTTTTTAAATCCGCCTACTGACACGCCCACAATTAAATAAAACAATTTTATTGAAACACCCAAGTTTGAGCTAGGGAGCGTTTTTTTTTTGATAAAATCCTTTAAATGTTATATAACAAAATATGTAGAGCGTTCTTAACAATTCAACCATACTTAGACTTTTGCCACGCCCACTTATGAGGGATAGGAATAAGAATAGGGTATCCAACAGTTCGCCCAAGCGGACCGTAGCCCGTTCCTATGTTTAAATTTAAAAATGTAGCTTTGATGACAGGTAAAAAGCATTAAGTCTCATTAATGCTTTATTGCTGTACGGTTATAGTAAGTTAATATTCTTGAATGACAGGTAAATCGCACTAAGTCAACTTAGTGCTTTCTATTAGTATTAAACATGATATTTCTGACTTAGTGCAAAGTGAACTCTTAAATAACATACAAAAGACATTGAATATGACTTAGAACATTTTTCCAGAACATAGATATCATTATTTTGAATCAATTTGCATTAAAATGTTAAAATCATAAAAAAATGACTTAGTGCTTTCTGCTTGTAAACCCACGATATACTCTCTAGGGGCCCGGAATAACCAAGTTTGAGAATTTTTGAAATCCGCCCACAAACTCAAAAAAAAAACAAATTTATCCAAAAAATCGAGTTTTTAGCTAGAAAGCTGAAATTTTGTATATTTGATCTATTTAAAATCCGCCCCCACAGACACGCCCACAATTAAATAAAACAATTTTATTGAAAAGTCAAAGTTTGAGCTAGGGAGCGGTTTTTTACAATAGCTTCGTTTTTTTCGATTAAATCCTTTAAATGTTATATAACAAAATATGTAGAGCGGTATTAACAATTCAACCATACTTCGACTTTTGTCACGCCCACTTAGGAGGGATAGGAATACGAATAGGGTATACAACAGTTCGCCCAAGCGGACTGTAGCCCGTCCCTATGTTCATCTCTAAGTTTCTCTTCGTATTTTTTAGCTTTAATTGGAGTTTCGAATAAGCGACTATTTTTTGATTTATTGCAGACAATTAAGAAAAAAAGAGAGCGGGAAAAACTAACCTTGAAAAACCGTTATCTGGAAAAAAATTAAGGAGCATGAATGCAAAAGGCTAATATTGAAAGGAAAACTGTAACCTGCTGAAAAAACTCATGCAGATTGCGTGCGATTTTTCCATCTACCCCGGTAGATACCATCCATTTTAGTGAAATTAAATGTTCGTCCATGTGAAGGTAAAGGTAGATAACAGCTGATATCCCAATGATTATCCGTTAGCAAATTTCGCAGCTCGGTATGCAATGCAGTCTTATTTTAAGCCCCGTGCCTTGTTATATTTGGATACCAAGGGTAAAATATCTATGAACCGACGTGATGTAATCGCACTGACAACGAAACGTTTGCCCGTCAAATTTTATTTATACCTATAGCAGAGTATGTGAGTACCAACACTGTAGCGATGATGTCGTTGCCGAGGCGTCTAAAGTGCAGCGATTTTTTACCATGCGATTTTGTAGCGGTCGCCGTGTAGTTCAAACGTTTTATTGACATTCTTTAATACTGGTGTGGAACATAAAAACGGCATCAAGGTAGAATCTTAAAAAATCATTTCGCTCTAAATTGATGTCAGGAACCCATAATCTTTTCTTTGCATGGAATTTCCTTCCTCTTCTAATGCAAAAAAAATGGAATAGATTCTTCTTTCGCGATAAAGTCCCTGGACTCAGTTTCCCATCGTAGCCCTAGACTGCCATTCCCCTCTTGAGGAGATGGCAGAGAGACTGCCTATCGGTACTTGTAAACTTATGTTTAAGCTTTCCGGAATACATGTCTAGCGACTCTGGCCAAAGCTGGATCTGAGACGCTCTATGTTTTTGATCTCACTACACCGACTGCACATTGGCTCTGCTATAGGTGTCATTACAGGAAACTATTTAATAGGCAAACACGCATCAAGGCTTGGCGTCTATTCAAATGACTTCTGTAGAAACTGCATGGACGAGGAGGAGGAAGAGACAACACGTCACCTTCTTTGTACATGTCCTGCACTCTACCATAAAAGAGATTTCTATGTAGGAGCTTTCTTCCTTAATTATCTCCGTAACTTGGCTTACACAGATCTTAGAAGTCTATCGCCCTTCATAAAAAGCTCCAAATTGTTTAGCGGGTAGGGGGAGAATCTTTCCTGGTCCACATGGCATCACAATGGACCTCACAGTGGTCTAAGTGTGTCGGCTATTAGCTGACAGCCACCTTAACCTAACCTAACCTAACAGTGAGAATTTTTGAATTTAATCATTTTCAGGGTAAACTGGAGTACAGCTGGCACTTAATTTCCAAAGACCTTTTACTTCCGAAAAAGTAAATAAAAATTAAATGCTGTGCGTTGGTAAGCGACGAAAAGTTGTCAAGATGCTTCGTTACTTGGTACAATTGGTAACACGCTGATTTTGTTTAAGCAATTCGACGAAGAGTTCGGAAAGCATCCATGCAGATTTTGTATTGTGATGCCTTCTTGTGCCCAAGGTAGGCCAATGTTTCCTCAAAGAAAATACGAAAACTTCGGCGGAGTACAAAACTGCGGACTCACAAATAAATCTTTTTATTTCTCAGTTTTCTTTTGGTGCTTATAACCTTCTAATACCTACAACATTTCAGGGATAACCGGGGATACGGTTGGGGTAAAGTAGGAGTACGTCAGCGTAGGGACGGTCAAACGATCGCCTCAGATCGGCCGCGGCTAATCAGGCCACAAATCATAATTCCTGCCCACCTGGATTGCTTCAACGCTAGGACCTAGGAGGTTGATCTCCAAAACCTAGCGGTCTATTAGTTATATTTCCTGCAGAAGGCTGGTGGGAATTTTATTGATGAATGCAAAAAATTGGCTTGCATTATCCTCCTCTGCTCGCTGGTTGTACTGGATGATGTGGCGCGATAAGGGTCACGTACTTCCGTGGTAGGTTTCACAAAATTGAATTTTATTTTATAAACATTTAAGAGTAGCTCTAACAATTTTTTTTAATTATTTAAAAAAAAACAGTAACATTTAGTTCAGAAAACTCGTGATGAAAAATTACAACTGCGATCTCAAATGCACATAAGCACGTTTTACTCCGAGAAGAGTTGTAGCAGAACTGTCAAATTTCATGACATTTCCTTAAATGAAACAAGACTTCTTTCTGCATTTTAATTGTTTGGCTCTTGGGCTGTCTTCACAATAAAAGTCGCAAAGGCAAATTCACCCCGGTGTCATATGTACCCCACTACCCTATCTACTAAACGAAACATTTGATTGGTCTTTGCCTTGAGCAGAAAGCTGCAAAATTCAGTTAAATATTCGGTGAAAAGTCGGATCCAGCGGGATCCAACTTCGAACACAGTGTTCAAATTTGTTTCGCAGAATAGAAACTCAAATAACTAATTAAGATAAAGATCATTAGGTAGTATTTTCTTCGTTAATAATTAATAGGGAGATATTATTACATTTTCATTTTTATAAGATAATAACAACCTTTATTTTTATTTGACGCGCACTTAAGGAATTTTTAGAACACATAAATGTAGATAATGGTTATACATAGTGCCGGTTTGGTGATAAGGATGACAGCGTAAAAACCGATATATGTTGGTGTTAAATGTTTGTAAATTATTCAACACATCCGCGTTGTAGGGCTATGAAAGGATTCTTTTTTTTTCTGATTTTATTAAAATAGGCTTCAGGGTGAGCTGATGTCCATCGGTAGAATGCCCTTGATTTTTCGTTTCAGCGCTTGTGGTGAAAATATCAAGGAGAGTAGTTCCTCAACAAAATGGCTGGTAGTCTTCGAGGTTTCCTTCAGCATCGGATGGAACGTCATTAAATGATAGGCTTAAGGTTGGCCCAGCGCGCTTCAAAATAGCACTTTTGGAACGGCATCGGCTTCATACTATACCATTCGGACCATAAATTGGTTAGCGGAACAGGAGCGTTCATTTTGTCCACGAGCAGTGAAGATGATACGAGAAGAAATTTAAGTTGACGATTTAATATCAAGGGCAGACTCCATACAAGAAGCTGTATATGAACTAAAGACAGTTATTACAACACTGGAAGCAGCTGGGCTGAACTTACGCAAGTGGGCTTCCAACGCTGATGAGCTTCATGAATAACAAACATTTGCGATACCCTCGGACGGTTTAGACAAAGTCAAGACTTTGGGAATTCAATGGTTTCCCAGTGTGGACCAGTTGTTTTATAGTTGTACTGTCACTTAATGATTCACATCTGACAAAGCGATTGATTTTATCTATCATTGCAAGATTGCTGTACGTTAGAATTTGTCAAGCTTATCTTAGCTTTATCGAGGGTAGTCCATCAGACAACCTTCCTGTATGTAAGATTGTTCTTACGACCGATACATATAGCCAATGAGTGATGCGTTGTTGTAAGACCCACTTGGTGCCAAATGGCTTTTTGACTCTTTCTTGTATATTGGGATTCCACCTTAACTTTAAATCGAAGATGTGACCCAAGAATTTGTCTTCGACGGAATAAGTTAAGCTTGTGCCATTAATAGAGGGTGGGTCAATATGTGGAATTTTGTATTTCCTATAAAAGAGACCAAGTTAGGATTTGTAGGGGTTACACCCAGGCCACAGCGATTTGCCCATCTCGTTACCTTCTTAAGAGCGATTTGCAGGAGTTGCTTTAAAGTGTTGACGTGTTTTCCAGAGACGGCAAAAACAACATCATCCGCATAGGCAACCCCGCAGCCCTTCATCAAGTTCCAGAGAATGGTGGAAAGGACCCCGCCTTGCGACGTTTCTCTGCTGGCAGACCTCCTGCAGATCTTTCGCCCAGTTTCGAAATAGATAATCCGACCTGTGAGCAGTAGATTTATGATTTCACCAAACGATATATCCACATTCAATTCTGTTATTGCATTGTGATTGCAGATGTGTTGACGTTGTTTAAAGCGCCCTCTGTATACAGTCAAGCAACCATAGTGTACTCCTTGTGATGAAGGGAGTATTCGATAGTGAGTACCAAAAGTGAAGAGCGGTTTCCACCGACATGTCTTTGCAGTACGCATGTTGAGCCGCAGACAGACGTTGCCGTTTTATGTTGGCTCCAAGATAGATATCAATTAGTCGCTCCAGCGTTTTAAGGAGGAATGATGATAGAATAATAGGTCTGAGGCCTTTTAGATTAACATGTGGGAGTACCTATTTGCCAGCAATGGGTATGAAAACCACTTTCAATTCTCCCCTGGGCCGAGGATTCAAACAATTTTTCAGAATCATCTCAAGCGCCGGCAGGATGATATCAGAAGACATTTGTAGTTCGACAGGCCATATGCCGTCTGGTCCTGCAGACTTTAAAGGCCTGAAGCTTTGTAGCGCCCAAAGCAGTTGTCCCTAATGATCAGAGAATCAGTTACCTGTGCATGTGGCCTCTTCAGGTTACTTTAGCCGGTAATGTAGCCAATAGTGTGGCTCCTTTTTCCCTCTAGGTGAGGGGGCAGAGAACAGACATCGCTTCGTTAAGGGCCAAGGTAAGCACATTGACTTTACTGTCAAGCTAGTTAGAAATACAGGGGGGACTTAGGAGTTCAGAGGTAACTAATTTTTTCTGTATTTGGGCTAGTTGGGTTTTCGAAGATTACGAAAAACAAGTTGGCAGGGAGGATCAACGTTTAAGTTGAATTGTAGATAACAGTGGTCAGATAAAGTGTGATCAGTCGAAACCTTCCAACCCGTTATCATGTCGTTGATGGTGTTGGAGACAAGAGTAATATCGAGGACTTCTTGTCGGTTTTCGGTAATGAAAGTTCATTACCTATTTCCGTAATCATGGGCGAGATATACCGATGCTAACCAGAATGATCTGCCTGCAGTCTTTAGTTTTGTAGCTGTGTCCCCGAACCAGTTTGTTGACAATCCAAGTTTGTTGGACCAAGACGTGTTTTCTACACCTTAAGAAAGAAAAAAATAAGTGTGGGCGAAGCCGTAATGTTGTGTTGGATGTTAATCTAGAATAACTGCAGCATTGTCGCTACAATCAGGCAGAGAAAGCTTCACCACGGTGTTGTTCAGGCTTCCCAATTCCGAGGATGAGATGAGAAGTTCTTCTTCACTGATAAGAACCTTGTCTACGTCAGTTTACATATCTGACTGGACATCGCTTATGGAAAGTGACGATTTAGTTGGTACCACAAAGGCCTTGGATTCAACGTCCTCCTACGAAGGAAAGGAGTTCGAGACTTCGATCTTAGAGTAAGAAGGCGGAGGAGGCAGTTTTCCTGCATCTATTTCTTCTAGCTTGTGTACTCTCATATCGACTTCGTCTCATCCAAATCTGATGAGACCGTTAGTTTCCGCCAGAGGAGCGAGGGTTTTTTAGGAGTATAGAAAATGGCTAATGAAAAAATTCGAAACTAATCCTCAATATTCATAAAAGCGAGAAATTTATCGTACAGCCCGTCGTGCGCTATATTTTAAAAATTAATAAATTCACAGAGTACTGGAATATGTACTTTTGACCATAATCCTTTTTTCTTGCCTATGCAATTTTCAAACTTTCCACTCGCTTTTCTTGAAAAAATGCGGAGCAAAAATATTGTTTTTTAAGTTGCCTGAAAGCGATTTAAAAAGTGCATTGGTTAGAACACAATCTCAAAGCTGTTTTTGATCTAAGATAAAAACAAAGACCTTAAAATTTTATTTAGGGTATTCCTAAATGTTTACGAACACGTTCATTATATTGTTGACGGTTATGTGCGAATAATTGCGCAGCTTCACGATTCAACGCAGAAGAGGGGTTTGGATTTTCCAGAAATGACTGCAAAGCTAATATAATATGCTTGATGCCCATTCGGGGCCAGTATCCCAATAAATTTGAACAAATAAATCCATTTTCGCGGACATTTGGGTGAAAAATCGCAGGTTTGAAGCATATTGATATCCACGAATCGAGAATCACTGAATTGAAACAAATGATGAATTTGAACCGCCCTTTCTCCCAGACTGTATTTCTTGGGCCCGGCATTTCGCAATCCCACTTGAAGAGATCCAGCGTTCCGTCGTCGTTTTTCATTGGATTGGCTAAAAACCCAACAGGAGCGTCACGTCGCCATATGCCCAGCTCTTCTTTGAGACGTTTTCCAACAGGGTTCATTTTTCAAACAATTTTTTTTTCAATTACGCGAAATTCGGAATTGACAAATTTGAATAGAAATACGTGATTTTTTCCTAAATTTTATTTGATGCTTGCGTAGTTGATTATTTGTTCTATTTAATAAATAAAAAGGTCACAAAACAAAGCTCCTACATATATTATGTTTTTTGCTTGCATCGCTTTCAGGGTACTCATTCCGTAACTTCACTTCACTATAGCTATTGTATCGGCTATTGAAAAAGGCACTAGGTGTCGTTTAATTTGTCATAAAAGACATTTGTTTTCTTTTTGAAGTAAAACTTCTTTACGCGCGCTTGCCTTGGGGAGTAAGCTGGTGAATGCGACACGGAAGTGTAGACCAATGTAGACTTACGGCGCAACGGAAGTGTAGACCAATGTAGACTTCTGACGCAACGAAAGTGTAGACCAATGTAGATTTACGGTGTAACGGAAGTGTAGACAAACGTAGACTTCCGGCAATACCGAAGTGTAGACAAACGTACACTCTTTTGATACAACCCATACAATTTAGTCGGCGAAAGGTTCGTGGAATGGGTAAACACCCTTGAATCTCCTTAAAAGAGGGCAATACTAAGCTCATCATCTATCCAAACCGATCCAAAGGAGAACAGTTGCCGACGGATGAAATTTACCGGAAGTGAGTAAAGTCATTGTGTCCCTGAATCGCAGTTCATTAGTTGGAAATATAGAGCGTCATCATTTTCAGGTCGGATGGCAAAAAACCCAATTTTGAGCTAGGGAGCTGAAATTTATAATATAGACCCTCCAGGAGCCCTTGATGCTCATGTGTAAATATTTTCAAAATTCGTCCACTGACACGCCCACATTTTATATTAGATGGAGCGAAAGAAGTTTTACTTGAGTCGTGTGGTCTTAAGCACACTCATTTTTTTTCTGTTAATTGCGGCCGATCAATTAATTTGATTGTAAAATTTAATTAATTTTTCGACTAGTGTAAAGTGAAACTGAAATCGGGCACGAATTCTAGAGTTTTTTTTGTACAAAATAGCTCGGCTGTGATTTCTCGAGGATGAGAATGTTGCCATCCCGTAGTTGGGCAATAGACTCGTATGCAGTGCTTTATTCATAATATACGCGCACTAAATGCATTTTCTTAATACCCTTATAATGTATTGGCTACACAGCGCGGGTGTTAATTTTTTTTTTTATAATTCGCTTATGCTAAAGGGGCTTTGTTGTTTCTGTATATGTACAGTACCCTTATAGTGATAAACACAGCGCATGCATTTTTTGTTGAACAGTAAGCTGCAACATATCAATGTAGTATTTTATTGCATGATTTTAGGTGCTACTTACTATTCGAAAGAAATTAGGATAAGAAAATAGGGAAAAATGCCGATGCACGTTAGTTTTGAAAGTTTGTGAATGAAAAATGGAAATGGGAAGAGCATTCGTGTTGTACGGCTATTATTACAATTTAAACGAACACTAACTAAGGTGGCTTTAAAGAGGGCCAATCTATTAAGTAAAAGAATTTCTTCTTTTCTTCGAAATACAAAACTAATTCAAGATATTGGTCATTTACAGCCTATACAGGGCCTAAAACCTAGCTTCTCCAACTACTTTCTTGTGCGAAGTGGATGGGACCTACAATTTTAAGCCGAATCCGAACGGCAAATACATATATGTACCTATATTTAAATATTCGTTTGTTTCATAACAGTCTTTTTTATGCAAAACGCGCAGTAAATCTGCCGATTAACGAAATGATGATGCAATAGCTGATCTAAATTGTGTAATTTGCAACCATACAGTTATTGATTGAACAAGTTAAAGCACGCGCGTACATTTTCCATTAATATTGTTTTTGAAAAGATTCTAAATTTTTGTATGTAACGTCATTTAAATATTTTATTATAGATAATAAAATACAATTTACATAATTATACTAGGAATACCTAGTAAAGTGGGCTAATTTTTTACAAATGCCATATAGTAGCGATTAGATGATACATCATCAAAGATTGTGCTCGTGCATATACTGCGGAATAGAATAGAAATAAAATAGAATAGAATAGAATATTATATTTTTCTTCGTTAGTTTTCAGTTACAAAAATTCACAAAATATAAGTGGCATTGACATTTCATCACCATCGGCCAAGATCGAGAGAGGTAACAATATGACAACACAATAATTTAAAATTAAGATTCAATAATTCAATGACAACATCGTGTTCGTTGCTTAATCTGAACCATTCACTGAAAAATTGGGCCCTTTGCTGGATTAGGTGCTTCGCAATTTTTTGCAGAATTCGATGGCTGGGAATTGTCATGACTTTTAAAATGTATGTACAGTGGACGTCCAGTATAACGAATGCCGATATAGCGAATTTTCGATATGTCATTGACATCTCTATATAGCGAACGTTAGCACAAATTTGCTATCTGATATAACGAACGTTTTTACAAATGCTCATTATTATTACGTCTATTCTTGTTCCATGCAGTCCATATTGTTGGTCTTGGTCCTAAAGAATACGGATATGTATCCATAACATAATTATGAGCATGTTTCGTCCTGTTTTGGTCGTATTTTAGCAGTTAATTGTTTCTTTTTTTTTTATTTAAGAAACCGTTCCAGTCTCGTGCGGTTGATTTTAATTTCTTTGGTGTTTCTTCTAATATGAATTCCAAAACTCAATGTAAGTGACTTACATTAAAAGAAAAGGTGTAAATCATTGACGTTTGTAATAAAGGCCTTAAACTTCAGGAAATTTCTCTCCACACTTGGAATAGTGCCGAATGAAATTTACAAGAACTAGCGTGCGATGACGCTGTTGAAATAAGCTCAACAAGTGAAGATGAGCTTGGTGATAAAACCAACATTATCGAAGCTCCAGTTAAGCATGCTGACGCAGTCACCTCTTTAGCAAACTTGCATACATAGGCCAAACAGATGGATCTTGATATGTCTGACATATTTATGCTACGGCGGCTTCAAGAAAAAGCATTAAACTTAAAGTCTCAAGTTGAAGTGAAGCAGAGTTACATCAGTGATTTTTTTTCTCATGTCCTAAAATGTATCAAAAAGTAAAAAAAAAAAACGTTTGATATAACGAACACATTCGTTTTAGCGAACGACCTCAAACATTATATCATTCGTTATACTGGACGTCCACTGTATGTACTTGAAATGTAACATGAATAAAGGCGGGAGTCCTGTTAAGAGATGTAGCATGTAGTTTGGTGCATTTTTTTGTAACCTGAACATTTTTTTGATAAAGTAGGTATCTGATCAACTTTTCGACTTCATCGATTTGAAGAAAACCCTGTACCTGCGCCTAGTAGCACGCAATAGACCTTACTACCGCTTCGTATACCTACTTTGTTTTTCCATTGGCAATTTAGTGTTCTTTTTACCTCCTTCAATTTTTCCTTTTGATGTTTTTTGAAATTCACTTTATGTGTTACAATAATTGAAAGTTTCTTGTACTCCTTTACAACCTCAAGTTCTTCATTTTCCAAGAACCACTGTTCATCCTTTGCATAGCCACCCGAACCGTTTCATAAGACCATTGCCTTTGACTAGTTGGTAATATGTAGTTTCAAGTTCCAAAACCTGCAGTGACGATATTAGGCGTTTTTCTTTTTTAGCTCCGAGCGGGGCACTGAGCTGTCAAAAAAAGAACTGTGTTACTTTTTTAGCTCGGAGCGCTCTGAGCACAAAATTTGTATTTCTTTTTTATCTCTGAGCTAGCTCAGGGCTCGCTCGATGAGTTGATTATTTGTTCTATTTAATAAATAAAAAGGTCACAAAACAAAGCTCCTACATATATTATGTTTTTTGCTTGCATCGCTTTCAGGGTACTCATTCCGTAACTTCACTTCACTATAGCTATTGTATCGGCTATTGAAAAAGGCACTAGGTGTCGTTTAATTTGTCATAAAAGACATTTGTTTTCTTTTTGAAGTAAAACTTCTTTACGCGCGCTTGCCTTGGGGAGTAAGCTGGTGAATGCGACACGGAAGTGTAGACCAATGTAGACTTACGGCGCAACGGAAGTGTAGACCAATGTAGACTTCTGACGCAACGAAAGTGTAGACCAATGTAGATTTACGGTGTAACGGAAGTGTAGACAAACGTAGACTTCCGGCAATACCGAAGTGTAGACAAACGTACACTCTTTTGATACAACCCATACAATTTAGTCGGCGAAAGGTTCGTGGAATGGGTAAACACCCTTGAATCTCCTTAAAAGAGGGCAATACTAAGCTCATCATCTATCCAAACCGATCCAAAGGAGAACAGTTGCCGACGGATGAAATTTACCGGAAGTGAGTAAAGTCATTGTGTCCCTGAATCGCAGTTCATTAGTTGGAAATATAGAGCGTCATCATTTTCAGGTCGGATGGCAAAAAACCCAATTTTGAGCTAGGGAGCTGAAATTTATAATATAGACCCTCCAGGAGCCCTTGATGCTCATGTGTAAATATTTTCAAAATTCGTCCACTGACACGCCCACATTTTATATTAGATGGAGCGAAAGAAGTTTTACTTGAGTCGTGTGGTCTTAAGCACACTCATTTTTTTTCTGTTAATTGCGGCCGATCAATTAATTTGATTGTAAAATTTAATTAATTTTTCGACTAGTGTAAAGTGAAACTGAAATCGGGCACGAATTCTAGAGTTTTTTTTGTACAAAATAGCTCGGCTGTGATTTCTCGAGGATGAGAATGTTGCCATCCCGTAGTTGGGCAATAGACTCGTATGCAGTGCTTTATTCATAATATACGCGCACTAAATGCATTTTCTTAATACCCTTATAATGTATTGGCTACACAGCGCGGGTGTTAATTTTTTTTTTTATAATTCGCTTATGCTAAAGGGGCTTTGTTGTTTCTGTATATGTACAGTACCCTTATAGTGATAAACACAGCGCATGCATTTTTTGTTGAACAGTAAGCTGCAACATATCAATGTAGTATTTTATTGCATGATTTTAGGTGCTACTTACTATTCGAAAGAAATTAGGATAAGAAAATAGGGAAAAATGCCGATGCACGTTAGTTTTGAAAGTTTGTGAATGAAAAATGGAAATGGGAAGAGCATTCGTGTTGTACGGCTATTATTACAATTTAAACGAACACTAACTAAGGTGGCTTTAAAGAGGGCCAATCTATTAAGTAAAAGAATTTCTTCTTTTCTTCGAAATACAAAACTAATTCAAGATATTGGTCATTTACAGCCTATACAGGGCCTAAAACCTAGCTTCTCCAACTACTTTCTTGTGCGAAGTGGATGGGACCTACAATTTTAAGCCGAATCCGAACGGCAAATACATATATGTACCTATATTTAAATATTCGTTTGTTTCATAACAGTCTTTTTTATGCAAAACGCGCAGTAAATCTGCCGATTAACGAAATGATGATGCAATAGCTGATCTAAATTGTGTAATTTGCAACCATACAGTTATTGATTGAACAAGTTAAAGCACGCGCGTACATTTTCCATTAATATTGTTTTTGAAAAGATTCTAAATTTTTGTATGTAACGTCATTTAAATATTTTATTATAGATAATAAAATACAATTTACATAATTATACTAGGAATACCTAGTAAAGTGGGCTAATTTTTTACAAATGCCATATAGTAGCGATTAGATGATACATCATCAAAGATTGTGCTCGTGCATATACTGCGGAATAGAATAGAAATAAAATAGAATAGAATAGAATATTATATTTTTCTTCGTTAGTTTTCAGTTACAAAAATTCACAAAATATAAGTGGCATTGACATTTCATCACCATCGGCCAAGATCGAGAGAGGTAACAATATGACAACACAATAATTTAAAATTAAGATTCAATAATTCAATGACAACATCGTGTTCGTTGCTTAATCTGAACCATTCACTGAAAAATTGGGCCCTTTGCTGGATTAGGTGCTTCGCAATTTTTTGCAGAATTCGATGGCTGGGAATTGTCATGACTTTTAAAATGTATGTACAGTGGACGTCCAGTATAACGAATGCCGATATAGCGAATTTTCGATATGTCATTGACATCTCTATATAGCGAACGTTAGCACAAATTTGCTATCTGATATAACGAACGTTTTTACAAATGCTCATTATTATTACGTCTATTCTTGTTCCATGCAGTCCATATTGTTGGTCTTGGTCCTAAAGAATACGGATATGTATCCATAACATAATTATGAGCATGTTTCGTCCTGTTTTGGTCGTATTTTAGCAGTTAATTGTTTCTTTTTTTTTTATTTAAGAAACCGTTCCAGTCTCGTGCGGTTGATTTTAATTTCTTTGGTGTTTCTTCTAATATGAATTCCAAAACTCAATGTAAGTGACTTACATTAAAAGAAAAGGTGTAAATCATTGACGTTTGTAATAAAGGCCTTAAACTTCAGGAAATTTCTCTCCACACTTGGAATAGTGCCGAATGAAATTTACAAGAACTAGCGTGCGATGACGCTGTTGAAATAAGCTCAACAAGTGAAGATGAGCTTGGTGATAAAACCAACATTATCGAAGCTCCAGTTAAGCATGCTGACGCAGTCACCTCTTTAGCAAACTTGCATACATAGGCCAAACAGATGGATCTTGATATGTCTGACATATTTATGCTACGGCGGCTTCAAGAAAAAGCATTAAACTTAAAGTCTCAAGTTGAAGTGAAGCAGAGTTACATCAGTGATTTTTTTTCTCATGTCCTAAAATGTATCAAAAAGTAAAAAAAAAAAACGTTTGATATAACGAACACATTCGTTTTAGCGAACGACCTCAAACATTATATCATTCGTTATACTGGACGTCCACTGTATGTACTTGAAATGTAACATGAATAAAGGCGGGAGTCCTGTTAAGAGATGTAGCATGTAGTTTGGTGCATTTTTTTGTAACCTGAACATTTTTTTGATAAAGTAGGTATCTGATCAACTTTTCGACTTCATCGATTTGAAGAAAACCCTGTACCTGCGCCTAGTAGCACGCAATAGACCTTACTACCGCTTCGTATACCTACTTTGTTTTTCCATTGGCAATTTAGTGTTCTTTTTACCTCCTTCAATTTTTCCTTTTGATGTTTTTTGAAATTCACTTTATGTGTTACAATAATTGAAAGTTTCTTGTACTCCTTTACAACCTCAAGTTCTTCATTTTCCAAGAACCACTGTTCATCCTTTGCATAGCCACCCGAACCGTTTCATAAGACCATTGCCTTTGACTAGTTGGTAATATGTAGTTTCAAGTTCCAAAACCTGCAGTGACGATATTAGGCGTTTTTCTTTTTTAGCTCCGAGCGGGGCACTGAGCTGTCAAAAAAAGAACTGTGTTACTTTTTTAGCTCGGAGCGCTCTGAGCACAAAATTTGTATTTCTTTTTTATCTCTGAGCTAGCTCAGGGCTCGCTCGATGAGCTCGATTAAAAATGACCGAGCACATCGAGCGAAAAGCTGAGCGCGGCTGACTTCATTCATTATTTGTGCTTTTTCCATAGTTTATTTACTAGAAATTATAATTTAAATGGAACAATCCTTGGCAAACACCAATTTCAGAAGCAAACCTGACTATTTTGAAAATTAATAAAAAAAAATTATCTAATGACAGTTCAGTGCTCAATTCTGTTTCTTAATTAGCTCGGAGCGCTCAGGTTACGTTCAGCTCTGAGCGAGCTCTGATCGCTCGGGCCACGCTCTGTTCCCCGCTCGGGGCTAAAAAAGAAAAACGCCTATTATCTACTTGTTGATCATCATCTGCAACATTGTTGGAGTCTCCGACAGAATGAATATATCATCAGCATACATGATTAGCTCTATTTCAATACCGGCAAAACCGATTCTTCCTGGTAAGAATGTCGGCAGGACGTCTAGGAACAAGGAAAACAGTAATGGACTCATGAGGCAACCCATGCTTGATTCAAACCAATTTGACACATTTGTTCAATCCCAGACCGCAGACATATTTTCCACATAAAGATTCTGTATTACTTTCAGCATTTTTGTTGACACTCCAAGTTAAAAGAGTGCTTCCAAAAAGAAGGCATATAGTTTCCTGCCCTTTTGGAGATAGGTACGTCCGTGCAAAACTTGTAAACTCGAAAATATTAAATATTATCCACTCCGGAGTAATTCTTTCTGAATCCAGACTGAAATTCGCTTAGTACCTAAGCCGTTTGTATCCAAACTATGAGCCGCTCCAGAATAATCCCTGAAAAAATGTCATGATTGAATTCACTGCAGAATACAACAACTCATATAAAATAAATTATAAATTAAAAAAAATGATAAATATTTATCTTTGCAGCACGTTTTTATTTCAATACAAAAATGTGTGGCAACATTTCAGCAACTTTTCTGAAGCTAATAGGACACTATCGGGAAACGTTTTGCATGAATTGTTAAGAAAGACTGCCCCCTACATATTTCGCAAGTTCATTCAATTCAATTTGAACGCAGCGTTACCAGATCATTTTATCCAAACCTGCTAAAGCCAGGGCGAAAAACTGCAAAACCTGCTAGGCAAAAACGAAAAAAATGCTAAAAAAAACTGCGATCGATTTCTTCTCGGTGAAATATTTTTTATAGAAAAAAATGCATATACATTTGTTTTGATTGCATTTGTTTTTAATGATAAATAATAATTAATAGCTAATTATTGTACTCGTATTAAAAATTAAATTATTCTCAATCTTTATAAAGAACATTCGAATTGATTGAAGATAACATTTTATTTGTTGGAGTAAAGTTGTAACAAGTTTCACTTTCAGAAACGCCCTGCTTTACTTGCGAAATAGAGGCAACATTTTCATTATTAGCTGTGTTTAATGAACAAAAGATCAGAACAGAACAGATCAGAACAGCACACATGAGCGAAAACTGTCAGATCAAGTTAGAACAAAAAAGTACAGCTTCATGTGACAGCTCTCATATCAGCTGTTGAATTCCAAAATAAATAAATCTAAATGAAAAGTGAGATTCAAAGTTGCTTTTGATAAATAAAACAAAATGAATACTTCAGACTTTTTAATACTCGAGATGTTGGAAGATTCTGGCAGTAGCATCTTGTTAAGTTCGTCGGATATAACAACATCGGATACGAGCAATAGCGAATTTCATGCCAAACAAACAAATCAGTTACATTTGACGTCTTCAATTTGACAACTTTCAAGCAGTTTCCCTTCCTCAAAATAAGGTGCAGAAAATGCTGTACTTAACTGAGCTGGACAGCATCATGGAACACGAAGTGACCGAATGTAAAACATTTTGGGGCAAGATTTTTGCTCATTGAACACAAAATCCTGTACTTTTCTGATCTTTTCTGTAATTTTCTGCGCAGCTCAGGTTCATTAAACACAGCTATTGAATCGATTACCGTTTGTAGTTTTTAACAAATTAACCTGTGAAAATATTCTTTCACAAGCAGCATTATATGTTGGTAGAATTAACATATATTTTGCAAATTTACATATTCTTGGGTACTTTTTGTTGTTTTCTATTTGGCTAACATTTCCCCAAAATTTTTCAACTGATAGAATCTCATTGTTTTTAATCAACCCTATCGAGGTATCCGTTCGGAAGAAATTCCGAAACGAAAGGTAAATCCAATCGGAACTCAGATTGCGATCGATGTATTCATTTCGGAACAAGATAAATAAAGCATACAAACGCATTTATTTGACAGCGAATCAGCTGCATTAAATCCATTAAATACTACTGATAAATCTAATACAGTGTCAAAGTGATCGCTAATGCGGCTCGAGTTGACCACTAAACGTCAAGAATTATATTTTTTAATTTTATTCCGTCCAATTTTTACCACTTTTCCATTTTACTTAAAATAATCCGCAGCATTTTCTTGTCGGAGAGTTTCGAAAGAAATTTGCTGTGTATCTGTCAAAAGTAAGTGACATAAACGCGGTCCAACGCAATGCGACAAGGTGCGCTATATGTCATCATAGAATTTTTCCGAAAGTTGTATCGGAATGGATACCTCGAATAAAATTTCTCCGATTTCGTACAAATCGGAGAAAATTCCGTTCCGAACGGATACCTCGATAGGGCCGAATATCTACACGATGTCAAAAGATCTGATGCGGAATAACACACTGTGCTGCATTTAAAAAAAAAAACGTCATTTATGTCTGAGTGTTAGTTGCAAAATACGTTTGATTCCAGAATTCCGTACCTATTGAATTTTGCCAATAGTTTTTGTGGGTGCATGTACTTGTGGATAAATGTGGTTTGTGTGATAGAAAACGTATATAGATACTAAAATTGCTATTTTAAAATTTTTTTTTGAAATTTTGTGAAAACTGCTTAAAACTGCTGAAATTTAAAAAAATGCTAAAAAATCTGCAACACGTGATTTTTACTATCAAATCCTGCTAAAATCGCAGGAAACTGCTAAATCTGGTAACGCTGTTTGAACGTCAACAATTGGATAAAACATTTTTTTTGTAATACCTACCTACTTAAGACGTGTCGGATTTGAAAAAGCTTTATAGGTAGTTGATTTGTTTTAATATTATGTATACACACTCGTATGTAGCATTATTTTGTTACTTCCGATTCAATATAAAAAAAGCTGAATTAAATCAGCATACATAGGTACTATACATGCATGTTGTGAAATATAATAATTCAACTCTACGACGCCAATAAAAAGCAAACGTAGTTACCTATACTGTTTCCGCAAAAATTTTTTTTTTTCATTTATAGAAGGCAAACATTGTTATTGTTGACTTCCTTGCTTTGTTTCATACACAAATAGTTATGGCCTCGCTCTGGAGCAAGTAGTGCATTTAAAAAAAAAAAAGTTCCAGCCTTCTCAATTACAGTCATCGGTTCGCAAGAAGCGACACCCTCCTTCTGACTCACGATGAATTTCGACGATAACCCAAAAACCTTTTGGAAAATTGTTTTTTTTATTTTTACTGATAACACTGATAACAACAAAAATAACACAAAGTTGCCTTGAAAAATAAAATCGACACGGTTAGATCAGGTTGAATTGTTTACCCAATAAATTAGAATATGTACATATGTACATATATGTGTGTATGAGTAAATTTGAAGGTACGTATTTGTATTTGTTTTTAATAAAATATTGTACGTACCTACATATATGAATTCTTTTAAAAGTGCAGGCGATAGCGATAGGTAGGTAGCTAGGTACCGACCTACATATGATATTCCTAAATGCGACTTAAATAAATTTCAAAATTGCACTACACTGACTATAGTCAAAGTGGGGTTGCATAAGATTCGCCGCAAGAATATGCAAACACTGATGCCGCCCTTGTTTCTTGTATGTTATTTCAAAATTCACAATATCCACCCCAGACGAGGGGTTGTGTTACTGACTCACCTAAACTTCGAAAGGGGAGATGAAAGTAAAAGTGAAATTGAAATTGTTCATGGCTGGGCGCTGGCCTTGCCAGTATTTCCCACTTTCCAGAAGGATGAAGTTGAAGGTTAATAACTCAGTTCAGAGTCAGAATAGGAGTATTTTTCCTCCTCTTATCCTTGGCCCGGTAGACGTAGTGGGATGATATATCATCTATGTTTTTAATAGAGATATACTATATAGGTATAACTCTAACTTCTTTTTGATTATAAATAACAAATATTGATGCCAACTTTGTGTTGTCAAAGTCACATTTGTGTAAACGCCTTATTTTAGAATATTTACATATACGGCACTTATGTACGTAATGTGTGTCGGTACGACTATATAGAGATAGGTATATGTATACATATGCTGCTCCACTATAGTTTGCTGACATCTTTCCAGTTGCCGGTACCCACAGACTACCTAGGTATATAGGTAGTCTGGCCGGTACCCCAGCACCCAGTCCCCAACACCGCAACCGATTGCAACGCAAGCAAGCACGAAGCACATTTCAAAAATATAATTTTTTGATGTTTAAGAAATTTCCTTGCAAACAGGATGGGCAACTAGTTTGGTTGCGGTACGCTGAACTACTTGGTCCAGCTAGATCAAACTTTTTGTAGATGTGAGATGTGGCATATACAAACTTAATTGGCTTGCCAGCACTATTATGCTGCGAAATTGTTTGCATTTATTGTTTGCAGCTTAAGAAATTATGCGGCTGTTCGTACATTCACGAAAATTACCGAAACATTTTTTTTTCAAATGAACACAAATTTTATTGTTTGTGACTCAGAGCAAAGAACTATGTTTATTCTCGCCAGCAGGGGCCCTACTGCGTAACTCGATTCTACTTTCGATTCTATTCGAAAGTTATTTCCAATTCTACTTTTACTTGTAGGTATGTATGTACAAGGTGGCGCAAAAGTAATCCTCCTATCAGAAAATGCTATAAATTTTGCGATTGGCCCCTAATGTCAGTTCTGTTTTGACATTTGTGTAGTAAACACATGCGAAATACACGTTAATAAACAATGTTACGCTACACTGCTCCAGAACGCGGAATATTGGTGACTATTTATTTGAGCAATAATCGGTCGGTGACTTTAGCACAACGTGAATTTCGTCGCAGATTTCCTACTCGTCCAACGCCTACTGGTGAAACACTGCGACGTTTAGCCGCTCGCCTCGAAGAGACTGGCACAATACGAGATGCTGCCAGGCGTGGCAGACCCCGGAGTAGCCGTTCTGCAGAGAATATTGCTGCAGTAGCCGAAGATGCCATGGAAGCGCCGTCGACATCGACCAGACGACGTGCCACGCAAATGGATATCAGTCGACGGTCTTTACAGCGAATTTTGGTACAAGATTTGAAGATGTTTCCGTACAAAGTCCAGATGGTGCATCAGCTGTTAGCTGCTGACAGCCAATCGCGTCTAACATACGCTCAAGCCATCCTTAATCACCACCAAGAGGAAGATGATTTTTCATCAAAAATAATCATGAGTGATGAGGCCCATTTCCATCTTAGCGGGTACGTAAATAAGCAAAATTTACGCTTCTGGGGCACTGAAAATCCGCGTGTAACCCACGAAGAGCCATTACACCCGCTCAAAGTCACTGTATGGTGTGCTGTTTTCGGTGGAGGAGTCATCGGACCTTTTTTCTTCGAAGACGTCGCGGGCCAAACGGTTACTGTGAATGGTGAGCGCTACAGAGCAATGATCAACGAGTTCTTTTTGCCGCAACTTGATGAATTGGGATGGGAAAACATGTGGTTACAACAGGACGGTGCAACGGCACACACTGCACGTGCCACAACCGATATGCTGAAGGATGCATTTCTCGGGCGCCTAATCTCCCGTTTTGGCGATTTGCACTGGCCAGCAAGATCGCCTGATTTGACCGCTCCAGACTTCTTTTTGTATGGCTTTTTGAAGTCGCGGGTTTATGTGAACAAACCTCAGACTCTTGCAGCTCTTAAAGACAATATCCGTCAACAATGTGAGGACCTATCGCCGGAAGTTTTGGCCAAAGTGATGGAAAATGCCATAAAAAGGGCTCAAATGTCAATCAACTGTGGCGGCGGCCATTTACATGACATCATATTCTCGACTTGATGTAAACAAAATTAAAAGACCAAATAAAAATAATCCACAAGAAGAATCAAAGTTTTTCATTATTTTTTTAAATTACAGCCAAAAAACATCGGAAGGTTATTTTTGCGCCACCTTGTATGTACTCAGTTAGAATCGAATGCAAATTATGTCACCTATACCTATCTCTTAAAATGTCTAGTTTGCAAACGAAACTTGCATTTAAGTTGACAGATAAATTGAAAAGAAAAATCAAATTCGAACAATTTTATTGAAAAATCGAGTTACAAAGTTGGAGCCCAGATAAACGAGGATATTGGTAACAAAAATAGTTAAGAATCATTTTATTACGTTTGGCGTATATTTGTCCGAAATCTGTCAAATGGGTTGATGTAAGCTGTCATACAATCTGATCAGCAGATCTCGTATGACCAATGATGAATATGACCAGATTGATTTTGACAGATAAGCATGGCATTTGAATTATGAGCTATAAACATATGCTCTTACTTGAAGCACTACCTACTACTACCTACTACCAGTCATTAATGAATGAAATACCAATTTTGTGTTGCCCTTCGATGAAGAAAATCTGCTTCTTCAATTTGTTTTTTGTCAGCTTTAAGTGGCCACTCGGTGAGTCCTGCCCAAGCTGCGCGGTTTGTAAAAAAAACATATTTTTTCGGATTTGCTCGCGAACCCCACTGTACCAGTAGGGATGTTGTTAAGTGGGAGGCTTTTGATCCCTTTAATCTGGATTATAGCCTCGCCGTAAGGCAGAAGAAAATCCTTTTTGGGTTTTGAGGAGCTTCTTAGTTCTTTCAAGGACCTAGTGAAGAAATGATAAAATAACCTTTATCAAAGAAATACTACGCGGTTTCCAAGGAAGTGTTTGAAAAATACATTTTTTGGTCGTTTTAACAACATTTTTGGTGTTAAGTGTTTGAAAAATACATTTTTTGGTCATTTTAACAACATTTTTGGTGTTCCAGGGATGCCTTGGTAAAATAATTGCTATTAATGTTTATCTTAGATTAATATTCCATTTTAAGTTATATGTTTTGGTCTCCAAAAACATTTAAATATAGCAGTTCGAGAAAACTCTAAGTAATACCTTCTTAGCACACACAAAATAATAATATTAATATCTGTGCTATTGGTCTTCAGATAAATCAACGACTAGTTGTTCACAGTTATTTATACCTCGCCCATTTGACAAACACTTAGATTTTTTTTTGCCATTCAAATTCCCACGACGAGTTATAAAATGGTGCAACACAAAAAAAAGCGAGCTAGGTATAGAAATGTAGTATCCAAAAATAAATGGAATGGTTTTTTCATTTTTCGATTATGTTTCGTAACCCTTTTGTTGCTGAGTCCAAAATTATCATACTTATTTTAGAAGAATTTGTGTTTTGAGATTCGATTGAATAGAACATTTATTCGGCATACACTGATCTTTTAATGAAACGAAAACAGACATTCGATTGACTTGACTATTCATTCGAATCTCAAATAAGTGTATACATGAATTCCTCGATATACGAGGGCGGGTCAATAAGTCCGTGACTTTTTGAATTTCTGACCTCTTTACTGAAACAGCAACACTGCTCCTGTCAACAGGCATCTGTCAGTTGACTCCTGTCAAAATTTGAACTTGCTGCGTCAGTTAGTTTGTGTTTGACAGCTATTTTTATCAGACTACTCACTAATTTGAGGAGAAAATGGAAAAAAGTGAATTTCGTGTGCTTATTAAGCATTATTTCTTGCGAAAAAAAACCATTACCGAGACCAAGGCTAAGCTTGAAAAATACTATGGGGACTCTGCACCATCGATTTCAATGGTAAAAAAGTGGTGTACTGAATTTCGTTGTGGCCGTACAAGCACTGAAGATGCCGAACGTCCTGGACGCCCAGTTGAGGTCTCTACACCCGAAACAATCGAAAAAATTCACGATATGGTGTTGGCCGACCGAAGATTGAAAGTGCGAGAGATTGTGGAAGCCGTAGGGATCTCGCATGGCTCAGTGGTTTCAATTTTGAATGATCACTTGGGCATGAGAAAGCTTTCCGCAAGATGGGTGCCGCGTTTGCTCACAGTCGACCACAAACGCAATCGTGTAACAACTTCACAGGAAGGTTTGGCGTTGTTTAATCGCAATATGGAGGAGTTTTTGCACCGTTTTGTAACCATGGACGAAACATGGATCCATCACAACACACCAGAGACCAAACAACGGTCAAAACAGTGGGTTTCTAAGGGTGAATCGGCGCCAAAGAAGGCCAAGGTGGGTTTGTCAGCCAATAAAGTTATGGCGACTGTTTTTTGGGATGCACGCGGGATAATCCACATTGACTACCTTCAAAAGGGAAGAACAATCAATGGGGAATATTATGCCAACTTATTGGACCGATTCAATGACGATTTGAAAAAAAACCGACCTCATTTGGCCAAGAAAAAAGTTCTTTTCCACCAAGACAATGCAAGGGTGCACACATGTGCAGTTGCCATGGCAAAAAACCATGAATTGGGCTATGAATTGCTCCCTCATCCACCCTATTCTCCAGATTTGGCTCCAAGCGACTACTTCTTGTTCCCAAACCTGAAGAAATGGCTTGGTGGAAAAAGATTTGACTCCAATGATGAAGTCATCTCGCAAATAAAGGCCTATTTTGAGGACCTCGACAAATCATTTTTTTTGGAAGGGATAACAAAATTGGAGAAGCGTTGGACAAAGTTGATAGAGCTCAAGGGAGACTACGTTGAAAAATAAAATTTTTTTTTATCAAAAAATCTGTGTTTTATTCCAAAAGTCACGGACTTATTGACCCGCCCTCGTACATCAGTCCTGCTGTGCATCTGAAATCGTGTAAAGCGAAACAGTGAGTAAAACAAGTAGAGAATGTTTAAAGTAATAACTTTTTCTTTGTTTTTGAATATCTGTCTGTCGTAATTAATAAAAAAATAAAACTTGTTAACTGTAGAAAAATATCAAAACATACATTAATTTTTAAATACTATACAAATGCCCTTTGACTACTCTATCTAAAACAAATTGGGGCCAGATCACGTAAAATGAAAACGATAGTTATCTGCCTGAAGGAAAAGTAACGGACTCCAAATGCATTAGTTATTCTTTGACTTATACGATACCCAGGATCGAACGTTACATCATAAGCGAGAAGTAAATTTCATGGGTATTGTATTAGTCCAAAAAAGATAAAGTGTGTGGAATGACCATTTGCGGATCCACACCGACCTATTCCAGAACTTCATTTGAATTGAAAAGCGATTTCCCAGTAAGAAAATTTCAAATAGCTATCTGAAAATTTAATTGGGGATTGGTAAAGTTCATCTGCGATACCTGGTGGCGAACAAAATCCACAAATAGAGGGCGTTCTTAAAATGCATCTGCTATACGTAGCTGTTGACCAACGCAATCCACACATAGAGCACGTACAAATAGTCCACTTCTAATTGTCAACAGTGGTTTTCTTTTGCGCGCGTATACAGAACTGCACAAAAGAAGGCTAAAAAAATAACGATTGGGAACGAATAACTCAGAAAAAGCTCATCTAAGGGAATTAGTGCATACATATTTAATTCCAATAAAAGAATAGATATCAATTGTTTTAGAAACCTATATAGGTACTAACTTTTTTTATGGATGAATAAAGTAGTTGCCATCAGAAGGATGAAAAGCTATTTATCTTAACATTTTCCTAGAGTTTATCGCAAAGACTTCGAAAATGGTATTTGGAAGCAAGATAGTTGGGTATGGTGTTACTATATAAAATATGCAAATTATTTTGTATTCAAGTTAGCACGTGCAAAGAACACCACTAATGTTGGTCAGCAGCATGTACTAGGTGTGTTTTTTTTTACTCAAGCGTATATAGGTTAGATAAAAAGAGAAAAAACGCTCAGCTTCGACTTGGCAGCTCTATGCTGGCTGACATTTGACATTTTGGCTGTTTTCTTCAGTCAAAATAGAGTATGTATATTCAACTAGAAAATTAAATTACAAAATACTACTCAGATTAAAAATGTGATTATACTAACGTGTAGAGCAAGAAAATAGCAACTTAAAAGTAAAAAGTTGACCTATATAGGACAAAAGTGATTCACAAAAAGCACAGTATTTTTGCATTCAAACAAGTGTTCACTGAACCTGGAAGTTAAATTCCAAAATATTGCTCAAATTAGAAATCGAATTATACCGCCGCGTAGAGCGAACAAAGTTCAATTTAAAAGTATGAAGTTGATCACTGTTGCACAAGGTTTAGAAATAGCAGCGGTTCAATAATCTTTTTGTTAAAAATAAAAATTCTCTGGCAAGTAGAATTCGGTGTATATGTGTCAGTTCAGTTTGTGAGAAAATTTAAAGTTTCGACATTCGATAACAAAAGTTATCGGAAACCTGGAAAACGTGATTTGAAAGCCCTGATCTATATGGGCTAGCGGCGATAGCTATCCCCGCTAAATTTAGCGTATAAAGGTTAAGTTGTTTTGTGTCAACGTAACTTTGCAGGACAAAAATAAAAAAAATTTGGAAAAATGCTAACATGGCATGTTTTGAAAATCACGATGCAATTGGAACTGGTGTTTAACTCTTTCACTGGTGTTTAACCCTTTCACTCTTAACGTAAAAAAAGTTCCATGATTTGTAATGTAATGTACGAAATCCTTTATTAAAATACTGTCCCATGCGGGGATGGGCTACGAATTTCACTGCTGCAATCACCGTTAATCGACCGCTTCTCATAAAAGGCGACTAAGGGAAGAAATCACATCAAGGGACTTCTAAAGCCTAGGGACAAAGTCAATATAAATAAATAAAGTTGTCTCGCAAGTGTGCGTGTTAATCCAAAATTGACCCTACCTGAGATCATCGCTGCCGTCAAAAAACGATACAGGAAAATAACTTCACGGGCAATAACTTCACATCGAGTGGAAAATAATTTTTCTTCTCACTTAATTATAACTTATGAATGGTCAAGATGGGTGATTAACTCTTGCGTTCTTGACAAGAAAAGTGTTTTAATAAAAGGGACTTTTTAAAATACAAGTAGGTACAAATCGAATTTATTACATGTTTACGGCAAAGCAGCAAATTAATAAATGTTTTTCAGGAACAGCAAATTGGTCTCAAAAAGTATTACCCGAAAAACTACGTTTCACGGTATTCAGTGTTTAAAATGATCGATGCAATGCCAGTTTATTGGATACACATATATAACAAAAAAAAGTAATCCGGGTCAATTTAGAGTTTTGTAGAAGTTTGAGGAAATGTTTTGTATCAGGAATGTAAAGGATTACTTCTTTTTCTCTTTAACACCAACGTTAAAATCTGAACTAAAGGGATCATAACGCTCCCACTTCATTGCATCCCTCATTTTTTTGAAACCTTTCCGTTGCACTTTAAACACACCTAAGAATGAACAGCGCACATTTATTTTTTTCTAATTTAAATATTTTTTCTAATGGTCATTCCTTATCAATATGTATCGAAAAATTCTCAAATCATAGTGGGGAAATAGCTTCACATAATAATTTATTGAACTTTATATAAAAAAAGTGAAATGCTGATACTTTTTTGAGTTCCAAATGGCGCGGCCCCGAACCGCACAGACGCGTCAGTAGAGATGCAGTAAAGGGGAAGAGTGAAATCCCTTAAATTCCGAATCATACTCGTAATATCGCTTTTAAAGTAGAAGAAGAACAACAACAAAGCGATGTATAATTTCTGTAGTAGTAATTCTTTCAGTTAACCAGGCATTTTCATCGTTATTTAGGTCAAAAGAATGGACTGTATATGTAATAATTCATTAAAAGGATACTACAGAAAAAAGTCGCTTGCGGATTATTAGACGGCGGAATATAGGACGAATAATGGGAAAATTTCACTATTTTTGAAAAACAAAAAACATCTGTGAACTTCGACGTTCGAATTCCACAATGGGCCCTGCACTAAAGATGTGCAAATAGTAATTATTCGTTATTTAATATCCGTTACTCAAGATGAGTTTTAGTAACGAATACTCATTGGCAGAAGTAATCGGTGTCAAGTAATCAAATTCAACCAAATCCAAATACTCATCAGATACCTGACAACATTCACTCCCGTGTAAGTCCATATCGAATCCAACAGGAATATATACACATCACACATACACACTCTAACACCGCCGCGCCACCGCGGGCATCAAACGGTTTTGTGTCGGTGTCTCTCCACAAACTCACCACTTTTTTTTATCATTCTCAGGCGTTCATTCATGCTTCTGGTCCTGGTGATACTAATACTCGAACACTTACACTGGTTATCGGTTCCCTTCTCTCTTTCCGTGTTCGTGTGATGTGATGTGATTCGATTCGATTCGATGGTCATAAGCGCGAAGGAAAACGTATGTACATACATGATTCCTACTCAATGAAGGGCAACACAAATTGATACTCGTTTGGATTTGATTACTTACTCATTTTGTGTGTTTGATTACTTACTCATTCTGTGTGTTTGATTACTAACTCATTCTGTGTGTTTAATTACTAACTCATTCTGTGTTTTTGATTACCTACTCATTTTGCATCTTTGAGTCCAGTGTTTTTGGATTATACATAATACTCATTTTGTGTGTTTGATTACTTGATATCCTATGTATTAAGATCAAAGACTTGGTGAATTCATTTTAAAGATCTGTAGCAAAAAGGCGAGGATAATCGTGTCGTTAAAAGTGGGTAGATTTTAAAAGGTATGCTAATGCGATTTCTTACCACAAATAAATTTTGAAAAAATAATCTATATAAAGATCTAAAAATGAAAACATTGATGAAATACAATTTCATTTAAGTTGATTACTGAACTCTTTGCCATGATTTTTATTTTTTACGCGTAGATATTCCTTGTTCTTACTCTTATTACTAACTGGCACTTGCAGCTCAAAAGAGCCATCGCCTGACCTCTCACAACCATGCATACTGTGTGCGTTTCATTCAGGTGTGCCTACAATTATGCCGATTCCAACGGCGAATTGAGAGGTCTGCCATGACAAATGATACCCTCGGAGGGTTTGTCAGACCCTCGCGGATGAAAAATTTTTTAGTGGCCCCGTCGGGATTAGAACCCGGGAAATAACACACTAACTATTGCATCACGGCACCCACAACTGTTCCAACTCTTAGCAATCATAATAATCAGTTTTTTTTAATCTGGGGTTGGGATACTTATAGGGCCCATACACTACACATGCCTGCATGCGCATGCAATCTGCCAGTGTATGGTGTGAACTGTGTGTTTGTGCAAGCTGCATGAGCAATATCAAATTTTTTTGATATTTTCTTGCTTGTGCATGCAAGCATGTGTGGTGTATGGGCCCTTTAAGGCATAAGCCCATACTGAATGCGAGAGTCTTTGACATATGTGGTGCCGGAGTTTGACATTTTTCAAAGTTTTCTGTTCAGCGGTGAACACACGACTGAATATTGTGCAGTTTGCATGCGTAGTGTATGGGGAAAGCGTGTTTGCGCATTTTTGCGTTTGTGCATGCAGGCATGTGTAGTGTATGGGCCCTATTACTATTTTTTTGATACTACAGGGTTGTCGCTCAAAAAACAAGTATTGAGTATACCGAATACTAAATGAAAAGTAATCAGTAATCATTCGTTACTGAAAAGTAATCGAGTTGCACATCACATCACATGCAGGGCCTGCACACGGAGCAGAAGAGATAAGAGTTCACTCTTTTGAAAAATAAAAACGTCTGTGAACTTTGAAAGCAATAGTAGTAGTAAGTAGTAGTAATATGTGATTTCATTGATACATTAAAAATTCATATGTTACAAAAGGTTCACATAAATAAGCGTTGGCTTATCTCGTCAGCCGAGAAAGAGAGTATTGAGATTCCAATATACATAGATTAATATTTTTAAACTTATTTTTCAATTGTGTTTTCTTGATATATATATTACTAAAAAGCTTTATTTATTAACAATAGCAATAACAGATGATAAACAAGGCGTTGAAATAACTATGTGGTCGTAAGTTAACTTGCAGGCGGCTTGTGCTGCCTTGGAACTTGCAATCGCCCATTGTTTATTCTTGCTTCACGCCTTCTGCATGAAATTGGCTATTGTTCTTTGTGGATAAACACTTGACCAGATGTTAAGGTAGTTATAGGTAGGTAATATGTATGTTTATTTTTAATTTTAAGCAGCAATAAATATGGATTGTTTAATAACCGAAACCAACTCGTATTTTTGAAATAGTTGATTCGTATAAGCAAGAAATTACTGTAAATGAAATTTAAGCCGCTCTCTGCGCACAGCCACACCTTCATTGAATGTGCACAAACTTTCAGCGGACATTTCCGTTGTGTGCTATCGCCATTGCCCCTAGATCGTGAACACAATGTTAACATATCTCTCTGCTTCCACTCCGCCCTTCCCACATCCCATAAACAAAAACACATCGTCATCACAACACAACACAAACACGACCTATACAGATAACCATATATATCTACTGCTTTCAAGTGAAAACTGCGCAGTACAGTAAACAACCCGACCGAACGAATCATTTTTTTCTTCTTCTTTCATTTTTTCTCGATTTTTGTTTTTCTGTATATAGGTACATGCAACCAAAGAAAAACACATATTTTTGCCGGCATTTACACACATATAAAAGCCGAACCAAATCTTGGGCACCTCATTTCATAATTCACATTCGTTGAAGAAAGTTCATTCGAACACGGCGTGAAAAATAAAGGAAGTGCATTTGTTTCAATTTCTGTACACTAATTAGATCCAATAAGCAACCAAAAAGTAACTGTATTTGAAAATTAAAAAGTAATCGTGTCATAAATTGATCTGTGATTGAAAATTAAAAAAAAAAAACGGCTAGAACGTAGAACAACTTCTAGAACTAAGATAAATTCCATTTTAAAAGTTGAAGCCAAATTTTCTGAACCAAAGCACTATCATCATGTCTGAGGCATATTTCGATGAGTACGAGCACTACAACTTTGACTATGATAAGCACATTTTTACGGGACACAGCGGCAAGCAGCGTTCCCAGAAGGAGGCTACCACTCACACCAACCACCATGATCCCAGTGGACATTCCAGAAAGCTACTTACCAAGCTGATGAACACAAATAACAACAAGAAAGGAAAGAACTGAACTATCCTATTCCCTCGACCGTTGTTGGGCTCTGCTGCAGCAGGGTCCCCACCCCCCTTACATTTCCTATTAATTTAATTAACCGCAATTAATATTCATCATCTTCGCATCTTAAAATAACAAAGAATGGTTTCCCTGCTATAAGAAGAAAAATGAATATTCAAAAAAATTGGATTTTTCTAGGGAAATGAAGTGTTTTCTTTTCATATATTTTTTTTCATAAATTAGCCACGTAAGAGCCTTTATTATTGTTATATAAGCGAGGAGACTTGATGAAGAACGTTATTTTGTTTCTAAAAGAAATGAATAAAAATAAATTGAATTTCGTTTTAGTAAAACTATTTGAAATGAGTTTTATTTAATCGCTCAATAAACGCTGTGGAAGAAATTGTTCATTCTTTTGTTCTCGGCCTTTGTGGATGAGGGGTCGTTGAAAAGATTAGGCTGCTAACCAACGTGCGTAGGAAGAGATGAGGTCGAGGAACAAAACGAGTGAGTTATCTATTAACACTTAGATATGTATGTACACACATGTGCAACAGTGGAACACATGATAAAGAATAGCAGTAGCACGAAAGGGTGTTCATGTTCGTAGGAACGGAGTAAAGCAACTGCCACCCTACTTGTTTAGATGGCATTTGTTCTTGTGGAAGGTCATGTTCGGGTAGTTTCCCAAAGCAATTCGCAAATGCATACAAGTACATATTCCACTTCCTTTATTGCCCGTTATCTTTATTTAGTATGTTTTCTATTTATTACCACTGCCGCAGAGCAGATGCTTTTTGTTTATTTTATGTTCCAACGGCGATTGCTGTGTGCGCGTGTGTTCGTGTGGAAGTATAGGTATATATTGAAATATAGGGAATTCATTTGCAGCACTGCCAGCAAAAACTTTCGTTTATTTTAATTTGTGAAATTAAAAAACAACTGGAATTATAATAAACGCTGAATCCGAACGGCAAATTTGACAGGCTTCTCATGACAATTGATACTCTTGGATGATTGTCAGACTTTCGCAAGAGGTAGGGCAGTGGAAAATACCTTGTGTTGTTTGGCCCGAGAATTAAACCTGAGATCTTTAGATTACCTAGTTGTCCAAAACTTAAACTATAATATAAACATAGAGACGGGCTACAGTCCGCTTGGGCGAACTATTGGATACCCTATTCTTATTCCTATCCCTCATTAGTAGGCGTGACAAAAGTCTAAGTATGGTTGAATTGTTAAGAACGCTCTACATATTTTGTTATATAACATTTAAAGGATTTTATAAAAAGAAAACGAAGCTTTTGTAAAAAAAACGTTCCCTAGCTCAAACTTTGGTTTTTCAATAAAATTGTTTTATTTAATTGTGGGCGTGTCAGTAGGCGGATTTTAAAAAAATTAACACATGAGCATAAAGGGCCCCTAGAGAGTATATAATCAGCCCTATTCTAAATATTCCCCGGGAAAGGAACTCCCCAGGAATATTTTCTCCCGGGAGCTAAATTCCCCTATTACGAATTCCTTGATAAACTTTTTTCCCGGGAGTTTATGTTCGAAAAAAAAAATTGAAAGAATTCTGCCAGATATCAACATATGATTGCTTGACATTTTTTGACATTTGACTTTTTTTACTACACTATCAGCTCTGTGTTGTGGAGTGCTTAAAGCAAGCAACTGTCACGAGCAGAAATTGCCGGCACTAAAAGTGCTCTCACAGGCTCATCATTTAGTGCAGGTGTTAGTAAGGACAAAACAATTCAAAATACAATAATTATGTACCTATAAAATACTAACACAGACACAAAATAATGAAAACAATTCAAGATATTAAAGCATTATTACGCAAAATATTTTTAAGGTTAATTTTACTAACATGCAAGTCAATCACTTGATCATTTAGATTATAGATTCTACTCATGCGACTAATAGGCTCATGACTCCCATAATTCGTTCTATGATGGGGGTTAACCAATAATTCAACACTGCGTAAATTATGGGCACCACCACGAAAATTAAAGCCAATAGACGACAGCAAGTCAGGTGCATCTATTTGACCGGATATAAGCTGCTGTAAAAAAATGATATCGCTATTAAGCCTACGTTGAGAAAGGGGTAACATTTGAAGAAGCTTAATACGCTGACTGTAAGGAGGTAGGTTAAAAGGATCATCCCATGGAAGTCCTCTTAGTGCAAATCGAATAAATTTTCGTTGAATGGCCTCTATTCGATTTGAATGAATGTTGTAGAATGGCGTCCAAACTTGTGAAGCATACTCTAGAATCGGACGGACAAAACAATTGTACAATGACATAGTAACGTATGGGTCATTAAATTCTTTCGCCCACCTTTTTACGAAGCCCAGCATAGAATTAGATTTATTAACAATAAAATTGATATGCTTGGCAAAAACTAGTTTGGGATCGAAATAAACCCCAAGATCCTTAAAATTATCAACATTACAAAGAATATGTTGAGACAGAGAATATTGAAAGGTGGAAGGGATATTCTTTCTAGAGAATGTCATATGTTGACATTTAGATGGGTTCAGGGATAAACCGTTTTTATCACACCAATTGGCGAAGCTATTAATGTCAGATTGAAGAAACATTCTGTCTTGCTGACTAGTGATAGATTTATATATTTTCATATCATCAGCGTAGATCAGGATATTACTGTGATGTATACATGCCTTAACATCATTAATTGCAAGTATAAACAAAATTGGTCCGAGGTGACTTCCTTGGGGAACTCCAGACTGAGCTGTGAACGATACAGATAGCGATCCTCTAAATTTCACTTGATAGACCCTTGATCTAAGGTATGAATTAACCCATTTTATGAAACATGGTGGGAAACCAAAAGCCCTGAGCTTAAATTCGATTATTTCATGGGACAGCTGGTCGAAAGCCTTAGAGAAGTCAGTGTATATGCAATCCATTTCGTCCTTATTCTCTAAGGCATTAGAACAATCATGCAAGAAACTTAATAGATTAGTGACAGTGGATCTGTTTCTTACAAATCCATGCTGTTCATTACAAATTATATTGCGACAAAGAAATATTAACTTTTCACAAACAATTTGTTCAAAAAGCTTAGGGATACACGAAAGCTTTGAAATGGGCCTATAGTTAGTGATATCACCACGTTCGCCTTTTTTAAATACAGGTGTGATAAAAGCACTTTTCCAAAGATTAGGGAATTTACCTGTACTAATGGACAATTCAAACAGATACTTCAGATATGGAGCAATTGCATGACTGCATTTTTTGAGAACAATCGGTGCAATGCCATCAGGACCAGATGAATAGTCATTCTTCAGAGAAGAAATACATTTCAAAATTGTTTCCAAATCGAATGAAATACTACTAAAACTTATTTGGGAACAGCTAGTCAGATAACTAAAATATTGATCATCAATGTGAAGAGGGGTCTCCCTGAATGACTTACTGAAATGATCTGCAAACATATTGCTTGCGTCTAGCGAATCAGCAGTTGTAGAACTATTGTAAGTAAGCTTCGATGGATAACCATCGGTTTTTTTCTTAGAATTAACAAAACCCCAGAAAAGTTTGGGGTTCAATTTTAAAGAGCATTCCATTTTGCTTATATAGTCAATATATAAGTTACAGGATAAAGATTTGAATTCATTGAACAAAGTGAAATAGAGTTCAAGATCTGATTGGCATAGACTTTTTAAATAGTTCTTCCAAGCCCTATTACGTCTGTTTCGTATCGATTTGAGCTCTTTAGTGTACCAGGGATGGGACGTTTTCAGATTTCTAGAGGATTTCACAGGAATCACTCTTTTCATGCAGTTATCCATCAAAGAATAAAAAGAGCCTACTGCATCTTCAACATGAGATAACGCAGTAAGAATAAAATTAAAGCTGTTAATTTCATCGGAAAGCCTTTGAAAATTTGCTTTCCGAAAGTCAAAAGATTGCGAACGGTCATACGAATTACTATTTTCGTACAAATGTGCGCCTAGCTCAATAAATACATCCAAGGGTGGATGATTGTCATCTATGTTAGTTATACTGAGGTGGGATTCCAGAACCACAGTACTAACAGAGTCAGAAGAGAAAACAAGGTCGAGAGTTCGATTTCTGAAATTTTTTATACAGCTTGTTTGCTGTAAGTCAAAAGACAAAATGTTGTCTAGTAAAGCGAGCTCTTGTTGGGCAGAGTCAAAGGATGGAATGAAATGAGAATCATCCTCAGAAGGTACCCATCCAATATGCGGTAGATTGAAGTCGCCTATAAGTAAGACAGTGCTGTCACAACAAGATATGTCAAAAATATGGTCAAGTGCCATAGAAAGTTCAGAATACAAAGAACATAGACGAGACGATGGAATGTACAACGAAATTGCGATATTTTTAGCCCGATTCTCTACCAACTCCCGGGGAATTTTATTAAAAAAAAACTGTGTTAAAAAACGGGAAATGCATATCATTGCAATGCGAATATTGGTGGAAGAAAAAACTCGGCAAGGGCAAGCAAGGGCTATTAGAAGATGCTTGCGCGATAGCTCTAATCCTCTGGAGTTGCCTCAATATACTATTTGATACTTTTTTTGATTACTCCATACCTATAAGTGAAATTAGTTAAATAAACGTTTTAAGAAATTAATTTATTACTTTTTTCTACTCATAAATACTCTTGCTTGGTGGTCCCGCTGAATTAAGTGCAGTTTCAGCTTTTTGCCTAAACAATACCATTTCTTCTTTTGTTTTTTTGTGGAAACCAAACGCAATATCCCGGTGTTCTTCCATTAAATTTAGGAGCATTTGAAGCTGAAACCAGTTTCTTGTTTTAGATCTAAATCAATTTCACTTATATTCCATTTTTGTTTGTAGAAATTAAAAAAACTTATATTTTTCTATAAACTCCCGAGCAAATATTTGGGAAGAGAAACGCGGGAAATGTATTCAAATTCTCCCCTCTTTTTCTATTTAGAATACCTACTTTTTTCCCACAATTTTTTTCCTCTTTTTCGAAGTTTGTTTAGAATAAGGGAAAAGGGAAAAGTGAACAAATTCCCCGGGAATTTTTATTTAGAATAGGAGTAAAGGGAAAAGAGAACAAATTCAGCTCCCTAGCTCAAACTTTGGAAATTCAAAAAAGGTTTTTTTTTTAAATTGTGGGCGTTTCAGTAGGCGGATTTTGAAAATATTTACACATGAACTTAAAATGCACCTAGAGAGTATATATTATAAATTTCAGCTATCTAGCTCAAATTTTGGTTTTTCAATAAAATTGTTTTATTTAATTGTGGGCGTGTCAGTGGGCGGATTTTGAAAATTTTTATCCCCCGACCAGGTTTAGGAGTCATAGATCATATATACAAAATTTCAGCTTTCTAGCTCAAAATTCGATTTTGTCGAAATTTTTTTTTTTTTTTGAGTTTGTTGGCATGCCTGTGGGCGGATTTCAAAAATTCGTAAATTTGATTATTTCGGGACCCTAGAGAGTATATGGTTGAAATTTCAGCTCTCTAGGCCCAGTTTAAAGGCCTAATTTTGCCGACGGACGGGCGGATGGACACTGCTAGATCGACATTACTATCGATGCTGATCATAAATAAAGTAACTTTTAGGGGTCTGCGGGCAATATTAAGGTATGCTACAAACTATGCGTCAAAATATAATTAATTAATATTAGGTGTTTACAAACTTTCTGAATTTATTAAAAATTAAAAGAAATCAACAGAAGATGACAAAATAAAAACATACAGGTATGTAGGTACATAATTTGGAGTTCTTGTTCTTGATTTAAATTTACATAAAATATTAAAGGTATGTATGTAGGCAGGTTTTTTTTATTTAAAAAAAAAAGAAAATCCAAATCCCAGAGCACTCAGACTCGGTAATTGCCCGTTGTACTACCAGGCAGAAATCCTCTTTTTGGTGTAGAGGTTGGAGAACAAGATGTTATTCGATGTTCCACATGGGGATTGAATCTGCACCGCACTGGTCACAAGCCAACACACTTTGAAATTCATTTTTTTATTCATTGATAAATATCTACTTACATACTAGACAAAAATGATTAAACCTAACTTAAAATTAACAGGATACTTATTCTTATTTATTGGTGCTTATGCGAACGCTCTAAACTTAACTATATCTTAGAATTATTGCCTTTCGGCCTACGAACTATTTTACGAACTAATCTTACATATATATTCCTCGAGAAAATTTACTAAAATTCGGTATCATTATTGAGATTTTATATAAAACAAATTACAAACTACCTATTCTACTTACTTAAACTACTTAACGTATTCTAACTATAATTAGGATTCTGAGCACTCGTTGCCTGGCGCAATAAGTGGTCAAAATCCCAATTGCTTTCCGAGCGCCTGGCAGTCGTCAACGTGCACACGCGCCGCCGTGAGCCGACTGAAGCCTTACAGCGTCAGTCAACTCCACAAGCCAACACACTACGCTCTACACCATCGCCAGCACCTATGTAGGTAGGTACTTGCTTATTTTTAGGAATGATAGTTCTTCTGAAAAGCCAAGTAGCTTAATAATTTTAAGTACATACCAATCAAACCGTGCATGAATGGGACAAGAATATGAGTACTGCCAGTTAAATATGGTGAGCCTACATTTAACATCTCGAAATGCTTCCTCAGGTGTGCATTCAAATCCGTGGCATCACACGACAGATAATCAGCGGTGTCGTAAAAGGTCGATCAAACAATAATCCATAACACGAGCAAGCACGTGTCGAAATAGTAAAAACGAGCCAGGCCTAAAAACTCTTTGATCCCAAAAATACAAAACCAGCATTTGATTGGCATCAGTAAAAAGTTTTCGAAACACATTGGCCTGAAGTTTATTGATATCAAATGAGCGAACCCCACAGGCAGACCATTAGGGAAGTAGTAAAGTGGGAAAGCTATGGCCCTTTTAATTCTGGTCCTAACTTCGCCGATTAAGAAAAGAAGAAGAAGAGTGATAACGTTTAAAATATTTTCTTTGTCATTAAGAGCATTTCTAAGCAAGTTTTGCCGAAATCATATTTCGTTATCAGACAATTTTGTACACCATTTACATTCATTTATATTCTGTTACTGGTCCAAATATTAATCATTATTCAAAATGCCCTTTCAAATGGAGCATTAGACCCTTTTTGCACAAAATCAGTACTCAATGCATGTACATTTTTCTCGATCATTTAAAAAAACGATGCGATGTAAAAAGAAAGGTCTATCCTCTTATATAGAGGACGGCTGGTAGGGATAAGCAATTTATGCAGGGGTAGAAAACTTTAACGTGGTTTGCGATAGTTGATTATCGAAATGAAAATGAACGCGAAAGTCGTTTTTCCAGATTACTTTCATATATCTTTTTAAGTGTTACATTCCAATAATCTATTTACTTTTAAAGATGTTTTATTAGTTTTGTGTCTTGTTCACCTCTTAGCAAATACGTATTCGACACCTTAAGTGGCAACAAATTTCAAACTATGCAATTATTGAATACAGTTATTATTCGCTAATCTGAATCACTTTTAATCCGAATATCTCGGTAATCCGAAGTTCAAATTTTTCTCATTGTGTACTCTACAATCCGAATTTACCGCTCTTAAAGCGGGGCTGGCAAAAATCTAAGTTTGGGTGAATTGTTAGGAATGTCTACATATTTTGTTATACGAGTACAACATTTGTTTAGCTCTTTTTTGGAAGTTTCTCATTTTTTCCTGATTTTGTTTCTATTATTATTCGGAAGTGTATAATCTGTAATTAAGTTGGGTAAATAACCAAACAAAAATTGAATAACTAAACAAAAGTAAACAAACCAAAGCAACCGCCTTTTTTTTCCTTTTCACTCATCATCTTTCTGTCTTCCTTATGTACGGCTGACATTTTATGCACTTTTAATGCATTAAAAATGAGAAAAAATATACAGGGTGGAGCACCAATTGTGCTACAATTAGAAATTCAAATAACTTTTTTTTAATCATTGCGTTTAATTTTTTTTATAGAAAATTCAACTTTATTTTATATAGCTAATTGTTTTTGAAGATGATAGACCGCAAATGACCTCCATGCTCATCCACGAATATGCGAAACATAGTCAGAAAATTATTCATTGCGCCTGAAGGGTTGAGGTCGGGATCGCCTCAATTATCGTTTTAATGGGCTGCTTCAATTCAGTCAAATTCCTCGATTTCGTTTTGTATACCTCTTAGTTGACATAACCCTATAAAGAAAAGTCTGGTGCAGTCAGATCAGGTGACCTTGGGGGCCAACGGAAAGTGGAGTTTCTGGATATTAATCTGTTTGGGAATTTTTGGTTGTAGCTCCGCCATAACCGATCCGGCTATGTGTTCAGTTGCTCCATCTTGCTGGAACCAAGTGCTGTTGAAACGGATACTTCTTCGGCGCAGTTCTGGGTAAAAAAAACTCCTTCAACGTCTTTAAATAACTGTCCCTATTGACAGTTCCCGTTACACAGTTTAGATCAAAATGGGCCTCATCAGATATAAACAAGCAATTTATCCAGCTATTGTCTTCTTCGGTCAGAAAATTCCAGGCGAATAAGCAAATCCATAGGGTTGGAGTTGCTTGCAATTTGGAGTTTTTACGGAAACAAGTTTAAGTCATCATGAATCATGCGTGATAATGACCGTCTGTAAATCCAATTTGCGACGATAGGTTTCGAGTTGAAACACTTGGATTTGCCTGAATGGACGATGCTATAGCCGCGATTGTGTCTTGAACCCGAGCATTGAGATCTCGATGGTACGGTCTTCGTGCGAAGCTTCCAGATTCGACAAACATGTTTACCGGCCTCATAATGGTCCATCTACTCGGAGGAGTGCCGCCAAACTTCCGCCTAAATTCCATTTTGACGGAAATGAAGGACAGCAAAGCATGGTACCGCTGCATTATCCAAATCCTCTCGGTATCCCAATAATAAATCTAAATAGTAACAAGCCAAACAAAAAAAATAAGCCGATTACTCACACAGAAAAGTTATTACGTTTTTTTTGTAGCACAATTCATGCGCCACCCTGTAGTTTGATACCAGCTTAATCAAATGGTGGTGGGTTGATATTGTGTTGCCTTATACTTGGAATGATTGAAATTAAAATTTCAGAATGGCTACAATTAATGAAAAATAGTTCAAATGAGGATTTTCGTGGCGAGCGGTATAAAGTGAAATCGAGACAGTCATTAGTTGTACGGAGAAGATCGTCTTAAAAAGAGGCGCATAATGTTAACGTCAAAAGTTACACCGAAATTATCAAACTGCTAATCCGTTTACATGAGAGTTCAATAATTTTTTGATTCAGCCACGCCTGCCTACTTTTTGCTTACAATTTTGACACTCTCTAACCTTCCTTCATGGAAAAACTCCAGCCACGAACCCTCGACAAAATTCTAACTCCTAAATCCTAATAGGTGTATCCATAGTGTAGTTCACAGTTTCTAGTTGTTTCAGCGACAAAGCCGTGCGAGGACTGCAGTAGTAATAAATATGAAATATTGGGTGTGTGTTAAATAAGGTATTACGGGCTTAAGAAATGTTTTGATTAATTAGAATATTGAAAGTGAATTTTGTTATGGAATAAGTGATCAATCGGAATCGAAGCATAATAAAAGTGAAATAATAAAGAGCATTTTGAACAGAATAGATACAGTTTAATGATTTCGAATCTCTACCTGAGGTTACAGAATTAGACCTTATATTTTATAGGAACGCGAACGACAACTAAAAACAGTGTCTCACATTTTTATTGGTAGTACTATCCCTTATCGTCAGTGGTTTATTTAGTATTGAGCATCCCACTCCTCTTGCGTGACAGATTTTTAAATGTAAATCATGTATAGGCACAAATCGACTATGCTCTGAGTCTGAACTAATGAAAACCGCTATAAACAGCGCAGAACTGTCTATTAAGAGCGCTTGCAAACACAATATTCTCGAGGAGCATGGATCGAGAAAGGTAACCTGACTTGGCAACCGTGTTACCAGCTTCTCTTGTTACTGCGCCGTCTTTTGATTAATTTTAATCTACTTTGCGCAGTATTCTACTTCTCGGTGCTTTTATGATTATTTTTGTGAACTCATCGCAAATAAATTTATGATAGTTTAATGTAATTTCATTTGTTTGAGTACGCTTTGAGATTCTTAGGTAACAAAATAATATTAAAAGGGAGAGTATGGGTGACAGGCGGAATTGGTTTAATTTGCTTTTATTGTCCGAAAAGTAATTATACCACCTTCGATTATTACGATAAATAATCCGACGCGGCGTTGAGGTGAAGAGTGACATCGGACAACAGACTGATGTTATGACTTGAAGGGGGGTAATCGTATGTTATTATTTTTTTTTATTGAATAAAGCTATAAACTTGAGAGGTTCCCAGCAACTCTTGAAAGTTTTAGAAAGGTCGTCTTTTGGTTGTGCTTTCTCCTGGGGTGTGATTCGTTATATTTTTTGCATCTGTTTTCGTAATACCATCGACCGTGTCGAATCTTATTACGATAACAAATATATACATTAAAGGCATTCATGCAACGTTGTAAAATCTTCGTAAACGTCGAAAGTTTACGACGTGGTAAATGAACTGTCAAAATTTGTATGCGAAATCTTTTCCCATACAAAGTTGGAAAACTTTCGAATCAAATATCGTAGGTATGCAAATCAAGATGGTAAACGTGGAAACCTTTTCAACCAATCAGCGATCGAGTTACAGTTAAGCTGTGGCATACTGAATACCCCCTCCACAGATGAAACAATGGGGTGTTCATAGGTTAGGTTAGGTTAGGTTGGAAGGGAAGTGCACAGCAGGGCTGCTGTGCTTGCACGGGGGCCCATTGGTCCATTGTGATCCCTTATTGTTATATGTGGTAAACCTACATTTACAATAAAACACTTACCATACTCAGTTTAGGTTTATCTTGCCGGTTGGCCTATTGGAACCAACCTGTGTTCTTGACAAACCTGATAGTGTCCGTCAGTGGTACCTGCGCTACGTCCTCTAAGTCTTCGAAGAATCTGTTGCCCAGATAGCGAAGTCGAGATGTCTGACGGTTTGGACATTCGCAGAGCAGGTGTTTGATGGTCTCGGTTTCTTCTATATCTTGACAGCTCCTGCAGTAGTCTGGTGAGCTGATGCCCAGCCTGCTTGCCATTACACCTATGGTGCAGTGGCCTGTCAGTACGCCAGTTAAGATACGTATTTCTAGCTTATTCATTTCCAGAATGCTTTTTGTTCTTTTTTCGTCAATTCTTGGCCATAGACTGCGAGATATAACACAGTCGTGCCTTTGGGACCAGGTGGTGTTAATTAGTTCCCTCAGTTTTTGGTCAATGTTTCTTTTTGCTGCACTAATTGGGATGTCTATTGACGTAATGGCGTCTATTGCGTCAAGTTCTGACCCGATTCTTGCTAGCTCGTCTGCCTTTTCATTCCCAACAATGTCGCTATGACCGGGGACCCAGCAGAGAGTGATCCTGTGTCGTTCGCCTATTTTGTTGAGGGATTTTTGGCAGTTTCTGACTGTTTTTGACTTTATGGTTTCGCTGTCTAGTGCTTTGATAGCCGCCTGACTGTCTACGAAGATTGTGATCGTGGAAGGATCCAGATTCTTCGCGGAGATAGTTTCTGCTGCCTTGTCGATGGCGACAATCTCAGCTTGAAAGACGCTGCATTCATTGGGAAGTCTGTACGAGTCCTTTATGTCTAGGGGCTCGCAAAAAACTCCCGCTCCTGTCCCCACATCCATTTTCGACCCGTCCGTATAGATGTGGATTTCTTGCACGTTGACGTGCGTGTTCCAGTTCTCTCTTTGGGGTATGTATGTGGAGTAGTTTTTCTCAAAGTTTCGTTTGGGAATTAAGTAGTCCGTTTTCCTGGATAGATCGATACCCAAGTAATTGTGAATTATAGAGCCGTGTCCATAGGAGCTGTGCCTCCAGATGTTTGCCTCCTTGAGGCGGAGGGCTCCTTTGGCTGCCATGCTGCGAATATATTCACCAAGCGGTGGTAGGTTTAAAATGACTTCCAGCCCGGCTTGGGGTGTTGATCTCATTGCTCCCGTTGTACCAATACATGCTAACCTCTGTAACTTTGAGAGGTTATGGAGATAGGTAGTCCTTTCTGTTGCCTTCCACCATACAATTGACCCGTATGTAAGTATGGGTCGTATGATCGCTGTGTACATCCAATGGGTTATGTAAGGGCGCATACCCCAACGTTTGCCAAAGGTCTTTTTGCATGCGTAGAAGGCGCATAGTGATTTTTTTGCTCTTTCTTCTGTGTTACGTTTCCAAGTAAGCTTAGAGTCTAGGATGATGCCCAGATACTTTGCCTCCGGGGAAAGTTTCAGACGAATTACGTTTAGCTTCGGCATATCGAATTTCTCGATTTTTCTTTTCCTAGTGAACAGAACACATTCGGTTTTGACTGGATTAACTCCAAGGCCGTTAGGTCTTGCCCACGAGGATAGTTCTTTTAGGGCAGATTCCATGAGTTCACTAATAGTGGGGAGATACTTGCCACTTATTAGAATTACAATATCGTCTGCGTATGCTACTATTTTCGTTCTTTTGGCCTTTAGAGTCGTTAGGATTTTGTTGACCACTATGAGCCACAGGAGGGGAGATAAGACGCCTCCCTGTGGGGTGCCCCTGGTCACTGTTTTCCTTATGTAACTCTCACAGATCTCTGAGTTAATTACTCTGCCGTTGAGCATTTCGTAAACCCAGTTCGTTATTTCTTTATTCGCTCCCAAGTCTTCGAGCGCTGTTTCGGGTGTTCATGAAACATTCGTCGTTAACTTACATTTTTACGAAGATGGTAAGCTTACGACGATATGTGAATACCATTAGTAAAAACAATCTCCGTACGAATATGGAAGTCTATCAGCCTTATTGTGAAGATCAATCGACGATTGATAATTGACTATTTTCAATGTGTGCTATTGTGAACGAACGGTTCATTTGGTATTTTTGTCAATCGCATTTTTTTAATTGATTGCGATTGACAAAATCCTTTAGAATCGTTCGTTCACAATAGCACACATTGAAAATAGTCAATTATCAACTGTCGATTGATCTTCGCAATAAGGCTCTATATTTTTCATCCAATAACGCACAACGTTGGTACATACACTTCGCTTTAACTGAATAAGCACAAACATTTTCTAAGCTACGTTGTCCATTTTTTCAAAACTGAATAGACACAAATATTGAAACTATAAATAAAAGTTATTGGGATTAAATGAAACAATTTTTTCTTAAAATAGCTTTTTATTGGTTAATTTTAGTAGTGGGAACTGCCGTCTTTATTCGTAATAATTTCGTAAATTCGATCCGGCATGGAATCGTACAGCCTCCTTATGTATTTTAGCGAAATTTCCCTCCAGGCCAATTTAATGGCTGCAATAAGGGATTCTCTATCCTCAAACTGACGGCCAGACTCATAAACTTTTCGTACTAGCCATCCCCAAACGTTTTCTATAAGGTTCAGGTCCGGTGAGTACGGCGGTCATTGAAGCAATTCCACATTCTGCTCCTCTATCCAATTTGTTACTATGCGAGCCTTGTGGATGGGGGCGTTGCCCTACTGAAAAGTTCAGTTTATGGGTTCAAAAATGCCTGAAAATTTAGGAAAATTTCTTTTCAAATTTTCTTTATAGCTTAATGCAGTAATTTTTGAGGTTTGGAACTCAAGCTCAACAGTGCCATAGTAGCTACTTGCTGCCCATACCATAACACCACCTTCTCGACTATGATGCCGCGCTAAAAAACGTTCTTCTATCCTCACATCGTGGAAGTAATAATCAAACCCATCAGGGCCATCAAAATTAAACTTCTTCTCATCCGAAAAAACTACGTGACGCCATTAATTTTTCCAACTCATATAGAATCTAGAGAATTCTAAGCGCATACATTTCCGTTTCTCGTTAAGTGGTGGTTTCTTTTGAATTTTTAGATGTTTGGCACTATTGATAACCCTTCGCACTGTTGAAACGCTTGCAGTAATACCGGCTTTCTGCTTTAGTTTTGCCGCAGAGTCGCAGGAATTGGAAGCATATCTTAAAATTGCTCTTCGATCAACTGCTGTTGTTGCCGTTTTTTGACCTAATTTCATGTTTTTTTCCGTGCGAATCTTTGCTTCTGAAATAAGAATAGACCACACTAAAACTTCGTCCAATTTTGTCAGCGATAGAACGCCCGGTTAGTCCTTGTTCGTTTAGTAAATCGATTTGAGCGTTGAAAGAGTTCAAATAGATTTATTTAGAGATTTTGATCTACCTGTTTTTCTTTGAAATACAATTAATCAAATAAAATTCACTTAAAGCACTTCAACTGTTGATCTAATGTGTCAATATCCACAGAATACTCATAAGCAGTGAAAATAATGACCTTGTGTCTATTCAGTTGACGCAAAATAAAACTGCATTTTTCCATATTGAATGCTTTGCAAGGGAACCAGGAAAAAAATAGCGGTACTTTTTGAAATATTCTTTCCGATTTATTTTGTCAACATCATACACAAACAGTTTGCATCATCAAATGATATATTACGGCACAAGGTTTTGAAAAAATGGACAACGTAGCTTAGAAAATGTTTGTGCTTATTCAGTTGAAGCAGAGTGTACAAGTACATATCCATAGGTACCTACATAAAGTGTATGCGGCTTATATTGGACGTTATTGAATTTAAAAATAAGCAGAACACCTGTAGATATGCAAGTCTACTTTTAAATTTTTGAATTCGTTTAAGGTATGTATTTTTCTACCATACATCTAGGCGCTGCTGACTGATCGAGTGTGGATTTGGTGGGGAGGTATTCTCAGTAGAAATTTAACTGTTTGTGTTTGGTTTTTGCAACAAATCTCTGAACATATCTATTGCAAATAAACGTCATTAAATGTCATTCTAATGTTTCACATAAATTCATCTATAGGGATTTTGAGAGGATTAGGCATCGTTTATTTGATGGTATTAGGTGACGGTTGAAGTGAAAGCTGAATATCTCACATAACATAGGAAATCTGTGCCTCCCAGCAAGGTTGCCACTTTGCAATATTTTTTTTATTTGACCTGACGTTTTTGGGACTTTTTTTCATCTCGGTTTGGTAACCTTTTCAATCACGAGCACAACAAAAAAAATATTAAGAACTTTGTTATAAATATACAGGGTGTCCCAGTTAAGAAGCATAATTCTTTAAGGTTAAATTCCTGAAGTTACGGCAAACAAAAAAAAGGAATGGCAGGGGGGTTCTTTATACAGGGAGTCCCTTAATTCGTAGACAATCTGTGCGTTTTTCTGCATACCTGTTGTTTATTTTTATTTTTATTATTGTTACGTTCATTCAAAAAAAATATTAAAACGTTATGTTTATTACGCATTTTCTGGAGAAAATTCAACCGAAAGTCAAAAAATTAGCATGGGCAGGAAAAATGGAACAGGTTAAAAATTGGATATCTTAAGACTGAGTTAAGATATAAAATTTATTTAAATGCAATTACAAAGGCTAATATTTCATCTAAAAATAGAGGCCTAAACAAAATTTCTATCATTAGTACTAACAGCGCAATTACCGTTAACATGGGTCAGGGTACACCCAAGTAAGCCTTTTCTTAAATCCTCAATAAATGATATAAAAATTGGAGATAGGCCCTTATACTGTAGAACATTTTTTTCCTTAGAATATACCCATAAATCATGCCCTAAAATATTTTCTACGAATTAAGGGACACCCTGTATAGTATAGCCGATCAAAGTGGGTGACCTCTAATTTGGAGGTGTAACCACTTTAAACGCTATAACTGGTAAACTATTAGGTATAGGTACATTAGGTTTTTTGTATATTGCAAAATATAAGGGCGAAGAAGATGGATCACCTTTGCCACCTAGATTTCCTGACCTAACACCCATGGATTTTTTCTTCTGGGTGCTGTGAAAAAAAAAATATTTTAGAAAACTGCCGAGTCATTAAGAGCTCAAAAAAGAAATTAGTACCGTTTCAGAAGAAGTTTGCTGCTCGTTAATATGCCACCCGAAATGCTTAAACTCGCCCAAAAGTGTATTCAAAATGAATTGTTTTAAACTTTGATTAACTGTTCCATAAAGGTCTTTTTCAGGACCACAAACAAACATATCTAAGAGATTTTAAGTGTAATTCAATAGGTACACACCATTTTTGTCTGACAAAAAATTTCTTTTTCTACAACTTCTGTTGACCGTACGTTACAAAGTTACTTAACATAATTTTTTATAAAATTTTTCAAATATAAAAAAATTGTAAAAAAAATATTAATTAAAAATTTTGAGAAAAATGGGGGGAAAACAAGCATTTTTTACTAAGGAAGGGGGGGGGGGGGGGGTATCTCTACCGTTTAGGTTGTAGGGGCAATTTTAGAAAAAAGGGCTTGAATTGAAAAAAAAATTATTAAAAAATAACGGCAACACTTACAATAAAGTTCTATACTAGTTTTGAAAGCCAGAAATCCGTTCTATAATCCTAAATTTAAATTAAATTATTTCTGGCAATAGTTTTTGAAAAATTAGCATGCAAAAACGTAGTTTTAGTAATTTTTAATTTTCTCCAAAACTAGAAGACATAAAACCATTCGGTTTTTTGTGTTCGATTCAGAATTGATAGTCACATTGACCACAAAAAGTCAATTTAGCACTTCATTTCTCAATTTTGAAAAAAAAATGGTCTAAACTTTTTTTTTTAATTTTTTAATCAAAATTTTAGTTTGCATGCGAATTTTTCAAAAACTGAAAAATGCATTTTAAGTAAAAAAATTTAACAAAAAATGTTCAATACAAAATGCATTACAAAACTCCAATAAAAGAATGTACTGCTTTTGCAATACGTTCGACAGCACTGGCCATAACCTAATAACTTCATCTACCGTGGTTAAGGTGGCGAAATACCATCCGAATATATCCACCCAGCTTTCGCAAATCACAATCCCTTAACACTCCTGACTTAAATTTCTTAACGTCACTAAAATATTCAATTATTTCACAAAGAGATATCCAGTGTTATCGTGAATAAATTTCGATGGATTTATTTTCTCGTGTCAGCAAATTAAATCAAATAGCTGAATAGAAACAGTTCCCCGGGGAATAATCGTGATTCGTCATTACCTTGAAATGGTCTGGGTTGGTTGGAAACGAAATCAAACAACCACATTATCCATTAATATAATAGTGGTTGCATAACTTAAACCGAGATTGCGGCGATGCTGTGGTTTCTGATGTGTTCCCGTACAGTTTGTAGGTATTGTTACAGCCAGACTACTTCACTTTCACAATTGATCACTTTTAATAAATAGACAAATCTCTCTTATTCAGTATTTAAATCGTACTATTTATATATCCCAGTGACAGCTATCGAAAGTACCAGAATATTATTGACGGTTCGTTTATAGAAGGTTCGAGAATCAAGACTTTATAATTGTTTCATAGCTTTTCAAACTAAGCTCTCGACTAGAAGGCGCTGAATACTGACTTATTCTCGCTGACTGTCACAGTTTGAGCATCCATGCTACAGTATATATTTTTGTTTTGGATTGTAATTGTTTGCGATCAAACTGGCAGACAAATAAACAAATACGAAACGAGAATAGTAAACATAAGGAAAGGCTAGAGTTCACTTGGGTGAACTGTTGGATTCCCCTTATCCTATTTCTATCTAAGTATGGGTGAATTACTAAGAACTAGATTGTCTTCTTATATTCTACGTAACTGCTTTTCTTCTTATTATTATTTTTTTCTTTATCTTATTGTTTTTTCTCCTTCTTCTTCTTCTTCGTCTTCTTCTCCTTCTTCCTAATATGCGGTGAGCCTGTGATTAGGATTAAAGCAATCATAACCCTGTTTTGTACGTTATCAGACATTGTGAACCGTATGTCAGCGCGGGGCTCACAACTGCAGTGTAGAGCCTTCCTTTCAGATAAGGGGATATTTTTCGGTCACAGAAGATGGCTGCGTTTTCCTGCCGTTCATCCACCCTTTGCTTAATGCTTAATGTAGTCATCACAGCTTACTTCGCTATGGGCCATAGATCCCAATTATTTGAACTTTGCGCACTCCTCCATTCAAGTAAATTTCTGGAATAGGTCGAATTGGATCAGAGCACGGCAGGACAAGTATTCTGTTTTTTATACGCTATTCATAGGGTATATTAATTTTGACGAATAGTTTGTAACATACCTTAATATTACCCGTAGACCCCTAAAATTTACTATATTTATGATCAGCATCGATAGTAATGTCGATCTAGCCATGTCCGTCCGTCCGTCCGTCTGTCGGCAAAAATTAGGCCTTTAAACTTTGCCTAGAGAGCTTCAATTTTAACCATATACACTCAAGAGTCCCTAAATATTCAAGTTTACGAATTTTTGAAATCCGCCCACAGACACGCCCACAAACTCAAAAAACTAAATTTTGGAAAAAATCGAATTTTGAGCTAGAAAGCTGCAATTTTTTTTATATGATCTATGACTCCTAAAACTGCTCGGGATATATACTTTTCAAAATCCGCCTACTGCCACGCCCACAAATAAATAAAACAATTTTATTGAAAAACCAATTTGAGCTAGGGAGCTGAAATTTATAATATATACTGCTCATGTGTCCTACTGACACGCCCACAATTAAATAAAACAATTTTATTGAAACACCCAAGTTTGAGCTAGGGAGCGTTTTTTCGATAAAATCCTTTAAATGTTATATAACAAAATATGTAGAGCGTTCTTAACAATTCAACCATACTTAGACTTTTGTCACGCCCACTTATGAGGGATAGGAATAAGAATAGGGTATCCAACAGTTCGCCCAAGCGGACTGTAGCCCGTCCCTTTGTTTTTTTTTTATAATTAGCGTGCGCTAAAGGGATTTTTTATTTTGTCTATAATTGATACCGTACCCTTATAGTGTTGCCACAGCGCAGGCATTTTCGTTGCTGCAAGCAGCACCCAGATTCATTGCCTGTTTTTGGGTGCTGCTTCTACTGAAAGAATAGGATAATAGGAAAGTAGTTTTAGGTGCGATAGGGTTTTTTTATCTCCACAGGTGGCGCCTTAATTGCTTAAGGGAGATTTGATTTGTTGTGTGTATTCAATTTTACAAAGCATGGCTCTGGTCGGGATTCGAACACACGACCTGCCAATCACTTTGCGAATACACTACCATGGGATGCGTAATGGTAGAAACAGATCAACACAGTCAATTCGCCTTCGACTTCAACCATGCTCACGCTTTAGACCTAATGGCATGGAACACATTGACACCTCAAACTCAATTTTGACTTCAACGTTAGATTTAAGTCCTATCTAATGCTTAGCATTTGAACGAAAATTCTCCCTTTGTGTATGGAAAGAATTATTGTCTATTTTGTATAAAAAATTTTGTTGCTTCACTCTCAAAGTTGCCTTTTTCAATGTGTTGGACTCGACTTTGAACAGTCATGTCAAGGATGAACTCGGAGTGACTGTGGTGATCTGTTTCTACAATAACTTTGACGTGCCCTGTTGTGTTCCTCGTCGATGCGTTTCTTGTGTGTCATAAAAATCACATTTTGAGCAGGTACTGAGACATATCACATATCACGGGAGAATATGGAGAATTTAGGTCCGTTCGCGAACTAATATGCAAACGTAAATTTATATAAACTTTCGTGCAAAACTACACAAACGCGTTCGCGTACTGAGAAAATGGTAAAAAGATGAACGAAAGAAAAATGTACTTTCGTTCATTTTTCTTCACGCAGAATTTCAGCTGGTAAGAAAATGAAAACTGTCAAATGATGAAATCCTAAGACGTTTTTCACCTTTTTACACAAAAGCGTTCGCGTACTTTTCTTAGAAATGAGAGGATTCTCTCTCGATTTTGGAGATTTGACACTTCATTTTTCTATACATAAAGTACGCGAACGGACCTTTTCTACATACCAGACATAGCACCCGCATAATGGCAGAACTATGGAAGTATTTGTTTGTAGCCAGAAGAAAAACGATAGGTATGATGAGACTTTTTTGTATCCGAAATGTGTCCATGATGATATTTTTTCATATTATGCAAGTCAGAGTTATCGCGAATGAATTCCGAGGGATGTTAATCAAATTGTTGAATGGGAACAGCTCCACTGAAAAATGTATTCGCGATAGGCTTGATTATATGTTTCTGCCTGTTAATTTCATTGGGCAAGTTCAAGTTCCAAGCCAACAGAAATCACCTGTACCTAAGTGAAGTTACTTTCTTACTTTAACTTTTTGGACTACATCCTCCTTGCCTCGTCGCTCACAGAACCAAATATCCGACGGAGTAGTTTTCTTCGAAAGATCTCAAAATTACCTTCCCTTTCCCGCTTATCGTCCAGCACTCGGTGGAATAAAGCAGAAGTTGCTGCTATCAACAGTGACGTTTTGTCTCAGTCGGTGGACCGATGTTTATTTGTTTGTTGAAAGAAGGTAGTTCGTTTTGTCCTCGTTGACTTCAAGTCCAACCAATTTTGCCTGTTCAATCGCCATGAAAGCCTCTAACACGGCACGCTGAGATCGGCCAATGATGTCGATATTGTCCGCGTATCCCAGTTGTTGGACGGATCTGTAAAAGAAAGTGCCTCCGTGATTAAACCTGCTCTGCGCGCTATCTGTCCCAGAACAAGATTGGTAAAGTCACATGACAGCGCATCTCCTTGCCGGAATCCGGTGCAGGTTTGGTATAGTTCGTGTTTTCTTACTACACATTGCACAGCTTGTTTTCCAGCGTCACACGATACAACGGGGATTTAATAAGCGACATTTAGTAGCGACATGCGTCGAAAGTTCTTGCAAGACACAGTTTCGCCTTTCTTGTAGATGGTGCATACGGAGCAAGTTAACTTTCCATGAGTCATTTTAAAGCATTTGCTAGCATCTGTTATTGTTGTCAAAGTACACAAATGTTGTGAATACTAATGCCTTCTGCACTTGGAACGGCTCATCATGACGGGTAAAAGATTGGTCCTTTCTAGAAGATTCCTCTCCGCCTAATAATCTGTAATCTTGTAATGTATTTATATTTTACACATATCTTCTGAAACGTGCCTTCCGCATATTGCATCTACTGCGTGTCAATGACGACAAGACGCTCAGATGTTGCTGACATCTGGACTTCACTGACACTGCGTCTGCACGAGCAATTTTTCATAGCTTATCATCTGTCCCTTTTCATAGAAAGAAAAAATAGAGAATACAATACAATGTACGGTGGGCATTTTATAGCTTACTATTTCAATGGTGGACATGTCGGAGAGTGAAACATTTCCTACAAATGACAGGCCATAGAATACTATGAACTGAGCAATATATAGAATGTTATTTTCATAGAATGCTATATTGCACAATAACAGCTGATATTCACGTGAGCAATTCATCGAATCACAGAGGGTTAATTAGTAGGGACTCTTAATTGACTTGCAAACTGAAGGCTTTTATTGTGTTCGGGATGGTTAAGGGGCTTGTTTTTTGTATACCCTATTCTAAGGGTATATTAATTTTGACGCATAGTGTGTAACATACCTTAATATTGCCCGTAGACCCCTAAAAGTTACTATATTCATGATCAGCATCGATAGTAATGTTGATCTAGCCATATCCGTCCGTCCGTCCGTCGGCAAAAATTAGGCCTTTAAACTGGGCCTAGAGAGCTGAAATTTTAACCATATACTCTCTAGGGTTCCGAAATAATCAAGTTTACGATTTTTTTAAATGCGCAAACAGACAAGCCCACAAACTCAAAAAAACAAATTTTTCAATGATCTATGACTCCTAAAACTGCTCGGGAGATACAATTTTCAAAACCGCCCACTGACACGCCCACAATCAAATAAAACAATTTTATTGAAAAGTCAAAGTTTGACCTAGGGAGCTGAAATTTATAATATATATTTCCTATGGGCCCTTTATGCTAATGTGTATACATTTTCAAAATCCGCCCACTGACACGCCCACAATTAAATAAAACAATTTTATTGAAAAACCAAAGTTTGAGCTAGGGAGCTGAAATTTATAATATATACTCTCTAGGGGCTCTTTATGCTCATGTGTAAACATTTTTAAAATCCGCCCACTGACACGCCCACAATTCAATGAAACAATTTCATTGAAAAACCAAAGTTTGAGCTAGGGAGCTGAAATGTATAATATATACTCTCTAGGGGCCCTATATGGTCATGTGTGAATATTTTCAAAATCCGCCTACTGACACGCCCACAACTTAAAAAAAAAACTTTTTTTGAAAATCCAAAGTTTGAGCTAGGAGCGTTTTTTTTTTACAAAAGCTGGTTTTTTTCGATAAAATCCTTTAAATTTTATATAACAAAATATGTAGAGCATTCTTAACTATTCAACCATACTTAGAATTTTGTCACGCCCACTTATGAGGGATAGGAATAATAATAGGGTATCCAACAGTTCGCCCAAGCGGACTGTAGCCCGCCCCTATGTTTTTCAATTTATTTGATACTCGTCAATAATCGTGCTTCTAATAACATGTAGAAGTCTTATAATTTTAGTGTTAATAGTTAGATCGCTTAAATCGTGAAGTTTCTTTTTTGATAAGAGAGCTCGACATGAAAATATCATGGTGGAGAATACTAGTCTCCTCCTATTCCTCGTCTTGCCGCTTCGGCAAAAGTCGTTTGAATATGTGTTGCCGCATGTCCACTCAAGGTTTGTTCTCTCGATTGCATCAAGCTTAAATATGAATTTGCATGTAGCAATTGGTATACCACGGGAACCCTCTTTCAGTTAGCAAAGGTAAAGTAGTTCCGTATTTGGCGACTTCATCAGCTTTAAATGCGGTTCCATTTTCCATTTTCAAATACACGCATAGATTTTTCACCCAGAGAGAGAAACGTTTAAGAGTCCTCTTACCCTATTGCTTTCACTACGCTTGCGATATACATGTGATTTCTTTATCCTATTAAAGTCCTTATATGTCCCCCGTTTTAATTACATCCTGTTCATGTTCAGCTATTAACTTGTCACATAAAGATTTGTATAAATTAGGTTAATTAAAAAATTTGTCAAAAAATGTCCTTACTCCACATGGATATTTACCTACACACGCAATAAAAAATATATTGATTACTTCGCATGAGTTACATGCAGTAATAAACATTTAATGCATCATTTTATAGACAAGCTGGGAAAATAATACATTTCTTATATACCCTTCAGATTTTCTCTTTTTTCGATTTAGGCTAATCAAAAAAAGGATTTATGCTTACGGCACCGGTGGGTTGTCGGAGAGGTAGATGATATGGTAAATATGACTTGAGGGCGTGTGCGTTGATAAAGTTACATACCATTGAAAAGAAGAACGTTTGTCGTTTAAATTGAATTTAGAAGGTTTAAAATCAGTTTAGAATATTTTTTTAGGGTTCGAATGTAGGGACAAGAACATACAAAGTGAGAAATAAATAATCAAAAGAAACGGATTTGCATGCGAATAGCCGGGTTAAGCTGATAATGTTAGAGATGAAATTGAGTGCCGCTATGTAGTATAGAGTTATATGTAACTCTCCAAATATAAATTTTCCGGAAAAGCATTTAAGAAGGTAGTTTCTTAAAGTTTGGAGCCCCTATAATAGAACCACATAATGCGGTGTATGTACGACTACTTGGAAAATAATTAAATTTGATTGCAGCTATGTTTCGTTGAAGCTCAGTTGCCATCGTTTATTTTAAAAAAGTTCTATAGTCACGAAACAGCTTCAATAAACCATAATATGTTAATCGTGTCCGGGCTATTGACATGGTATTATTTATTTCCACCGAGCACTTAGACCATATCGAAACTAAGCTGCACTAAATCATCTCCAAAACTCAAGATTTATGTTAACAAATTTCACCCGCAAATCACCAGTTAAAGAATAAATCTGGGAATAAGTTAAGTGTGCATGTAAAGATCGATTTATGCAGGTGTAGATATTATTACGAAATTCTCTAGTGTGTGGCAATAATCTATATCATTTTATTAGCGACTTGACAACTTCCAACTTTCAGTGTGAACACACCCTTAAACCGATTACCAAACTGTCTATGTCAAAATATTCTATTCATTTGCAGGATAAAAATTCTAAGTATTTAACAAACATGAAATAAAAATCAATGAGTAAAGTGAAATGGTCAATAGTCTCGTTCGCTTTGCTAAGGCTACTGTTAGGTTTTCCGATACTGACCCAAATATGGTACGTTTAGGTGCTGGACATTATAACCTTATGTTATTGTGACCATAGAAGGAAGGCGTTCGTTGTGGTAGACATTAAAGATGGAAATCGAAACTATTATATTTGCAAATGGTCACCTATATATGATATACATACATAGACTATTTTCATTTCATGACTTTCAATCAAATAATAAAACAAGTAAAAGGTGGGACAAAGGACCCAATGTTGTGGCGTTTTACAAACTTTTGAACTTTTTAGAAGTAGTTAATTAGAGTTTTCTTTTCCGATGTTGTTCTTTTCCGATATTGGAATTGAACAACAGATATGCAGGAAAGACATGCTTCACAAACTTGTCATAACATTTTTAAATTATACGAAACTTCAAAATAATTACACTGAGTTCATTTAAAAGTCTTTTTATTCTTTTATATCAAAACAAAAAAATATTAAAACTTGACTTTTATTTATACAAGCTTCTTCGTTTTCATTTAATGCGCTATCGTAAAGCAGTTTTCTATATGCTCAATAACGAGGATAATAGATGATAACTAAAGAATAAAGATTTATTGCAGTTTTCTTTCAGTGAACATAAAAAATTGTTATAATCATCTCGAAGAATTTTAGTATAAATGTTTGCTCGGAATTCGCGTATTTTATTAGCATCGAAGCACAAGAAGTCAATTAATTAAAAGTTTCACTACACAATCTGAAGAAAATGTATAAAAAAGAGGAAAGAAAATTACTAGATTACTATCGTCGATAAGGAAAAATGATTTTTGTTTTAAAAGTTAAGCAAGAGGCAGATTTACATCAAAATATCTTTCAAAATTTAGTTTCTCCCATAAAGGCATTACCATTGGCAACATTTCTGTGACAACAATCAGATTATATCTTTTCTTTGGGGGAAATACTGTTATAAGAAGATATATTATTTAGCATACGATTCTATTTATATTCCAACGTGTTATTTTAATTAGAGAAGTGCATCTCAAACAGTTAATATTTGTAATTTCGCTGTATCGGTAAAGTGTTTACTTGTTTGTAACACTTTCATTAACTCATAAGTAGCTCGCAAATGAAATAAATTTAAGAAATTCATGGCCTTAAGCCATCATAAAGGATTGTATGCTCATAGAATTATCATGTTTAATGAAGGATTTAACACAAGCACAATCAAAGGAAATATTGTTTGAAACTGATGAAGCAACAAGGCATACATTCGTAATTATGGTGTTACTTATTTTGAAAGTGAATGATGTTATTAAAATATCAAATATCGGGGTGTGGAAAGGGTGTACTCTTCTATAATTATTGAGAATTTGAATTAGTAGAAATAATTGAACTTATTACACAACCATACCGATAGTTCTTTGAAATGATATTACTCGTATGAGTGATTTTGATGTTTGACGGTAGCATTTTGGTGCAGGGAACTAAGTCCACGGGAACTAAGTCCACTGAGAGACTTAGTTCGCACATAGTGGGAAATAAAAACACTTTCGCGAAGTGGACTTAGTTCCCATGTCAAGTGGGAACTAAGTCCATTTTTTCATGGGAACTTAGTACACATTCAAAAATAAGAAGAGGGAACTAACATCCAACATTTATAATTAGACAAAAAACTGTAAAGTACAGTTAATTATCACACTCCGCAAAATCTTAAGCTTATCATGGTGACATAAAGTCAAAGTTTCAAAACCGTACCTCGCACCTACTCCAAATCAAACAGTGACTCCAAGCAGGGGGGTTGCAGGGGGCAGCATGCCCCCCATATGCATTACACTGTTTATAGAATCTACTTGCGATTTCGGAACTAATCCCATAAACAGTGCAATGCATATGGGGGGGGGGGGGGCATGCTGCCCCTGTAACCCCCCTGCTTGGGGTCACTGTTTGATTTGGAGTAGGTGCAAGGTCACGGTACCTATATTACTCTGTCTTAGTTAAAAGTTAATTTCTCTTTTGTTAATAAAAATTGCTAAGTACCTACTTGGCTCTTTAATTTTATTTTGTTCTTAGTCGACAGTGAGAATTTACTTCACATTAAAAGGGAACTAAAACCACTCAGAGTTTTGGAAATTTATTTCCCACTTTACATGGGAACTAAGTCCACTTCGCGAAAGTGGTTTTATTTCCCACTATGTGGGAACTAAGTCACTCAGTGGACTTAGTTCCCGTGGACTTATTTCCCCGCACCTAGCATTTTCACTAGTTTACGAACTAGTGATTTTAAAGAAAATCATCATACCTCGGCCAACAGATTTTCACTAGTATTGAGATGAGGACAAAGAGCAGGGGACTTTATGGTTTTGATACTATTGCTCGCAACCGCTGTAAGTGGCATTTTGTCTTCGGCATATTTTAAATAAAGTCTATGTATGAGTACTTTTCCATTAATGGTTTGAATCCAATATATTGAACCAAACTATGATACTATATTCACAATGTGTTAATGATTCCGTAGTTAATTCAGGATTATATTCTGTATTGGGTGACGCCTCACAAACTCACATACTGCCGAAATCCATTACAATATCATCCAGCAAAGTATTAGGGACAAATTCACAAAAAATTACGCGTTTGTGTTGGATTTTTTCTACCCCTGATTTAAGATGACATTATGTATATTGATGAATTTATTGTTTTAAAAATTGTACATTCATTTTGTCTACGTCTATGAAATAAATAAATAAAAAAAAACCTTTTTTTTTAAATATGGGAATGGGAAACTTTTGCCATCTCTTATTGGATGGCCATAGCTGTTTATTTTTGTAGCGATTCAGCTCCAAGAATGTTCAAAACTTATCTTATTTAACCGCTTGCTGAATCCTTTCGCCAGATGTAGGTACATTCTTCTCCAATCATGAGTAAGAACTTCTGCCTCTTCTTTATTAGTTATTTTTAATTTCTTTTGCATTTGTTTTAAACATTTACAAAAAATTCAGGTTTTCCAAAATTAAGTACTAAATAACATAGTTAATGCATACGCAATGCCGATCTGCATAAAGATCTAAATGGTTGAAGATGAAGTTAAGAAAGTTGCTCAACTTTGCCTTTGAGTAGGCAGTAGTTATAAGTAGGTTCTCAATCACGTAAACACAGAAATAACAGAACTTTGAAATAATGACAATGTAATCCGGAGATTGAGACGGGTAAAACCTCTTGATCTATAAGAGTTAGCTAGGGCTAAGAAATCAGGTATTGTTTTCAAACAAAAAAAAAGTTTAGAAATCCGACAAACGGCGGATTTATCTCTTAAATTCATCAAATACATAATTCAAAAACAAAATGCCGATTAGTCGTCGACTAGGTGCAATCTCATTCGGGATGGCGGATATCAGTCCCCCGGGAGTCTTATTTTGGATGAATTAAAGTCCATCACTATTGCATGCATCCCTCGCGTACTAGCTCTGCAATGTCTTTCGATGAGTTTTTATTTCCAGCAAATTCCAACAAAAACACACAAAAAAATTTGTTTTTTTAATTTTAAGCCGTTTGCATTTTTGTAATGCCCTTTTCTGTCGCAAGCCGAATGTGTTGTGATAAATTTTGACGGTTGAAGTAAATAATTGTTTGCACTCAAAAGATGCAGTACCTGAATCTATAATATACACTGCGCGTCATCAGGTTAGTACACCCCCCATAAGCAGTGCCGGATTTAGGCGAGGGCAGCCGGGGCTATAGCCCTGGGGGACCCAATACTTCGAGTTCCGACGAGTAGTGGATTCTATTCCCGACGAATCTCATAGCGATCAACTAACTATATTTGTTAGATATATTGAAGGATCGATGTCAAAAAAAAGATTTCTCACCTTTTTACCAAACTATACCATAGCAAATGCTTTACTAAAAATTTTAGGTGACCATCAAATAGATATTTTGAATTGCCGCGGCCCATCATATGACAATGCTGCAAACATGAGTGGTAAATACAAAGGAATGCAGGCTCTTATTTTGGAGAAAAATCATTTATCGGCGTTTGTACCATGTTGTGCTCATTCTCTCAATTTAGTTGGAAAGGCAGCTGCTAACTCTTGTCCATCGGCTGTTCAATTCTTCGATTTCGTTCAGAATTTATATACGTTTTTCGCAGCAAGTACAGAGCAGATACCAAATTTTTACTGCAAAATTATAGCAGAAGAAAAGCGGACAATCTTACGTTTTATAAAAGCTTAGCGATTCTCGTTGGTCTTGTCGATCTGAAGCTACGAAAGCTATTGTCGATGCTTATTCTGAAATCGATGGAGCTCTAACCATCATATCTTCTGATAAGGAGCAAAAAGACATCGTGATTTATGATGCATTGAACCTTTTACGAAAGAGTTGTCTCGAAACCGCTCCATTTGCTATGTTTTGGAACGACATCTTAAAGCGATTCGAAGCTACAAACAAGATGTTGCAGGACTCGAAAATGGTTCTTGAATCTGCAATGATTAGAATCATTGAAATCATTAGTTGAATCCAACAGAAATGTTTTCGATCAATACGAAAAAGCAGATAAAGAAATATGTAGTAGTGACCAATATTTACAATCACGCACCAGAACAAGAAATGTGAGGTTGAATCCACTCGATTATATGAAAGCACAAGACCCAAATCAGTCACAAAAAGAGAAATTTAAAGTATCCGGTTTTATCCCAGTTACCGATCAGATATATGTTTCTCTTACTAAAATATTGCATGCATACGAAGCTGTACGTTCGAGATTTGAATTTCCCAATCACATAGAGAAGATGGATGCTGCAAATTTGCATGCTGCAGCTGAGGCATTGGTGAAAGTATGCAAAGATGATTTAGAGCTTAGTCTTGGTAATGAGTTGGTTCAATTTCTATCTCTGATCAACTTATACAACAAGGATTATAGAAAAGATCAATCTACAGAGCTATTTTACTATCACATCCTTGAAGATCAAAATTTTAGAGCTACATTCCCAAACATTGAAATAATGTATTTGGTTTTGATGGTGTCTAAACACGCTCATTCAAAAATGAAAATTATAAAAAATAGACTTCGAACTACGATGGGACAAAAGCTTTAAAAGCTATCCCTACTCAGCATTGAAAGCGATTTACTGCGGGAACTGGATTTCATCGAAAAAAGCTCGCAAGGTTCCATTTGTAAACGCTTTAATATAATTTCATATAATTCTTGTTTTTCCCTATATTTATATATGTACATACTAATGTTTGTTAAGATAATTTACTTGGATTTGCAATAAATAATTAAACACTTGACTGGAAAGAAATGGTCATTTTATTTGGAAAATAATAAGCCGGGGGCCTCACCTCATTTGTTGCCCCAGGGCCCCAGACCTCTAAGCCCGGCCCTGCCCATAAGCTTAATACAATTGTCGCTGTTGTTAAAATGCATCTATTTTTTTTTTGTATTTTTTGTATTCTTACATGCGACGGAAATATCCCGTTATATGGTTTCTGCTATTATCTTTTATTTTCGATGGAAACGTTTACTTTGTTTGTGCGTCATCAGGTTAGCACATGCAAATTCGTTTTCGTTTATCTTCAAAACTAAAAAGCGTATGACAACCAATTTTTTTTGCTGTTCAAGTAGTCTATTAAAATTAATATGGGTAAAGGAAAATCGCTATCTAAGGAAGAGAAATCAAAAATTGAAGTTTGCAAAGAGTGAAGACTGTCACTAAGTGACCTGCTTGCGGGGTCAGTCACCTTGACGTGTGCATGATCATGGAACGCAAATTCGATGGTGCCGGTGCGGAGGCTTACGGCGTAAAGAGTCATCGGGCTATTCTGACAAGGGACAGGCCGTCTGATGAGCGTCAACTAAGAACTGACCAGGACTACACGTCCGCCCCCTTCTCCTCTTTCTCCCCAATTACCCCATATCCCCCCTCCATCAAATCCCTAAATCCTACTTCCCCAATAAACCCCTAATCTAAGGTGGCAAGCGCCGAGAGATGCATAGCTAAGAGGGTGCTTAGTCGTTAGTTTGCAAACTTCGGATACCAGGCGACCTCCGATTTTAAGATAGCCTTCCTGTGGTTAGACGGGTAGACCACGGGCGACACCATATCCCGAATACTCGTGGGTTCAAAATAAACCAATCAATAAAAAAAAACAATAGAGAATGATGCCTCTAAAATTGCATCATCAAATAGGGATGTTTTAGAACACCCTGTCGATGACGACACGACATCTGTCAAAGGGATAGAGTCAGTAATCATGGACTCTGAAATGGGGGAACCTGAAGAGAACTTGTCTCAACTCAGTGACTCTATTTCAGAATCCAGCACCATATGCAACAGCATATTATCGGATGAAAGACATCCCGATATAGAGGACATTTCAACTGTCACTGTGAAGTGTAATAAAAGTGTAAGCTCCTAATCAGTTTTTCAAATTCTGCACAGTTTTTAGTTAAATTTAAAAGAAAACTTGCACACCAAAAAAAAAAAATCTCACCTGCATTTCCAAGGTAGGAAGTATTTTAAGTCTAAAAAATTTGTAAAATTCAACTTACGCTAAAAGTAAACGGGATCCCTCTATGAACGGCAACAAAAGAACAATAACTGACACCTCACCAGAGCCTAATTACACTAACAAGAAGCATAGATCATATCCACAACACAAGATGGCAGTCGGAGATTATGTCTATAGCCGAATTTAAATATCTCCCCAGTGAATTGATCGCAGACCAAATAAGAGATTTGGCAACTAAACACGATTTTGCATCTCTAACTATCGAGTTGGATGCTTTACGTTCGGCCAACTCACAACTGTGCCAAAAACTAAATGCCATGACGGAGCGGTGTGAGCTCCTAGAGTCTCAAATTGAAATTATCTCGCGGAAAACAAATGAAAACTGTATGGTGGTACACCGACGGAGTTGAAGTAGCCAAACAAACTTGAAGTGGGCTTCTCAAGTTACAAGAAGGTGAAGATATTCACTTTAAAAAGGCACGGATAATTAAAAACACTCACGCACAGAGGAGCACTGTCTTTTTAGAATTGCACTCGCCAGATGAGGTGGAAAAAATAATGTCTGTCGCTTATCAACTCGAAGGTACTGCCATTAGTATTTCCCGAGAGCAGACACTATTGAACCGGCAAAAAAGCAGACACTATTCGAAATCAAAAACAAATTCTCTGAAATTAATCCCGAAGCAAAAATCACAATTAAAGGCGACAAAATGCAAATAAACAACAAAATTTTTGTATACAATTTCGCGCGTGGTCTGGTTGTGAACTCTCCGGCGGAGCTGCATTTTGTCAACAACTTGATTGGTGAAATTTCACGTGATTATTTTGACTGCAGCGAGGGAGTGAAGTTAGCGGCGGCTGATAAGCAAGCACCATCGGTCTCTCAACTGACGTCACTTGCCCGCGAATCTTCGCATATTCTTAAGTCGATAACACAATAGGAAAATAATGCCGTCTGCCAAAATATTATTATTAACACTATTAATTTATCAATACTCTCCTATAATATTTCTGGCCTAAAAAATAAACTTTTGCAACCAGACTTTTTTAAATATGTCTTAAAGTTTGATATAATAATACTTATCGAGACTTTTTTAGAAGAAAAAATGGAAGATGATTTCCGTAAATATTTTAAAGATTTTAACTTAAAATTTGTTCCAGCAATTAGGTCAAATGTACACGGAAGAGCGAGCGGGGGTATTCTTTGTCCGGACAACCAGTTTGGTTTCAGGGCGAGGCATGACACTATTCATGCCGCGTCGAAACTGGTTTCCGACATTCAGTGGAATAAATGCAAGAACCAATGCACGGGTGCTTGTCTGGTTGATTTTGAGAAGGCTTTCGACACCGTATGGTTAGAGGGACTTTTCTACAAGTTGACCATCCGGGGGATGCACAAACCTTTGCTATATGTAATTTATAATATGCTTATGGGAAAGAAGTTCGTTGTCAAATGTGGCAACGTGACTTCGAGCAGAGTCTTTGAAATTAAAAACGGTTTACAGCAGGGGCGGTCAATTCTCCGATCCTGTTTAACATTTACACGAGTGATCTGGTGGGTTCACTCAGACATGCTATAGCGTATGCCGACGATTTGGTGGCATACAGATCAGGTCCTAAAATCGAGGTCATTAATATCCTTTTGCAGCGTGACTTCGATCAAATTAAGCGATATTGCGACGACTGGAAGTTGAAAATCAACTTTCAGAAGACGGAAACAATCTTGTTCAGAACTCCATTGGCTGGGGCCTCTAGGGATACCAGAAAAAACTGGAAAAAATTGGCCATTATTGGACAGAACGGGCAGCCATTGGCGGTGAGAAGCGCAGTTAGATATCTAGGTATCTGGCTTGACCAGTATCTATATTTCGATAGACATATAGTTGCTTGTCTTGCTGGGGCCAAGAAGGCTTATGCTCTGACAAGGAGACTGTTTCATAGCAGTCAACTTGACTCCAGAGTGAAGGTCATTGGCTACGTGGCCCTTATAAGGCCGATCATCGCTTATGGTTGTCCATTGTGGTTTAATATAGCGCCTAGCTATATGGAAAAGATTCGGGTGTTGGAGAGACAATGTCTTAGGACCTGTCTCCGGTTGTTCCGAACGCCTGAATCCAACTATATAAAATACTATCCCAACAAGGTCCTATACGATGGGGCTCAGTTGAATAGGATTGACAATTTCCTCATTAAGGTCACTCGAAGGCACGTTGCAAGGGCGATGGCCAGCGACAATAGTCTGATCTTTGGGGCTTACTACCCCAATGAAATGTACATAGAGAGTACGCTCCGGTCTGGCTTTGTCCCGCCGGAGGCATTTATCCATATTGATGCAAAAGGGCTGGTACAGACGAGGGATGGTATCCCGGTATTATACCACCGCTACCGAGGCGCGAGAGATAAGCGGCTCATACGCGGCGAGGACGTCGATAATGCTCATGAGCTCCTCCGTTTTAGTACCGCAATAGCGGAGAGGGATAAATTCGATACAGAAAAGCAATTTGCCGAATTTTGGTGGCTTTTTGAGGGTGGAGGGTTCAACATGCCCTCCCAAGACGGTGCGTTACTCTAGGTAACATCCTCTTAGTTTGTAAGATAGACTAAGTTAGCTAGGGCGTTTCTGGGAGGGGCCGGGCTCGCCAACTTGTGGCGGTGCTTCCGGGAGGTGATTGATTCTGTAAGGCATCAGTCAGCTCACGGCGGCGCGTGTGCACGTTGACGACTGCCAGGCGCTCGGAAAGCAATTGGGATTTTGACCACTTGTTTCGTAATGCAACGAGTGCTCAGAATCCTAATTATAGTTAGAATATGTTAATTAGTTTAAGTAAGTAGAGTAGGTAGTTTGTAATTTGTTTTTTTTTTATATAAAAATATAAAATTTGATAAAGATGCCGAGTTTTCTTAAAAATTTTCTCGATTAAAACATAATATGTAAGATTAGTTCGTAAAATAGTTTTTAGGCCGAAAGGCAATAATTATAAGATAGAGTTAAGTTTAGGGCGTCCGCATAAGGATCAATAATCTAGAATAAGTATCCTGTTAATTTTAAGTTAGATTTAATCATTTTTGTCTAGTATGTAAGTTGATATAAGCTAATAATTAATAAAAATGAATTTAAAAGTAAAGGGGGTATTCTTTGTGGAGTGAAATTTAAATACAACTATTTCGTTGATGTCAAACGTATGAGAGATAGGCTTGTTGTTGAAATTTTAAACAGTCAATTTAAATTAAATATTGTACCTGTCTACCTTAATTGCAATAACTGGCAAAACGATTTCGACAATTTACGTGGCTTTCTTAACGATTCTTCCTTGGAAAATATTATGATAATCGGTGATTTTAATGCTCGAATTGGTAATTTTCAAAACTCTCCTGCTTATAGTTTATTCACTTCATTCAGCACAAATAGAAATTCGAAAGATCAAACCTTCAATAGGGAAGGTAGGCTTCTGACGGAATTACTTATGGATTTCGGGTTGTATGTGCTGAATGGGGTAGCAAATGGTGATGTGAGCGGCGAACTGACGTTTATTAGCAGCCAAGGTCAATCGGTCATAGACCTTTGTGCGATCTCGGGAGATTGGTTGAACGTGGTTGATGATCTGCAGGTGCCCATAGCCAGTTTCTCAGCGCACTTACCACTAGATGTAAAATTCCATCTCGTTGAGAATACCCGTCAGAGAATCCCAGTTAGTCTCCCTAAACTTAAGTGGGTCGAAAGTAGAGTTTATCGGTACAAAAATCTGCCCGATTTCCTTAGGAGAAGTTAAAGCTTCCTTGCAGGCTATGAAAAACAACAAAGCTCCGGGGTGCGATGGTATCCCAAATGAATTTTTTAAAAACGGAACAGACCAACTCGAGACTTATATTGTGCATTTTTTCAATTTAATATACAACAGCGCTTGTGTACCAACGTGCTTTACCAAAGCGCTTATTTTTCCTATTTTCAAAAAAGGTGATGTGAGTCGACCAGAAAACTACAGAGGCATCTCTATTCTCAATTCTCTAAGAAAGATTTTTGCTTCGATCTTATACACAAGACTTTCCAGGTGGATGGAGGATAATAATCGCCTCAGCATGTATCAAGCTGGTTTTCGGGCTGGGTTTTCCACCGTTGATCATATTTTCGCGCTGACTAGCATCGCTAGAAAATATATTGAAAATAATAAGAAACTTTTTGTGTGCTTTGTAGATTTTAAAGCAGCGTTTGATACAGTTAACAGGCAATCTTTAATTTATAAACTGGCATCCCTTGGAGTGTCAAGAAAGTTCTTAATGTTGTATGCCAAATTTCTTTCGTCATTTTGCGCAGCTATGTGGGATGGGTCGAACCTGTCCGAATGGTTTGAGACATCTGCAGGCGTCCCTCAGGGCTGCATATTAAGCCCAATTTTATTCGCGTTGTACATTGATGCAATATCTGATATTCTTCCGGGTGGCGTTAATTTTGCGGGCAATCACATAAAAGTACTTCTGTACGCTGATGACCTAGTGTTACTGGCGGAAAATCTTTCTTCTTTGCAACTGCAAATTAATAGATTGCAAACCTACTGTAAAACTTGGGATCTCCATATCAACGTCGCAAAAACCAAGGTCATGATATTTGAGAACCGGCAGAGAAGACGTCCTGGGGTACGAACTTGGCGCCTTAACAACGAACAAATTGAGGTAGTTCGTGAGTTCAAGTACCTGGGTGTATTGCTGTCCTATAATCTAAACTTTAACCAGAGTGGTAATGAGAAGCAGAATAATCTTTCCAAGACTATCTTAATAAGATTGCTACAAACCAATGCTTCTCCATTTAAGGATTGGAACCAGCTAGCGATATCTCTCGAACTGAATGTCTCCTTTACTTTAACTAATGTTAACGACTGGCAGAGGCTTTTTGCAATGATCATTGCTAAAGTGAATGACAAATTATACGATCAGCACCTAAGTAGAGCATCTTCCTCAGCTTCAAGGTTAATCTATAGGAACCTAAACCATCATTTGCTATCTCACGAAAGTTATTTCAATATAAATTTTTCATCGAAAGTTATAAGCACCATTTTTAGAGCGAGAGCAGAATTAATAAATTTGAATTCCATGCCACACAGAACAGATCTTGAGGAAACGTGTAATCTATGCAACATGAGAGTGCTTGAAAATATTCACCACTTCATTGCGGAATGCCCTATTTTACAAGAGATTCGTCGACTATACTTCCGAGTAAGCAATCTGTCCGTAAATGGTCTGTACGATATACTAAACGGAGCTAGGGGGTGGCTTGTTTTGTACAAATACTGCAATCATGCTCTGTTATATCGTAATAGCTTTTAAAAGTCCAAGCTACTACCCATTTTTGCCGTTCTTCTTAAGTTATTGCTTTAATAATCCAAAAATTTTCTTTTATGTTTCAAATCATTTAAAATTGCTAATTATTTATTTTTTTTTTTGTGTTCTAAATCACTTCAAAATTATAACAGCCCTATTCATTAGATTTCCTTAATCAACAGATTAACAGTGTCTCCACTAAGTCACGTAAAATGAGTTAATTTGACTTTACTTAGATGTCAAAAAAGTTTATTCACAAAATTTATTTTGCCATGTAGTAGCTAATCAATCAAGTAAGCGAAACTAAGCTGAAAATCTGGCAGCACTCTCGGTCTTCTGTGTTACTTTTAAATTTTGACAGCCAATATAAATTTGAAAAAGAAAACAAAGAACGAATTATTGTCAGCTTCCTCTCGATTATAAGGTTCTATAAAGGTAGTAAAAAAGGTAGGTATTAAGTGTAAAATGAACTGTGAATGGTATTATTGCCTTGTGATGGTTCGTTTAAATAGAGTGCTAAGTTATGAAGAACTGCTAGCGATATTACAGTAGTTTTAACGGAATCTATAGGCCCTCTCATACCATTGAGCAGTATGCGAAACCTTTGCTTCTATGAGAATGCCGATATGAGAAGCGTTGTATCTACGTTCTTATTCTGTTCGAGGGTTCAGTATAGGAGTAAACAGATACGATGAGCAAGAATATCCGCCGTCACCAAGTATACGTCCTTTAAAGTATACGCGTTCGAAACGCTTTTTAATGCGGCTTTCCCGTAATATACGAGAATCGTGTGTACTTCCGCGCCAATGACAAACAATATCTCTAATTTTTAGACACGAATCGCAGACAACCTAAAGAATAATTTTACTTTAAGATGATTAGATTCACGTATTAACAGCAACGAACTTGTGTATTTATAGAGTAATATCCTTTCCTATTTATGTAGTATTGACTTGCATCTCCTTTTACTTTTTGAATTTTGATGTGAGTACAGTCAATCGCACCTATTACATCAGGAAATCCTTTGATACGTTTGAATTTTGAGATCACATCAATTTGTTCTGAAGCCCGTGATGGCATATTTATATAAATTGGTCTTTTCGAGGCAAATGCTTTTGAAACCTTCGAACATATTCGGCTGAGAGTAGGTTGGGCTAAATCCATGAATATCTGCGCTGTCGTCTTTTCGTCCATTCCGACCCCAATATCGAATAGCTGCCATTACCTGAAGTTCAACATCGATATGCCCACCTCTCGGGTCACCCTCCAGATCACCTCGAACGATTTCAATTATTTCTGAATTCACTTTCATTGAGATCAAAAGGATTAAAACGTGGTTTATAGTTTTTTAAACGCCTTCTGTTACCAATATTATTGTTCAACATATTAAAATTATCTAAAAAAAATCGAAAACGTATCTGCCACATTTATCTGGTTTTATATTCTTTCTGAGCACAATACGAAAATGAAAGTTAATTCAGTGCTAAATGCGAAATTAGGCATTTAATTTTTTGACATTTGATTAAGTGTGAATTATCTTTAAGAAAAGTTTTTGAATAAAGTTTTCTTAAATTAAACTAAGATTAGGTCTGATTCAGCTTTAATTAAGTGTTATGAATAAGGCTGTAAATCGTTATGTTGCAAATCATCAAAATTGTTGTAGACCCCCTCGCTGATCCATTCCATTCCTTTAATCTAGTTTTATACTTAGATACTGATGTACAAATTGCATTTATTTTTTGTTTTATTTTATATAAATATATATATATTTTTTATTTTTTTTTGTATTCATCTTTTCTGTCGACTAATTGTTAAAGACATAACGAATTAATCTGTTATGCTTAAACCCAAAATCTTGTGTTGTAAATAAGTATTTCTTTCTTTTTCAATTTTCCTTTTCAATTTAACTTCTATATGTAATAATTTCTTTAATATCTATGAAATGTCATTTCCGGCAGACGGCTATTTCTGCCATGCTCGTGTTCTCAAACACAAACTATTATACATATATTTCATGAAATAAAGAATCTAATCTAATCTAATCTAATCTATAGAGGACGTACCTAAGACAGTCGGCAATGCGGCTCGGACTGAGTCTGAGTACGTTTGGTTCACACCATCTGAACAGCGCAGATTTAAGCGCGCGCAGAAGAACGATAGCACCATTGAGCAGGCCCGTCTCTATGCGATCCAAACGATGGTTAACAAGGGTCCCGAGGTGAAGCGAATGCAATCCGAGGATAATACCCCGCCTCAATCCGAAGCGAAGCGAGGTCGCACTGGGAAGACAACGGTCGACAAAGTCTCGTAAAGCAATATAACGAGCTATGTTAGACTGGGTGTTGTACCGGTGGACATCGATCGTAATCCTCTCCAACGAACAAATGGGTTTGATACAGGAGAGGATTATGGATATCACGATCGAACAGCGTGACGAGGAGGTCAAACCAGCCTTCCGCGGTACTACCTTCAAAGCCGGATGGCTCATGATCGTATGTGCGAACGCCACCACTGCAGAGTGGATGAAGACAACCTTCGCCAAGCTAAAAGAGAAATGCGGGTTAGAGCTGATGCTTGTGGGAGAGGAAAATTTTCCAAAACCACATGTCATCAGAGGGTTCTTCCCGCAGAGTACCGGCGTAGCTAGCGAAAGGATCCTAGCCTTATTAGATGGCCAAAACAAAGAGCTGAACACGAGAACGTGGAGAGTTCTGCAAAGATCGGATGAGCGAGACATCGCACATATGGTCTTTGCTATTAATGACAGCACCATGAGGAGACTCGTGGAGCTGAAGGGTATGGTCTCTTTCCGTTTCGGACAGACCAAACTTATCCTAAAAAGTGCTAACAAGACGGCCAAACAGGGCCCTAAAGCCCAGAAACAGCACGTTTTGGGTATTAAAAATGTCACAGCTCACGGCAGCACCGCAACTGACCCAATTGGGGCCAGCACCAGCGCTGCCACTAAGGCTGCCGCTTCAAGCACGGCAACACCTGTGCCAGAAAAAGAAGCTACATGCGCGAAGTCAAGCGCAGCCGAAAAGGACGATAGTGCCCACAGCACTGCCAGAGAAAGCCAAAAACGATTCAGGCCTAAGTTAGGCATGGATCGTAAGAAAGCACTGGCACAAGAAGGACATAAAAACAAAAGTCCTAGAGGCAGACAAAGTGGTCTTCCTCAACAGGGTATAGTACGTAGGAGAGGTGACAACAAGCCCAATAGAGTACGAAACCCTGAATACAGACGCACGCGTGATAACCACCCGTCTCAGCGTTTTGCAGGCCAACCTGCACAGGGCTATGGGTGCCTCGGACACCTTTAGCCAGCGATGTGCCGAAGGGAACATTGCTATTGGACTAATCCAGCAACTATGGGCAACCAATGGTAAGATATCCGGATTAAATTGTAAACACAGAGAGCTAATTTTCGCCAAAGGTCCTTTCAGACCAAGGGCGGCTATTTCTATTAAGAAAGATATAAAATTTTCTCTCCAGGTTTCACAACTAGGGACCTGGTGGCGGTTCTAATAGAGCGCCACAAATTCCGAGAGCTGCATAAATTTGTATGCGCATCGGCGTACTTTGCTGGAGACACGGATGTAGTGCCTCCCTTACCAGTACAGGAACTTGTCCGGTACTGTGAGGACCAGAAAGTGCATATCCTAATCGGCTGCGACGCAAATGCACATAATACCATCTGCGGCAGCCGAGATACAAACAATCGTTATTAGAATATTTATATAGCAATAACATCGTTTTTCTAGACAAGGGAAATAGTCCTACGTTTAGAAATTCCATAAGAGAAGAAGTTTTAGACCTTACTATCTCATCTCCTTTTATGAAGGATATTATAGAGGGCTGGCATGTATCTGGCGAGGCATCTCTATCGGTTCATATGCACATCCGATTCGAGTCCGTTATGATAACAGACTGACTAATTGGGGAACTTACCGCGTAAATCTTGCGGTCAGATCTGATATGCTGCCAGAAGCACCATCAACAACAAATGATGCAGATGCTGCGCATAATGTCAAATAAATAATATTATTTTTACCTCATTCAAAAATAGTTGCAAGGTTGCAAGGTTAAAAGAACCGTGGTTTAAAGGTGCGTACCATGGTGGAACGATGGAGAGTGAGAAAGCTTTTTAACAAAGTCAAACGCACCGGCACATGGGAACAATATAAATCCATGCTGACCATATACAACTTAGAGTTGCGCAGATCCAAAAGAGCCTCATGGCGTGCAAACTGTGAGAAGATCGAAAAACTTCCAGAGGTGGCACGCCTCCAAAGGGCTATGTCAAAGGATCAAGAAAAAAGCATGGGATTGATAATCAAATCAGATGGTTCAATCACACGCGACCGGGAAGAAACGCTGAAAACTTTGCTTCAGGCTAACTTCCCAGGGTCTCACACGATGGTCATTACAGATGACCATATAGCGAAGGTCTCAATTCCAAGAAACCTCAGCAGAATTAATAGTTTATCCGGAACACTTTTTACTCCGGATAAGGTTAAATAGGCAATTAACTCATTTAAACCATTCAAGGCATCAGGAACAGACGGTATTTTTCCAGCCCTCATTCAAAATGGAATAGTATTTTTATTACCATCCACGATTGCCTTATTTAGGTTCAGCTTCAACTGGGGGTATATCCCAGTTACCTGGAGGGAGGTAAACGTAGTATTCATACCTAAACCTGGAAACAAGCCGAGCGAATTACCTAAATCATATCGTCCGATAAGCTTGACATCGTTTTTTCTGAAAACAATGGAAAGGATTATTGACATCCACATTAGAGAATGCATATCAAAAAGCATGCCTCTGCACCCTTACCAATATGCATACCAAAAGGGCAAATCCACGGGAGGCGCTCTGTTAAGACTAACTACAGAGATAAAAAACGCCTACCGTTGCAAAGAGATCGCACTTTGTGCCTTTCTGGACATAGAGGGTGCTTTTGGCAACACTGGATATGAATCCATATCAAATGCTTTGTACCATAGAAACATAGACAAACCAACTATTAAATGGATCAAAGCGATGCTGGAAAGTCGCAAAATAACTGCCTCGTCAGGAATGACCTCAGTATCAATAACAGCCGTAAGGGGTTGCCCACAAGGGGGAGTACTTTCACCCCTTTTGTGGTCATTGGTCAGCAATGACCTGCTACACAATATGAGCAATTTGGGCTACACTACAATTGGGTACGCCGATGATATTGTCATCATAGTCAGGGGCAACGACTCAATTGGAGTCACTTCAAAAATGAAAAATGCTCTAAAGACAGCCATAGACTGGTGCATCAAGGAAAATCTTTATATAAATCCCAGTAAAGCCGTCATCGTTCCTAAAAGGAGGAAATTAGACCTAGGCCTAATCACAATAAACGACACGGTCGTAGAGTATTCCGACGAAGTCAAGTATCTTGGAGTAATCCTGGACAAGAAGCTTAACTGGAACTCTCACATAAACAACAAAATCACTAAAGCTAATAGAGCTTTATGGGCCTGTCGTCGCACATATGGCAGAACCTGGGAAATCTCTCCAAAGATCGTCAACTGGATCTACACAGTGATGATAAGACCCATTATAACATACGCCTCCATAGTATGGTTTACAAAATCCACACAAAAGGTCGCAATAGAGAAACTCAAAAAGGTACATTGGCTTGCGTGCCTTGGTATATCCGGAGCCATGCGAACCTGTCCAACAGCTGCCATAGAGGCAATAACAGGAATTATACCTCTCCACATATACATGCAAAGAGTGGCGATCCGCAGTGCAATAAGCTTAATACAGTTAATCGATATATGTCTTAATGATCATCCGGAACTAAAGACCCTTCTCGATGAACTGCCAGAACTTAACATGAACTGCGCGGTCACAGACCGCATTCAAAAAACACTATGCTTCAACAAACGATTCTCCAAGGAGATACCCAAGAGAGAAGCATGGGTTAGTAATAACCCACCAAACAGCCACAACGGCATAGAGTGGTATACGGATGGTTCTAAAATGGAAACGGGGGTAGGAGCGGGAATATACGGACCACACAAACGCTTTACGATGCCCATGGGAAAAAGTCCCAGCGTATTTCAAGCAGAGCTCCACTCCATTCAAGAACGCGCCAGCCACATTATTTTATCTGGCATAAAAGGTGCAACCATTAATATTTTCACGGATAGTCAAGCAACTATAAACGCCCTGAGCTCGTCGTATACCATTGACTCCAAATCAGTCATGTACTGATTCAATACCCTACAAACACTCGGAATAAGAAACAACACCAAAGTTATGGTGGGTTTCGGGTCATGTCGGGGTAGAAGGTAACGAAAAGGCCGACGAACTGGCCAGAAACACCTTTCATAGGTCCCGAACCTTTCTGCTGCACTCCTAGATCAGCAGCAACGGCAGCAATTAAAAGCTGGGAACATAGAAAATGTATCTATCTTTGGGAAAGCATCCCAGGTCTAAGACAGGCCAAACGAGCCATTCGGCCCTTCAATCAAAATGCCAGCAAATGTCTAAACCTAAGCAGGCATGATATCAAAAACCTAGTAGGTTACCTTACTGGTCACCATGGTTTAAGATATCATCTACACAAAATGAGAATATCAGACTCTCCTGAGTGCCGACTCTGTCTTGAAGAGGACGAGTCAGCTGAACACATTTTATGTGAATGTCCAGCCCTTAATGGAATTAGAAAGAAGATCTTTTTCAGGGAGCAAATGAGCCCCGAGGACATAAAGAATTCTTCTACTGGTAAAATTGTCCGCTTTACACGGAAAGTGGAAATTCTACTAGTTTAAACTTTTCTGGCCCATACGGTACAAAAGATCTTTTAGGTCGAAGTACCCCCCTTATAAATCGCTTGGCGAGCCAGAATTTAAAAAAAAAAAGTGAAATATGGAAAAAAAAAAACCGATAGAAGTCGTAAAGTTATCCGTATTAATGCGCAATAAGTCGGTATATGGCCATATGGTAAAAATAATAAAGGCGGTACTAAAACAGTGATTTCCGATTCTGATAGGCGAGAAGCGCCGAACACTCATGAGTCATCCGCAAAGGAAGCCCAGCACAGAGTTAGATTTATAAACAATGGAATTAATATGCTTTGTAAAATCCAGTTTGGGATCGAAATAAACCCAAGGATCCTTAAAATTATGAACATGACAACGAGTATGTTGAGCCAATGATTAAAGGGATAAAGGGATATTCTTTCTAGAGAATGTCATATGTTGACATTTAGTAGGTTTCAGGAATAGACCGTTTTTAACACAAAAAGTGGCGAAGTTATTAATGTCAGTTTGGAGAAAAATGTTGTCTTGCTGATTAGTGACCGATTTATATATTTTCATATCATCGGCGTGGGTCAGAATATTGCTGTGATTACATGCCTTAACATCATTAATGGCTAGTATAAATAGAATTGAACCGAAATGGCTTACTTGGGGAGCTACAGACTGCGTTTTGAAAGAATCCTCTAAATTTGGTTTGATAAACCCTTGAAAAAGTTGCTCACGGGCCCATGCATCTCCCAAACTTAATGAGAGACTTCACTTTGTGTCGATATCAAAACTCAATATGTTGTATACCATTGAAAAATTCTCTAAGATAATTTTACAAGTGGTTTCATTGACAAAAGCAGACCTTGTTTTGGATCGATCTTAAGATCCTTCATCTTTGGGTAATTCACAATATTTGCTTGATAATCTAAAAAGTTAATTGAATATCTATATATGACTTAAACATAAAATGAGTGGTCAAGTCAGTTATCCCACTGCTTTTGTACTTATATTAGTCATTTAAAAACAAACTCGAATATACCATTGAAATATTTTTCTGACGGGAGCCTCAATTCTACACAATTACCATCAATTTCACTCAACAATATTCAACGCGGTGCAATGAGCCCCTGCAATGTTGGTATTGGATTTGATAATTTAATATGAAACTCGCATTTAGCTTGCTAGCAACCTGAAAATAGAATCAACTTTTGTATAGACATTTAAATAGCTTCCCAAGAACAGGAAGATAACCTTAAACTATCTGATTTTTCCAGCAAAGACAGCTGATACTGTTTTGTAACGTCAAGTTTTTTTCTGTATTTTATTTGACATTTCTCAATTTCAGACTAACTCAATTTGAGCCATGGAGAGATACACAATCGAGCAACGCGTTAAAGTTATTCAGGCTTATTATGAAAATGTGCGTTCAAATCAAAATGCTTATCGTGCACTTCGTGATTTTTTCAGTCAATTTAATCGACCGAATTCGCGTACAATCGGAAAAATCGTGCAAAAATTTGAGCAAACCGGGTCTGTAGGAGATGTAAAAACATCAGTGCATGCTTGTACAGCTCGTACTGCAGAAAATATTGCTGCTGTTCGCGAAAGTGTATCTGAAGAGCCGTCCACCTCAACTCGTCGTCGTGCCCAACAATTGCACCTCTCATGCTCGTCGTTGATGAACATTATGAATAAAGACTTGCATTTACGCGCTTACAAGGTGCAATTGGCTCAAGAACTAAAGCCTCTTGACCATTTCAAGCGTCGTCAATGGTCAGAATGGTGGCAAGAAATGTCAACAGTGGATCATCAATTTTCGAAGAAAATCATCTTCAGTGATGAGGCACATTTTCACCTCAGTGGATTCGTCAATAAGCTGAATTGCCGCATTTGGGCGAATGATAATCCAAGACTGATTGTTGAAAAACTAATGCACCCACAAAGAGTAACTGTTTGGTGCGGTTTATGGGCTGGTGGCATCATCGGGCCGTATTTTTTCCAAAATGCGGCCGGTCAGGCAGTTACTGTAAATGGTGTTCGCTATCGTGAGATGATAACGAACTTTTTATGGCCGGATTGGAAGATATGGATGTGGACGATATATGGTTTCAACAGGACGGTGCCACTTGCCACACAGCTAACGAAACAATGGCTCTTTTGCGCGACAAATTCAATGGCCGTGTTATCTCACGTGGTGGCGATGCCAAGATCATGTGATTTGACACCGTTGGACTTTTTTCTTTGGGGTTATTTGAAAGAAAAGGTGTACGTCGATAAGCCAGCAACAATTCAAGAGCTAAAATATGAGATAATTCGGCACATTACGGCATAGAACCTCAGCCTCAGCGTCATCGAAATTTTGGACCATCGGATGGAGGTGTGCCGATGAGGTCTCGGCGGCCATTTGGCCGATATTTTGTTCCATACATAATTGAACCATACCAATATGTATTATCATAATAAAAAGAAATGACAATAATTTCCTAAATAATTTGTGTTTTATTCAAAATCAACATCGGCCCTTAAAATTTAACCACCCTTTATACATACATACTCATATACATATTATAGATATTCCAAACATATTCTTGTATAATTATTGAGCTATCTTTTAGATCCTTCCTCAAATGCATTCATCTATGCTGTTCTTCTTTCAGCTGATAGATCCATCAATTCCTTGCTTCATATATGCATTATCGGCGATCTGCAAAATCAAACATTTTTATCAAGTCCAGGTCGCTTGAAGCAACTCACCAGACAACCGTTGTTATAATATTTCTAAGCAATAAAATGTTTATTATTTGTGCATTTTTTCACGCAAATGCTTACCCTGACTAATAAACTAGGCCTTCTATCTGTTTTGAGAATATAACCTCAAAATATATTGACAGCTAATGCCGAATGTACTCTGAATCCTAAACGTCGACAATAATATTCCAGTCATCATTTCCAAACTTAGTCACTCACTTGGCGAAGCTTTCGTAAATATTTTCCCAATAGATTCCATCGAATAGTTTCAGTATTAAGAATAATGTAGGTATTTGTTTTCATTTCCTGCAGGATAGCCATTAAGTTGCACAAAAATAAACTAATAAAATCGAACGGTTATAAATCCGAAGCCACCTTGAAAGCATATTCAACGATGGCCATGGCAGACACATGAAGTTGTTACAAAAAAGAGTCCAATAACATTTGTCCTATTTTTGTGTTTCTCATGAGAATTCATTGCGTCATTCATCAAGGCCTTCAGATTTAGGCTACTTCGCAGTGGTAGTGATTCTCACTATTCTTGATTTATAGTGAAGGTAGGAGTTCTGTCACTTTCGGCGTGCCTTATGATAACTTTTTTTTTTGGGTGCAACACTTACCGTTTGCGTAAATTTATGCAATTAAGTCTGGAGGTAAACTTGGGTCCTGAGTCCTGCTGTTATGGGTCTTTTCATTGAGCCCTTCCCTCTTCTTGCATTTCGCTAAGAGTTCAAGCATTCGCATTTTAACTGGTGAGTTAGTGGTGTTAAAAAAGTAAACTACTAACATCCATCTTACTAGCGATAGAGCGAAATTGAAACGAAAATCCGAATTTCTTGAATCGCAATGTTTGCTGTTAAATAATTCACGAAGCCATTCTTTGCGTCATCAAATATTTGCTGATATTAACGAACAATAGATGAAGACAGGTGGAAGTTTTCAAACTTCTTTAGTATTCTCGGATAGTTGAGCGAGAAGTGACTTCTCTGTGCCAAAACAATCAACAATGAAATGGATGTATGTAAATATCCCGCGAAGTTCGCAATTGCATGGCGTCTCTAATTGAGAAAGTCTTGTATCGTACAGAGTTGGATTTTTATACCCTATTCTAGGGGTATATTAATTTTGACGCATAGTTTGTAACATACCTTAATATTGCCCGTAGACCCCTAAAAGTTACTATATTTATGATCAGCATCGATAGTAATGTCGATCTAGCCATGTCCGTCCGTCCGTCCGTCCGTCCGTCCGTCCGTCGGCAAAAATTAGGCCTTTAAACTGGACCTAGAGAGCTGAAATTTTAACCATATACTCTCTAGGGTCCCGAAATAATCAAGTTTAAGAATTTTTGAAATCCGCCCACAGACACGCCCACAAACTCAAAAAAACAAAATTTTGGAAAAAATCGAATTTTGAGCTAGAGAGCTGAAATTTTTTATATATGATCTATGGCCCATAAAACTGATTGGGACATAACATTTTCAAAATCCGCCCACTGACACGCCCACAATTAAATAAAACAAATTTTGGGAAAAATTGAATTTTGAGCTAGAAAGCTGAAATTTTTTATATATGATCTTTGGCCCATAAAACTGCTTGGGACATAAAATTTTCAAAATCCGCCCACTGACACGCCCACAATTAAATAAAATTTTTTTTTTGAAAAACCAAAATTTGAGCTAGGGAGCTGAAATTTTTAGTATATACTCTCTAGGGGCCCTTTATGCTCATGTGTAAATATTTTCAAAATCCGCCTACTGACACGCCCACAATTTTTTTATTTTTATTTTTGAAAGTCCAAAGTTTGAGCTAGAGAGCTGAAATTTATAGTATATACTCTCTAGGTGCCCTTTATGCTCATACTTAAATTTTTTTTAAATCCGCCTACTGACACGCCCACAATTAAATAAAACAATTTTATTGAAAAACCAAAGTTTGAGCTAGGGAGCGTTTTTATTTACAAAAGCTTAGTTTTTTCGATAAAATCCTTTAAATTTTTGTCACGCCCACTTATGAGATATAGGAATAAGAATAGGGTATCCAACAGTTCGCCCAAGCGGACTGTAGCCCGCCCCTATGTTTTTTTTTAAGTTTCGTGGCAACAGGTTGAAGCAAAATGACTATTGTTGAGATTAATTGCGATAGTAAAGGACACTTCACATGTGCGCGACTTGCGCGGCAACGAACGAATATGCAACGATTAATTCTGTGAATAAAATAAAACCTTACATAAACGATATCATTATGACACTGGAATTCACTGACTTCCTATCAATCAATGCAATAATAACCGATTAATTGCGCCCAGGTATCTTCCGTTTCACTTAAAACCCGAGACGGGCGGTGTGAATAAAAACGAGTACGACGAGTATTTACTTACAAGTAAAGTGTAACGAGTATTTAAACTCCAAGTAAACCGATGTGAATAAAGCGTCGAGTTTACTTGTGACCGTGTACTCGTCAACCCAAGGTATACTAGCAAGTATTTACTCGCGAGACAACTGAATTCACAAATAAGGCAAGTAAATACTTGTAGCGCCACACAGACTACGCATCATTTCCTGTTGTGACTTGTTCTGTTTTCGCCTAACGTTCTGTTTTCGCCTAAACTAACCTTGACTCCCCGTCATTACTCACAAGTCAGTTGTCGTTCCCGTTTGTTTTTGTCCTCTTGCAGCTTTGGATGAAAGTAGTGTGACTTCCGGTTGTGACAATAGAGCTATTTTTGTAGCGTTATTGAAAGTGTTGTGCTAAATAAATACATGTTGCCTAAAGTTGCATCTGCTAAAGAGAAGGCATGGGGATGTTTAGCCGACCAGTTTTCGAAAAACGATGGGAAGCAAACTAGTGTTGGACAGTTAAAAAAGCTATTGAACAATATGAAAACCGTAGTCAAGAAAAAAACTGATGTCAACGCAACTGGAAATAAACCAATAACATTGTTGTCATGGGAGGCAGATTTTCTAAAAATTTGCGATTCAAACGAGATTATTGCAAAATACCTGGGGCTTCATGCGTTGGATTGGGAGCAAGTTCTACGTCTGAACTCAATGAGGAGAATGAGAATAGGGAAGACGAAGATGACCCCGTTGGCATGTTAGCATCAAACCAGCCCATCACACCAGTGACTTGCATACGTAAGAGCGATGCGACGAAGTTGAGAAAAGATAAGAAATTGAAACTCTCACCTGAAACTGAAGAGACGTCAAAGTTGACAACTGGTGAGCTGCAGCGTTTATTATTACTTGAACAAATTAAGCTAACAAGACTTCAGGCTGAACGTGAACAACTGATGATAACGGAGTTGAACCTAAGAGCTGCACAACACAGACGAACGGAGTCCGTTGAACAACGCGTTGTGGTTGAAGAAGACGATGTCTTAAAAGAATTTGTGTTGTTGAGATAAATTGTATCCTGTTTCCTTTCCTGAAATATTCCTTTTCTCTAAAAAAAATAAAATAAAAAATAAAAATAATAATAAAATAAATAAAAAACAAAAATATAAATGAAATAAGTATATAATATACGTCACGTACACAGCTGTACACAGTTTGTCGGGTATGGCATGACCATGAAAAATGTGTATTTACATCATCAGATTATTACAAAATTCTAATCGTTTTTGCTGACCACGTCGTCTATTTATAACTTCATTCCGATCTAAATTATATAGAGGTACATTTTCTTCAGCCACACCATTTTCGATTCCGTCTTCCACTTCCCAAGGATCATTCAAATGTTTTGCTACATTGTGAAGCACTGTACAACTTATTACTAAATTGGGAACATTTTTGACTGCTATTCTAACTTGGCTCGAGAGTATGGGAAAACGACGTTTCATCTGGCCAAAAACTCGTTCAATTATTACTCTTTCCTGAGCATGGGTCGAATTGTAATTCCGCTCACGAGCATTTCTTGGTTCGTCAAAAGGAGTCAGTAACCAAGGAGTAATTCCATATCCGCTATCACCAAGGAGACAAACATCACCATCATATCGGCGCACCACGTCCTGAATTCCACTCACTCGCCAAATCCTGCCATCATGTACACTCCCTGGCCATTGAGCGTCCACACTTGTAATTTTTTCATTAGCGTCACAAGTCATCTGAATGTTTATTGTTGTTTTTCCTTTTCTGTTCACATACTCGTCGCCGAATTCCGAAGGTTTCATAATATGCACGTGAGTGCAATCTATAGCACCAATGACAGTCGGAATGCGAAATGTTGAAGCCCAATCTGCCTTGGCCTGATCCATATCTTCAATAGTGCGTGGAAATTTAATCCAATCGTCAGACTTCGACACTATTTTATCCAATACACTTGAAAATGTTCTGCTGACGGTACTTCTTTCAACCCCCATGTCGTTGGCAACACCACTTTGGAATCCTAGATCACGAACGTATCTCAGAAAAATGTCCATCTTTTTCCGTGCAGTTAATCCTTCACCCCTTGCATCAGTGTTTTCATCAAGAAAGTGCGAAGTGAGAAAATCTACGTTTTCGCTCTCAAACCGTAATAGTCCCTTAGATAGATCGGGACTTGTATCACGCCGGTCTCTATAACGTTTCACACCACGCTGGTTCATAAATGCAGCCATCTTTCGTGTACAAGTACGACTGCAAGTCTGGGGTCGGGTTGACTTGCGAATAGACGAATATTTACTTGCTACAGAAGTATTTACTTGCGTTTATTCACACAAAAATTGGCATTTTTCCTGGTTTTACTAGCCTTTCAAGTATTTACTCGCGAGTAAGAGTAAATACTTGTTTTATTCACTTCAATTTTGGCGTTTACTTGTTATTTTGATATGTTCAAGTATTTACTTGTCCTACTCGTTTTTATTCACACCGCCCAATAAAAACGATGAACGATTCGGCTGGACGATTGAATTGTGATTTTAACTAAAGCAAATAAGAAACAAGGTCGTTTCATACAAGCGTTTCGACGACAATCATCTGATAAAGTACGTGATGGGAGCCCAGGCTATCCACGAACTTCTTATGTTCAACACAGGTGAGATGGGCTTCTAAGTGAACAGTTAACTCGAATATACTTTCCAAAAGCCGGTCCTTACAATGAAAAAGTACCCGGCATTAATGTCGCAGGTGTTGGGAGGGCGGTCCAAACGAAAATCGGTTATGCTGGAAGGAAGGGATATCCTCTGAGTTACGGAAAAAAGAGCCTATGCCAAGCAAAATGGAGCGAGACGGGCTCAGTACCTAAATCAAAAGTTGAAACAAAAAAATGTATTCTGACGAAATGACTCCTTTATTACGGTTACAGTTTAAATGGTAATTTATTATCTTGCGTGTCCATTCTGGGAGATTTGTTATATTGGAAGCTCCAGTTTAAAATTTATTTTAACTCAATTTGTAATTGAGCTCATTCTCAACAGCGAATCTAAGCAGATTCACGACCCTACTCACATGTTATTAAAAATGTAGATACCTTTCTTAACGCGAATTAATAAGCATTCTAATAAATAAAAAATATGTGCTTATACACTGGCGATCACAAGGGTGAGGCCATACATTTTGCAAACGATTTTCAGTCTTCATACCTGTTTGAAATTTTATACCCAGAAACTTACTACCTGTGAACAGGTACATACGAGGGCGGGTCAATAAGTCCGTGACTTTTGGAATAAAACACAGATTTTTTGATTAAAAAAAAATTTTATTTTTCAACGTAGTCTCCCTTGAGCTCTATACACTTTGTCCAACGCTTCTCTAATTTTTTTAACCCTTCCAAAAAAAATGAGTTGTCGAGGTCCTCAAAATAGGCCTTTGTTTGCGAGATGACTTCATCATTGGAGTCAAATCTTTTTCCACCAAGCCATTTCTTCAGATTTGGGAATAAGAAGTAGTCGCTCGGAGCCAAATCTGGAGAATAGGGTGGATGAGGGAGCAATTCATAGCCCAATTCATGAATTTTTGCCATGGCAACTGCACATGTGTTCACCCTTGCATTGTCTTGGTGGAAAAGAACTTTTTTCTTGGCCAAATGACGTCGGTTTTTTTTGAAATCGTCATTGAATCGGTCCAATAAGTTGGCATAATATTCCCCATTGATTGTTCTTCCCTTTTAAAGTTAGTCAATGTGGATTATCCCGCGTGCATCCCAAAAAACAGTCGCCATAACTTTATTGGCTGACAAACCCACCTTGGCCTTCTTTGACCCCGATTCACCCTTAGAAACCCACTGTTTTGACTGTTGTTTGGTCTCTGGTGTGTTGTGATGGATCCATGTTTCGTCCACGGTTACAAAACGGCGCAAAAACTCCTTCATATTGCGATTAAACAACGCCAAACCTTCCAGTGAAGTTGTTACACGATTGCGTTTGTGGTCGACTGTGAGCAAACGCGGCACCCATCTTGCGGAAAGCTTTCTCATGCCCAAGTGATCATTCAAAATTGAAACCACTGAGCCATGCGAGATCCCTACGGCTTCCACAATCTCTCGCACTTTCAATCTTCGGTCGGCCAACACCATATCGTGAATTTTTTCGATTGTTTCGGGTGTAGAGACCTCAACTGGGCGTCCAGGACGTTCGGCATCTTCAGTGCTTGTACGGCCACAACGAAATTCAGTAAACCACGTTTTTACCATTGAAATCGATGGTGCAGAGTCCCCATAGTATTTTTCAAGCTTAGCCTTGGTCTCGGTAATGGTTTTTTTTCGCAAGAAATAATGCTTAATAAGCACACGAAATTCACTTTTTTCCATTTTCTCCTCAAATTAGTGAGTAGTCTGATAAAAATAGCTGTCGAACACAAACTAACTGACGCAGCAAGTTTAAATTTTGACAGGAGTCAACTGACAGATGCCTGTTGACAGGAGCAGTGTTGCTGTTTCAGTAAAGAGGTCAGAAATTCAAAAAGTCACGGACTTATTGACCCGCCCTCGTATTTCCCCAACACTAAGTCATAAAATTAAAGGGTAAATAAGAAACGACCGCTGAAATTTCCCAAGATCAAACAATGAACTACATCTGCGATTTTTTTTCAAAGTTTTGTTACGAATATTTAAAAAAAGCGTTGGAAAGAACTGCTTTCATTTAGTTAAACAAAAATGAGTTCCGGAAAGAGCCGAGAAATTGTAAGAAGGCTAAATAGAAGTACGACTGTTGTAAAAGGTACACAAGGAGCATCGAATCAATTTTGCCAGAGAACATGTCGCTTGGTGCACTGAACGGAAACGCGTTGTCTTTTTGGATGACAAAAAATTTAGCCTTGAAGGCCCGATAGTTACAACTTTTATTTCCATGATCTAAGAAAGGAGGAGCTTATTTTGGCAAGACATCACATCCGTACATCAGCTGTAATGGTGTGGGGAGCTATTATCCACTATGGCACAATGAACGGAAACTACTAGAAATGTTTGCTGGAACGGCAATTTCCAAAAGTGAAAAACATTTTCGGAACCCTGTCTTAGATATTCCAATAAGACAATTCCCCTATCCACACTTCCAGGGTTGTTAGAAGTTGGATTCAATCAGAAGACGTGGAACTTTTGACATGGTCGCCCTATACTTTATTTATTAGACTTAAATATAATCGAAAATGTTTGGACATGGTTTCTCGTTAAGTGTATGAAGGCGGCAGACAATTTAAAGACAAGGACACTTTAATCGAATCTATTCGTGATGCCTGGGCCCAAATTTCTCTTAATTATTAAAAAAAAACTATATGATTCTATTCCAAACCGTATGCATACTCATTAATAATATAGAAAAATAATAAATAAATGTTTTAAAACCAGAAAATGTAAACATTTTATTCATTTTTCTATTCTTTTTATACGCTTTTCAAGGAGTTCATTGTTTGATCTTGGGAAATTCCAGCGGTCGTTTCTTATTTACCCTTTAATTTTATGACTTACTTTTGGGAAAATATGTACCTATTCCCAGATAGTAAAAGTTTCTGGGTATACAACTTTTAACAGCTATTTTTTTTCGGTTGCGCCTGGAGGTGAGGAATCTTCTTAAGATAAAGCTCACCCCTCAGAGAGGCACTATGAGGACCGGAATTCGTTTCTCTCATTTTTTCACTTTTTTTTTTGATGATCGCGTGTTAATCGCGTTTGGTAGGTAGCTTTCCAGCGAACGCACCTACTAATGCCATCATTATACGGGGTTTTTCCTTATGGCGCTAAGTCGAACGGTCTTGTTCTTTGTAGTCGGAACTCAAGGTTTGCAACGTTTAGAGTACGGATTATTTCATTATTGCAATGACCATGAATACGAGTACGGAGTTTGCGAGCAAAGTTTGTTACTTCGTTACTCACGGTAGCAATTCCTAGATCTCTGTAAATATTATTATTCCTTATATACCATGGAGCATTCACGATTGCTCTTAGCGTTTAGTTTTGGAATGTTTGTTTTATAGTCATATTGCTTGGTTTGGTACAACCCCAAAGTTGTGTACCGTATGTCCAAGAAGGTTTTAACTCTTGCTTATATAGGAGCAGTTTGTTGTATACCTACGCTTAGCTTCGAATAACTTCCAAGTAGCCAATATATTTCTCTAAGTCTGATTGCGAGCTCGTTACGCTTTTTCTTAACGTGTGGCTTCCACTTAAGTTTTGCGTTTAGTGTCATTCCTAGATATTTTGCCTCGTTTGCGTATGGTATTTGTACCAATTATGAAAACAGATAAGTTGTTTATCTTTTTGTACGTGAAATTGACATGCGTTGACTTGGTCTCGTTAAGGGTGATTCGCCAGATCTTTGTTCACTCGCATACTGTGTTGAGAGCTCGTTGGAGTTTTCCCGTTGATGATTCGACTGACTCATCCATTGCGAGGATAGCCGTATCATCTGCGAACGTTGCTACGATGGTCCCTTCATCTTGTGGTATATCTCTTGTGTAGAGCAGGAATAACATTGGGCCGAGAACGCTTCCTCGCGGAACACCGGCGTGGATTTCTTTGAATTCCGAGAATTCAGTCTCATGTCTAACACGGAGGAGTCTGTTTCCAAGGTAGGATTCCAGTATTTGGTATAATTTTTTCGGTAGGATTGTCCTTAGCTTATACCTTAGGCCTTCGTGCCATGCCTTGTCAAAGGCTTGCGATACGTCAAGAAAAGCGCTAGAGCAAATCTTTTTTCATTCTAGAGCTTTTTCAATTTCATTCGCTACTCGATACACCTGATCGACTGTGGAATGTTTGACCCGGAAGCCGAATTGATGATCTGGTATCAAGCGTCTTTCTTCAATTACTGGTTTTGTTGCAGAAAAAGGTAAAAAAAAGAAACCGAACAAAATGCAGTCGCCACCGCGCCGAAGGTTTTAAGTCGACTTCTATTTTTCTTGGCGAATGTCAGGCGAATATAACCGGGAGAGAGAGAAGGAAGGTAAAAGTGCAACGGGTAGCACGGTGATGCTGCAATTTCGCTAGTCAGCTAGGGGTGGGTGCATTCACGATCGCTGTAGGCGGAACTAATTTTTGCTGAAAAATAAAAAGGGGAAATGGGCGCCACGCAGTCTTTAAAAAGGAAGATTGCGAAACCTTTATTGGAGATTTGGGAAATGGTGAAATGAATGAATAGTGTTATATCCCTTATGGGGAATTCAACAATTTATTAGAGTTTAAAACTAAATAACAAACGGTGGCCACTAGTTATGTTGAACAATATCACAGAGCTCTTAAGATCGCTTTACACCATAGATGTTTACGGCGCGACTTAGTTTCTCCTCTGTTCGGCACGAACGAGAAGCCTGAACGCAAGGTTCTAAAAGACCAAACACTTTTAGCAACAAAGCAAGAAACAATAACAAAAGGAAATTAAGCCAAATTACGTATTACTTTAGATTTTTATGTTAAACCTTACGAATTTTGGGCCGGAGGACACCTTGAAACTACCTTACGGTTTTAAAATTAGCGGGTAAACCGTCTGGAAACGGGGATGAGACGCGTTATGTAGCGGGTCGCTTTAACGACCAGATAAAGAGACGAATCGAAAGCTAACCCTATCGAAATTTTCAACCACTACACGACATAAAAAAATTAAATCTTTTACACAATCACTCTACTTATCTGTTTATTCCTTCTCTGTAGGGGGTGGCTTCCTGCCCACGATAACAATGTCCTGGGGATGGGGGGTGCAACTTTCCGCCGCAATCACTAGGATTTCTCCACAGATATTCTATCTAGCGTTGGGTGTTTCTTTTAACTTCGCTTTTTTTAACTCTTTTTTTTCTTTTTTTTTTCTAACTTCACTATATTTATTCTATATTCTTCTCTTTTCACTTTTCCTACTGTGAACACAAACACGTTATTATCTCACAGGCGGGCAACCAATGAATGAGGTAGCGGCACTGCCAGATTATCTCCAATCACACACACACATGCAGCCATACCGATCAGGGGCGAATTCAGCCATTCACAATAGGGTTCTCGCTCTGTTTGTTTGTAAAACCCTAGTGATTGCTTGGGTCTGCTTTTGTATCCACGGCCAGACATATTTTCAGTAAACTCCCTAAACTGCCCTAGAAGATAAAGAATAAGCATCAACTATATGCGCGATCCCTACTTATCGAGTGAGCTTTCGTACTGATTAGAGGGAGGGGGAGACTAAAGGAACACAGGTAGTTTTAAGCTGTCCTTTACACTTTATACTTAAATTAAGATACTGCTTGTACAAAGAGTTTGCAAACAACCAATAATTAAGTGAAGGTTAGAGGTGGGACTGTCCGTCCTTCAGAGATTCTCGACCGTCCGTCTGGGCTCTACGGTGAACCTCCTTTCGTCGTCTTTCAGGAGCTTATGATATGGCGGAAGAGCTGGATAAAACTTATCCAGGAACTCCCCCCGGTACCATCGTTCGAGTCAGACAACGGAGGAGTTTGGGGATGGGGGGATGGAGAGGACCAAGGTTTTGTTCGTTAATTTAAACGCAACAGTTTTAATCGTTTTAGCGGAAGTTTCTCGAAGACCTTGGATATTATCGGCAGTAGCGAAATAGGTCTTATGATTTCTTATCATTTGTACTTTTCCCGTGTTTGGGAACCATAATGCCTTCGGCTACTTTACATTGTCTTGGAACATATGAAAGTCTCAGAGAAGCATTTATAATGTAGAGCAGCTTAACTAATGCTTCTTTCGGTAGCTCCTTCAGAATTTCGCCAGTGATTAGATCGTATCCTGGAGCTTTGTTATTTTTCAGCTTTCTTATTGTCATTCGAAGCTCGGACAAGGATACGGCTTTTACTTTATAGTTATCGGATGCCGTATTAGCATTCGGTTCTTCGACAAATAAATCCGCTTTCTCTTTGTCTCCTTTTGCCCATTCGCCGTTAGCTTTCCCTATTAGTGGAGAGTGCATTTTGGGCTTCCTTATCGACTTCAAGGATTTTTAAAGTGAGTAGTTTGAGCTCTTTTCAGCAGTCAAGCCATCGAGGTAAGTAAAAGTTTCGAGATTTTTTAGATCCTGTAGCTAATTTTTAAGTTTGTTGCAAGGATGGTTCAGATAAGTTTTATCAGGGGGTGCGCGGGATTGTAGCAAACTCTTACGCGCTCTCCTCTTTTCTCGTATGAGGTCTTCTATTTCGGGCATGCATTTGAATTTATTGTTTCGTGTAGTTGTCTTCTTTAAGGGAGTGTTTTTCCATGCGGCGCTCTGAATGGCTTTCACTAGATTGTCAACTTCGGCTTCTATTTCGAGCAGTGTCTTTAGTGGCACATTCAAAGCAACATTTTCTTTGCAGTCTTTGCGGAAAATGTCCCAGTTGGTTTTGTTACTAGTTAACCTGGGCGGTCCTTCATTTTTTGCTACACTTCCACCCATTTTCAGGGTGACTGCTGAGTCAATTGGCCAATACGTTGACTTTCCCTTCGAGAAAAAGTCCACCCCCACGCTTCATACTGTCTTTGTACAGAAGTCTGCCTTTCGTCGAGTTGCATCTTGAACCCCAAAAAGTTTGTTTTGCATTAAAGTCCCCACCGATAATAAAATTAGACCCAAATGAGTCAAAGAGGCGGTCAAGGTCTTCTTCTGCCAGTCTATATCCCGGAGTCATGTATACTGAACCATACCGTACAGCCTGCATGGAAACAACGAGAGTATACATTTTCTTTCTCACAAGTTCCGTTGATCTTGGGAAAATCTCCAAAGATGATCAAAATCATAACACATATGAGTACATGACCGGCTATTAACGGGTTGCTATTTACTAGACACTGTACAGGTCTTTCATCGCTCTTGCTGTGATTACTGTTATCTATTCTATTGTTAAGCTTATATTAAGTAGACATTGTATAATTGATTCTCATTCTGATCTTAGCGTTCATACAATAAAGAACCATAAAATAGACGTTTTTATTTCATTTGTGTACATAGCTCAGTGTTCGGCTACTGACGGGATTTCATTAAATCCATAACTGGCGCAGTCGGAAAAAAAAAATATAAAATAAATATATTACATACATAAATGCCGCGAACTAAGTTAAAATATTTTTGAAATATGAAAAATAGTTTCAGTGAACAATGTTACCTTAATATTTAACTATTTAAAGACAAGAACAACAAACAAATATATAAAAAAAAAACAGTTATAAAAAAGTGAAAATTAAAAACAGAACTCTAACTTGTGGGCTTGCAGTGTGAACAGTCGACGAAAAACCGTTTGGAAAAAATAAAATAAAGAAAAAGCAGTTGCCGAGAACAACAGATATGGCCAATGTAGATCTTATCGCATTAGTGGCTGGAGTCACTGATTTCACCGGGCTACCGGAACATTTAGATTTATTTATTAAGCATATTGATTATATATATGTATTTGCAAATAATATAAATGAACATTTGAAACCAATTTTGGATCTGCGCATAAGGCAAAAAATATTAGGTGATGCAAATTGAATGTTAATTAATAATAATAATCCGTCGCAATGGCCGGAGATAAAAGCTGTATTAAAAGCAAATTGTAACATAAAGGAAACCATTGAAAATATAATTAATGAAATAAAAATGATAAAATTTAACAACTCTGTCGAAAAGCTGTATCACCAAGTACAACATCTTTTGACAAAATTAAACATAAAAACAAATCTTAGTGAAGATATTCCAGCTTGGTACAATAGTAGGCTCAATGAAGAAACGGCATTAAAATTATTTGTTGGCAAGCTACCTAGTGAGCCTAAGATTATTTTAAACGCAAGAATCCCATCTAATTTTTTGGAAGCAAAATCAATTTTAGTTGATACTGATAACATTTATCGTACATTTACAAATACAAGTTATAATTTAAGAGAATTTGACCCTAGCAATTTTCCAAATCACGGACACGTAAAAACTTATACAGGACAACAAAATTCAAGGAGCGCTAGGTATGATAATCCAAGACAGTTTCAAATTAATTCAGAGGGTTTTCAACCAAATAACTCGAATAATTTTCAAAATTTAAATACAAGATCAGGCACTTTTCCAAATTCTAATACACGCGATTCATGACCTTTTCAGCAAAATAGTCCAAGTAATTTTCAAAATGTACGTACAAGAACAGGCTATTTTCCAAATTCGAATGCACAAAATTCAGGACATTTTCAACACAATAACTCAGGTAATTTTCAAAATATAAATACTAGATCAGGCAACTTTCGAAATTTGAACCCGCGTAATTCAGGACAAATCCAGCAAAATAACTCACGAAATTTTAGACAGCATAATACAGGATTAAGAAATAGTTATGACGAAATAATGGAAGTGGAACACATACAGGGTGGAAATTCACCATCCAGTGCAGAAATGCAAAATGCAAATACATATCAGTCACTAAATTTTCAATCGACCAGTCCCGAGCTCTTCCCTGCATAATAGTAAAAACAAGTTCAATTCCTACTAAACTGTTGATAGATTCTGGATCAGGTACTTCGCTCATTCAAAAAGGATTGTTTCATAGTTCTTTCAAAACAGAACTTAGTAAACCATTGTTACTCAAATCAATTAACTCAGACATAGTTGTTGGCTCCAAAATAACAATCCCACTTTTTAAGGAATTTAGTAGACAAGTAACAAACATTGAAATGCTTGAAGTAGAAATGAACGGCGACTTTGATGGTATAATTGGCTGTAACATTTTAAAACCGTTGCAAGCAAAAATTGACCTTGATAGTTTACAATTAATAACCAAAGAAACCTCTTTACCTTTAATATTTTCAAGTTCTCACTCCCAATTAACTGAAGCAGAAATTCATAGCTTAAGTAATCATACAGAAGATATTTCTTTTCAAAAACCAAATATAGACTCAATTTTAAATAGATTGAAGTTAGATCATTTGAATAAGGAAGAAATAAAATCATTAATCGCTACAATTCATACGTTTGAGAAAGTCTTTTATTTTGAGGGTGATAAACTAACATCAGTGGTAAAATACACCCACAAAATACCGACCAAAAATGATATCCCAATATTTTCAAAAACATATAGATATCCTGAGGCGCACAAAAATGAGGTTGATATACAAATTTCAGAAATGCTCAGTTCAGGAATTATCGTTAATTCCACTAGTCCGTACAATGCTCCTATATGGATTGTACCGAAGAAGGTTGATAATTCCGGTCAGGAAAAATGGCGCGTTGTAGTGGACTATCGGAAACTTAACGATGTAACCATGGAAGATAAGTTTCCAATCCCTAATATAGAGGATATATTTTCAAAATTGGGAAATGTGCAATATTTTTCATCACTGGACTTAGCAAAAGGATTCCACCAAATCCCTATTAATAAGGAAGATATGCACAAAACAGCTTTTTCAACTACAAATGGACACTACGAGTTCAAACGTATGCCATTTGGGTTGAAAAATGCGCCGGCATCTTTCCAAAGAATGATGAATGAAGTCCTGGTTGGTTATCTAAATAAAATTTGCGTAGTATACCTAGACGACATACTTATCTTTTCCACGTCGCTGCAAGAGCATATCGATTCACTTAATAAAATTTTAAAAAGACTTGCTGACTACAACCTAAAACTGCAAATTGACAAATGCAATTTTATGAAACGAGAAACTGAGTATTTAGGACATATTATATCAGATGAAGGTATTAGGCCCAATCCAAATAAAATAAAAATTATCAAGGAAATCAAATTACCTCACTCAGTAAAGCAAATTAAATCGTTTTTAGGCATTACAGGGTTTTACAGAAAGTTTATCAAGGACTATTCTAGAGTAAGCCTCCCAATGACAAAGTGTCTCAAAAAGGGTAATAACATTAACATCAAAGACAGACAATACATTGAGTCCTTTAATAAACTTAAAGAACTTATATGTACTTGTCCAGTCCTAGCATACCCTGACTTTGGAAAGCCCTTCATTTTAACTACCGACGCTAGCAAATCAGCATTGGGGGCAGTATTGTCACAAAATCATCACCCAATAGCTTATGCATCCAGAACTTTAAACAGCCATGAAATAAATTATAGTACGGTAGAAAAAGAACTGTTATCTATAGTATGGGCAACTAAATATTTTAGGCCATATTTATTTGGCCGTAAGTTCAAAGTCCAGACAGACCACCTACCTCTAGTGTGGTTAAATTCTCTGAAAGAACCCAACTCAAAGCTTCAGAGATGGAAAATAAAACTCAACGAGTTCGACTTTGATATTGAGTACGAGTATATCAAAGGAAAAGAAAATTTTGTTGCTGATTTTTTAAGTCGCCTAGAAATTAATTGTGTGGTTGAAAACGACATTAAATCGGACGCAGCTACAATACACAGCGGCGAAGAAAATTTAAACGATCATATTTATATAACCGAAACACCATTAAACATTTATAAAAATCAATTAGTATTAGAAAATGGTATAAATAATTCATACACAACCAAGTTTTTGTTCAAGAAAAAGAGAAGATCACTTATTAGCCTTAAGGAGTAAGATGAGGCATATGTTTTAAAACTCCTTAATGAACTATTACCTATTAAGGGGACTATAGGAATCTTTTGCAAAGACGATAACATATTCAAAGAGTTTCAACAAACCATAATAAAATATTTTTCAAATTTACCAACTATGAAAATGCTAAGGTGCACAAAGTTTGTAAAGGACATAACATGCAAAGAAAAACTACTAGATCTAATAGAAAACACCCATTTAGACAGAAATCATAGGGGGATTGAGGAAACGTATTTAGTTCTAAAAGAGTTATGTTACTTTTCAAATCTGAGATTAGAGATATATAAATATATCAATAATTGCATAGCATGTAACATGTGTAAATACGACAGACATCCAATAAAGCCAAAATTAATGATTACTGGGACACCTGATAAACCCAATGAAATAGTCCACATCGATATATGGTTTTTAAATAAGAATAATATGTTCCTAATATGCATTGACAAATTGACTAAACACGTGTCCATTCACCCTTTAATAGATAGGAATTCAATAACAATAGTTGATGTACTAAAACAAAGATTCGCAATATTAGGAAAGCCAGTTAAAATAGTGGCTGATAATGAATTCAATACCGCGTATATTAAACAATTCCTAAATCAATAAAATATATTCTATCACTTCACATCTCCCAATACCCATACCGGTAATTCTGATATAGAGCGTTTTCATTTAACACTTAATGAACACATACGATTGTTAAAGCTCAATAAGGATAATATAGATACTGACGACAGGATGTTGGTTTTCAAAGCAGTTGAACTTTATAACGATACTATTCTTTCTACCACAAAATATAAACCCATTGACTTCTTACATGCTACATTTAACAAATTAGAATTGGAAAACCTTAAGCATAGAATCCACAAAAATAAAGAAAAACATATAAATAAAGTAAATGAAACACGAGCAGAACCTTCTAAGTACAGAGGGAGAGAACTTGTTAAAAACTTAGGTTTCCATAATATTAAACATTTGCCAAGATATATAATTAAAGACGTAAAGGGAAAAGGCAAAACTTATTTTACGGATAAAGCGGGATTAAAACGTGATAGGCAAATAATCAAAAGAAAGTATAGGTACCAAAATCCAATAAAAGAAATTGAATTTGATAGAAAATATACAGGTAGGGACAACTCTAAAAAAAAAGAAGTACCAACCAATGAAATAATCAAAACAAGAGTAACTTTTCTATAACGTAAAAAAAAAAAAAAATATTAACAAAACAAAAAGATTGATAATTGAATGAATGTATTTGGTTATATTCTAAACTTTTTCTATTAAGTATTTTCTCTTAAGCGAACAAATGACATATACCTACTCGTATATTATATACATGTTTTAAAAATAAAAATAAATAAAAAACAAATTTAAATGACGTAGTATTTAAGTATTATAGTGTTATTACTTCTCCATTTTGAATAAACACAAAATATTAGGTGATTTAAAACATGATCATAAGAAATTGAATTAAATAAAATACTGTTGTTATATAATATTAGAATAATCAAAAAGCTTAGATTTAGTTGTACAATAATGAAATTCTTAATAATTTGTTCCATTATAATTTACTCATATATATATGTAAAGAAAAGAGGATAAAAATAATAATAAGAAAGATAATAAACAAATGTAAAAAGCAGCCCGTAGAACCTGATGTACAGCAACATAGTTCACTTCCAGCTGCAACACTATTTATATATCAACATTCACGATTTATCAATGCGTTAAGTTCATACAACGGCGGGAGGAGTCATGTATACTGAACCATACCGTACAGCCTGCATGGAAACAACGAGAGTATACATTTTCTTTCTCACAAGTTCCGTTGACCTTGGGAAAATCTCCAAAGATGATCAAAATCATAACACATATGAGTACATGACCGGCTATTAACGGGTTGCTATTTACTAGACACTGTACAGGTCTTTCATCACTCTTGCTGTGATTACTGTTATCTATTCTATTGTTAAGCTTATATTAAGTAGACATTGTATAATTGATTCTCATTCTGATCTTAGCGTTCATACAATAAAGAACCATAAAATAGAAAGCGACGTTTTTATTTCATTTGTGTACATAGCTCAGTGTTCGGCTACTGACGGGATTTAATTAAATCCATAACTCCGGGGGGGGGGGGGGAGTAACAAGATCCGATAAGGTAGTCCAAATGGTTTACTTTTACGGAGACTGAACTTATTTGCATAGAATCGAGTTCTATTTTTATGTCTATTGAGTGCTTAAGACAATCTTTCTTGTAAAGGGAGGGATGATGCGCGTGATATTCTCTGTAGCCTTTTATTTTGGGTCCATGCCCCTTTTTTAAGCGCGTTTCCGATATCAAGCATATATTTTAACAGGTATAAAGACTGAAAATCGATTGCAAAATGTGATCGCCAGTGTATGTTTTTGGGCGCACGGGTGCAGAAGTTAGTGAGTTGGACTAGTAATCTGAAGGTCTTAGGTTCAAATCTCCCCGGCCCGAGTAACATCTTAAAAAGTGTTTTCCTCTGCCCACCTCTTGCAAAGGGTCTCACAAACATCCATGAGTATCAACTGTCATGAGAAGCTTCTCAAATTTGCCGTTCGGATTCGGTTTTAAATTGTGTTAGGGACCACTTCGCACAAGCAAATGGTTGGAGAAGCTAGGTTTAAGGCTTTAATTTAATTTCTATAAAAAAAATCAAGTGAGAGATCCTACGAACCCTGCCATAAAGGCAATATCTATCAACGTTCCAATATAATCGGGAAAAAGCAGGAAGAATGAGAGCTCCTGGATGACACCAATGCAACAATACAATAACTTTATTTTCCTCAGTAACGACGTATTCCGAAACCGTTAGGATTGCGGATACTTGTTGCGGTCAAACTACATACTGTCGAGGAGGCATGTGACTCGAGTTGTATGACATTTGAAAAAAAGTAATGATACTAATCTTTCTATATTTTATGCTACCGGTTAATAAGTTTGGGAACATGGTTTGGAAATAATTGGTGGTTTGTATTTGTGAATGGACGCAAGCTTGAGTGTACTCGAGTGTCAAAAGTCGAACTCGATTATGAGCCGAAACTTAATTACTTGAGTCGCTGGTTGCTGTTTTAAAATTGAAATACATATGTTAATGATCTTCGCACTCCCACTCAATAATTCATCCTTTCTGCAATACAATGGAACATCGATAATCGTCTTCCGCTCTTATGTGTATGTGTTTGTGAAAACTGAACGTAGAAAGCAAAATAAACAAAACATGCGCATATTTGTATAAGGCTTCGGCAAGTAGTTCTTTGTAAGATTTTATATGACTTACTGAATTCGAGTGGATTCTGAAATTAAATCGGGAAGCAAAAAACACTCCCAAAAGATTACTGCGATAAATGTAACATTTTGGGAGTGTTTTTTCTGTCCGGAAGACAAAATGAGTATCTACTCCGAATGGTCCAATGGAAAGCGAAATAAGTGACCTGTTTCTATAAATTGCTTTGAAATCCAGTCAATTTGGTGCCGGAGCATTATAATTGTTTGCACTTTTTTGGGTCTAATGACAAGTCCATAAAAAGTTTTTCATAACTTAAAAAAATCATTTTAGTTTGAATTTCAATGAATACAAAAAAGTTGTAAAGTAAATATGGACTTTTTTTTCTTCTTTCACGTGGTGTATTGAAGTTACTAAAAAAATCTGTTTTTCAAAAAAAAATGTTGACTTTGCTATATCATTTTGCATCAAATTTATTTTTATCGTCAAAAAATATAGTTTTATTAATAACTTAAAATAAGATAAATTTTACTAGAGAAATAACAACGACACATAAAGGATATGTAAAACTTAAACTACTGTTCAGCAATCTTCTTTTTTTAAATATATTAAGTGTCGTACAAACTATATAAAATTTTATTTATTAAAAAAGTTTAATAAATGTAAGTAATAAAAAAACTGAAAAAAAGATTATTTAACAAAAATAATACTGTTCGTCAGTATTGTGATGTGTATTTTGCAGAAACAACCCCACAAAATATAGGAACTTTAGCGAAGAAATCGATTATAATAATATTGTATGAAATAATACTAGCTTATTGGTAAAGTGATACTTCTTAAAGTAATCAAAAGAACTTTGAAGTTCATCAACTAGTTTCGTTCCAAGGTAAAATGATTTAACGCAAATTGAAACGTTTTACTACAAAAATAATGTCACTTTTCAAGAAACTTATTTATCACGATTTTATAATTTTTTTAGAAGCAAAACAAATGAAAAAAAGTCATTTAGCTGGGAAAATAACAGGAATGTTTCCTTAAATTCAAAACGACACTTGTGCCCTCATGCTGTCAGTTTAAGAGTTATAGTTATGACGGTTTGATAGAAAAATTGTATTTTTTTTTTGCGATAGTTAACTCAAAATCGTCAAATTTTGACTTATGTCAGTTTGCTTTTCAAGCGACGAAATGTATTAGATCCACACTCATTCGTTCACAGCGGGATAAATAGTAGAAAGGAAAATAGATTAACAATTAGATTAGTTGCACGAGAATACTAAATTCGAGACTGTATTCGATAAGGGAGGAGAGTAATCACAGCTGGGTTTACGAGGATTCAACCCCGTCCACCCCGTTAAAGGATGAATGGCTAAGAGGGAGCATAGTCTTCACTATGCGAACTTCGGACTTCAAGACAGCCTTCCTGTGGTTATACGGGTAGACGATCGGCGACCCATATTCCCGAATACTCGTGGGAATCAAAATAGATATAATAATAAAAAAAAACCAATAGAAAACGATGTCTCTAAAAATACGTCAACTAGGTATGTTTTAGAACCCCCTGTTGATGACGACATGACATCGGCCAATAGGGCAAAGTCAGAATTCATTGACTCTGAAATGGGGGAGCTTGAAGAGAGCTTGTCTCACAACAGTGACTATTTCAGAACGCAGCACCATATGCAACAGCATAGGGAGTCGGACAGAATCCCGAAAAACGTAATCCCGAAAGCTCAAAATCCCGAAAATCCAATATCCCGAAAAGCCACAATCCCGAAAACCTAAATTCCCGAAAATCCACAATCCCGAAAAACCACAATCCCGAAAATCCAAAATTCCGAAAGACCAAAATCCCGAAAATGAAAATAAAATTTTTATTGTAGCAACAAAAAAAATTGGGCAAATTTATTTAACAAAATAAACAAAATAAAAAACTTTAAATAAATAAAACATAACAAAAACAGTTCAAGTCTTACAAAAACATATCAAAAACGACCCATGACAAAACAATATTTAATACAAGTTCATTTTGTACGCAATGTTGGACACGTTCATTTCTACTTAAGACTTCAAACACAAAATGTAACTGATAATATAAAGTTTTTAATTATAAAGGCATGCACGATACTCACTTTGTATTACGATGTTCACTGTCTAACAAAAATCTAGTCGGTCAGCTATCACACTATTTGAGATCAGCACAACTGAATGCACATTGCGAATTGCAAAACATTACAACGCAAAATATTGCAAAACATTATTACGGTAAATTTAATGGACAAACACTTGTCTATTTTGCATTCAAAATAAAATAAAGAATCCCGAAAACGAAATCCCGAAAAATTTTATAAAATGAAAAATTTGCGCAAATTTCGGCATTTTGGTTTTTCGGGATTTTGGCTTTTTGGGATTTTGGATTTTCTGGATTTTGGGTTTTCAGGATTTTGGATTTTCGGGAGTTTGGTTTTCGGGATTGTGTCCCCAACCCAACAGCATATTATCGGACGATGGACATCCCTATATAACTGACGTACCTAACCCGTCCGTCAATGTGGCACGGATGTGGTCTGAGTACGTAAGATTTACGCCATCACAACAGCGCAGATTTAAGCGTGCGTAGAAAAACGGGAGCACCATTGAGCAGGCCTGAATCTACGCAAGAAAAACTTTGGCCAAAAAGGGTCCCAAGGTGAAGCGTTTGCGATCCGGGGATTACACCCCTCTCCAAGCCGAGCAAAAGGAGGTCGCACTGGGAAGCCAATCGTCGACAAACTCTCGTACAGCAATATAACGAGCTCAGTAAGACTGGGGGTTGTACACGTAGACATCGATCGTAATCCTCTCTCTAACGAACAAATGGTTCAGATGCAATAGAGGATTATGGAGATAACGATATAACTTCGTGACGGGGAAGTCAAACCAGCGTCAGTGGTTCTACGTTCAAAGCCGGTTGGCGCTGTCACTGCAGAGTGGATGAAAGTTATGTTCGCCAAGCTAAAGGAGAAATGTGGTTTGGTGGTGATGCTTGTGGGGGAGGAATATTTTCCAAAACCCCATGTTATCAGAGAGTTCTTCCGGCAGAGTACTGGTGTATCTACCGAAAGGCTCCTGGCTATACTAGACGGCTAAAGCAAAGAGCTCAAAACTAGAAAGTGGGGAGTTCTGCAGAGATCGGATGAGAGAGACATCGTTCACACGAGCCAGACGCTAAAAATGTGGCTGCGAGCCACTACAAATGTCCTGCGTATTTTTATAAGACAAATAAAGACACCAAACTTGATTTTAAATGAAATCAAATACTTCCACAACGTCGTAAATCATTATTAAATTATGTAAATACATAAGTGACCCTTATTGCTGGTTGGGATCATCAGTTTTTAATTAATTGTACAACCGTCAGTGCACTGCATTTATTGTAAAGTTACATTAACTTCATGTTGTAATATGTATTTTCGTGTTTATTACACATTCGATGGAATGTCAAAATACAGATTCAGATCGAAATTGAATTTCAAAATAAGCATGTTTTTGTATTTTGAAATATTCATTGAGTATTTATATTTTTCTCTTATCTGTAATGCAATGTCGTACCTGGGTATCGTTTAGGCAGCGTGTTTTGGGTTGTCGGACGTTTCTGATTAAAATCCCACATCAACTCCTTCCCAATCACTTATTTCTCGTACGGTTGTACTTTGTAGGCAGTATGCTTAAAAATTTAAATGCTTCATTTCGCCTCGCCCGCAAATGGGAATTTAATAATTAAAAAAGTTTGGAGAAAAAGAAAACTTCCAACAAACGATAAAGGAGGCAACTTTTAGAGCAGGTGTCTTCATTGGTACCCACTATGGATGCTGCTCGAAGTTAAGTTAAGTGTCTGAGCACTCGATTTAACACGCTCCCGATTTCACCAGATGTCCCTGATTGAATTGAGCTTTTGAATTTTCTTGTCAATAAAAAAGGTTTTTTTTTCTCGAGGGTTTTACTGATTTATTTATTCGTCAAATGGGAATTGGGACTTATGTAAGTTGGAACATTGACGCTATCCTCTTATGCTTATACGAAGGGTTAAATTGTTTTATTTTATTGTCACTAGCGATTGACAAATCTACCAAGCATTAAAAAAAGATTCCGAGGGCGATGGTTTGGCAAGGATATTAAAATTAGGGTCGATTTGTGACACGGGAACCTGGTTACCCGAACGGACTTTGAAGTCAAATTTAATTCAAACCAAAATAGTTACATGTTTCAGGTTCCATGACATCTTATAGGAATAAGCATTTTTTAGCTATTTAGTGTTGTGCTGTTATAGGCCTTAACCTTCTGATAAGGAACCCATTTTTTAATTTTGTGTAAAGAATGTGAAATAAAGAGTAATCCTTTTTTTTATTGATTTTTGAAAATTAAAAGTTATTTTACAACAAACTTTGGGCTCCAGGAAATAACCCCCCAAAATGAAATTAAAGTAGCCCCCCAAAATTCGGGACTTATTTCACTGTGAAATTATTCCGAAAATAGAAGATGAAATAAGTCCCCAAACAGATATGAAATAAGTCCAAAAATTTCCCCCATACGCATTGTACTGTTTATGGGATGAGTTGCGAAATCACCAGAAGATCCCATAAAAAGTGCAATGCGTACGCAACACCCGCTTGGGCTCACTGTTGGATGAATGTGCGAGTTTGGGTGTATTGTTACAAACTTCCGAAAAAAGCATTCGGAAATGTAGGGACTTATTTCATCATGAAATAACCCCGCACTGTTAAGTACGACATAAGTCCCTAAAATCCCATTCAATAAATCCCCAATTTTTGGGGTTATTTCATTCAAAGGCTGTTTCAATTATAACTCTTTAAAACAATTATTATTAATATTTCACTAGTGAGGTAGGGTACCTATGTATACCATATCTCTGTAAATTTTGCAATATAGATCTTAAGAACAATGTTATATTTTCGATACAAAAAAGTAGCAAAGATCCTTGAATGGTAACCCAGCTGTTTTATGTCGCTCAGTTTTACCCCATGGGCTTGCAGCGTCCGGGCAATCTTCTGTTTTGTCATCTTCTATTTGTTTTACGTTTGGTGCTATATTTAGACATTATCTGGTCCATTACACCTATTCCGGCCTTGGTTTATTCCTTCTCGTAAGTAATGAAATGTTGACAGCAAGAAAACGCTTTTCTTCTTCTTGGTCACGTTAGATATGAGTTTGCTTTATTTTGTAAAGAATATGTAGTAGAATAAACGAAATGAAATATGTGAACATCTATTAGTTTATATTCGCAAATTGTAATAGAATAACAAATTCTGATTAGCTATATTTAATTTTGTTTATTTAATTATAAGTTTGCGGTTTCGCTCTTTTACATTTTGATTATTCTATTATTTTTATTCAAAATTGTATAACGTGCAATAGATTCTTACATTTTATTTTACTACATTTGATTCTATTACGTTATGTAAGTATATTATATTTTTTATTCTATTACTTTTTTTTGTAAAATTGTAATAAAATACTGTGAAAGCACCATTTGGTGGACACCCACAGTTCCAACTGCTTTTGTTGTTCCACGGCTGATGTCCGCCTGCGGGAAATGTCGTAGAAATGGAGCATGTATGTAACATTGTACATTATGTGTGAATGAATGCAAATCACGCACTGATAGCTTTTCTATCACTTGCTTATTAATATTTTTTTTGAAGACCGTACTGGGGAAACCGATCGTGTTGACTCATCGAGTGCTAAAAGGAGTCATAACAGAACTCTCCAATAAAGCAAAATATTTCTAAGTTACCCTGCATAGCGAACTTCTTTGGTCCAAGTATGTTATGGCGAAAACTACCAAAGGGGTTTGTGGTTTTCTGGCAGTGCAAAATCGAATTCGCCTAGGAATGGGACTTATGACCGAAAAGAGATCATTTTTAGTATATGCGTCGGTTGTTTGGTAAGCTTTCACGTAAACACGTTACTGCTGCTTTCGCCAAACTACAAAGGAAGGTATGTCTTGGCTGCATGGGGGCCTTCCCCAGCTAGGCTGCTCCAGCCTAGATGCATTATTCAACCAATACTATCATAGGCACAGTTAGAGGTGGCGGAGTATTTGCGTATGTAGCGACAGTCAAAATATGCTTAAGGCCTTGCTCAACACTTTAACCACCTTCAAAATAGTTCGTGAATATAAGGTTTGTCTTAATTCGGTCGGATGGCTGAATTCACCAAGTCTTGGACCCAGACCATAACGAAATCACATTAAATGAGGTCTTGGATGAACTTGCTAGAAAGGGCTAAGAGGAGGACTTCTCAGGGCCTGAATTGGCGTACGTGCTGGGTCGTCATGACCTCCATAGACGTTTAGGTTTCATATGAACGCAATCGCAGATAGAATGACTCTCCAGGGTTGAAGACGGACTAAGCGAATACTTCCCGACGACGTCTGCGGCATTCTTGTTGTCCCTCAACAGAAAAGACTGCAGACAAATTACTGTCGTTTTTACAGGAAACTACGCTTTTGCCAATCATCTTTAGGTGCAAGGGTTAAGCTACACCACCAACTTCAAAACCTGTCGAGAAGGCGACAACACTGCGGATCATTTCCTTTGTTATTGTCCTGCTTATGCCCGTATCAGGTGGCAGGTATTTGGTGCTGATGTGGTGAGGGCTGAAAAGCTCCTCATCATTGAAGCTGATGTCACAAACGTTTTTGTCAGAAAAAAAGGAAATTTCAGTAAAAGTTGTGTGTCTTCATGGCAGTCACTGATTTACAAGCATTTCTTGTTCGCAAGTTTAATACAAAAAAGTGCCTGCGAGAGATGCTTTGTATGAAATGTATATAAATAAAGTGTTAGTGTTCGGCCAAAGGAATGTCGCCCATATTTTGTTTTAAGAACATAACGAAGGTTAGGTTACGAGAGATGTCCACGGTAACTGTCCGCGACTCGAGCTTTCACAGTATTATATTTTGTTTACTGTATTACATTTTAATTCTATTACATTTTGTTTATTCTATTACTCTTTAATTTTTAAGTTGTAATATAATACACCAAATGTAGTAGGCCGCCCTTTTATTCTGTTACAATATAGAATAAACAAAATGTAATAGAACAAAAGATAATATGTACTTGTTATTCTAAAATTGTAATAGAATAAAAAGAAATCTGATTTATTCTATTACATCACATTACGTCAAGGCAAAATGACAGATAATAATAAATGGTTTTAATGATAAGTTATCATATGAACATGTTGGTGTGGTTGAGGTCACGAATTGCCAGGGGTGTCCAACACGCCCCTCAATGAGATAATCCTCAAATTTCGATGACTCCAAGTCTCCATAAGGAATGGTAATGCTTCGGCCCAGGTAGCGCCTTGGTGAGGACATCGGCAGGTATTTAAGGTAAGATAAGATAAGACATCTCGAATAAAGTGGTGTCGGATGTCTATATGTTTAGTTCTATGATGAAACATATGGTTTTCAGCAAGAAATCTGGCACAACGATTATCGTTTTATAAGGTTATTTTATCCAAACCTCGAAGTTCAAGCTCCTTTAAGAATGTTTGAAGGCGAATAGCTTGCTTCGCAGCTTCGAAATACCCATATACTCGGCTTGCGCAGATCACAACGCCACAGTCATTTGGTTTTAAAATGTCCAGTTGATGACCGCATTGTAAAACGTGAATGCATACCCAGCCGATCTTCTATAGATGACGCACCATCCCCAATCAGAATCAACGAATCCATTTATGCCTTCTGAATTTGAAGTGTTCCGTAACCCATAGTTGATTGTTCCTTGCATATAGCATAGTACACACTTCGCAGCAACGCAGTGAACTTCGGTGAAGTATCTACTAAATGCAGCAAGAAGAATTGTTTCATGAAATATATCAGATCGGCAGCAAACAGCAGCATACATGAGTTCTACAATCAATTCTTTATTAGGCGATGTCTGGCCCAGACGACTTTTCACCCTTGACAAGCGTTGAGTCTGTCAACATAGGAATAGCAAGTTGTGTGCGCGCTCCATATTAAATCTATGCAGCAAGTTGCGGATGTATCCCTTTTGACTTATCGATATGCCTCTTGAATCCTGCGTTATTTCAATTCCAAGGCAATATGTTGCCTCTACAAGGTCTTTCACTTCAAAGTCTGCTGTCAGAGTTCTTTTTATTTAATTTAATCGAGTGCACGTCCTTTTAGCAAAGAAGAACGTCGTCTACTGAAATGGAGAGAACTATGAAACTAAGATGTCTCCGTTCTTCCACGCAACGTACACGGATGGATCTGCTTTCTTTGATTTAAGTCACATTTGTTGTAACTTATTTTCGAATCTAAAATTCCACTCTGTTCCGGTTTGTTTTAAGCCCTATAGAGCCTTGTCGAGGTAACATGCTTGCTTTTCTTCCCGTATTGATTGAGCATGGTTCTAGCCTTATGTGCAATGGCGCTTTTGATCCGACAACTCTGTAGAATTTCTTCTAAAACATCTTCTAGCAACGGTGGTGGCTTTATGTATATTTCCTCATTCAACAATCCATTTAAACAAAACATAAATATTGGGCATACACCGCCCATACAGGGCTTAAAACCTAGCCGCTTCAACCATTTGCTTGTGGGAAGTTGAAGGGACCTACAATTTAAAGCCGAATCCGAACCGCAAATTTGAGAAGCTTCTCATGACAATTGACACTCTTGGATGTTTGTAAGACGTTCGCAAGAGGTGGGGCAGTGGAAAATAATATAGATTTTACTTGGCCCGGTGGGATTTAAACCGGGGACCTTACGATTAGAACTTACCACTGAGCCGCCCGAAAATCCATTTAAATACGCTAAGGTAATATCTACCTGATGTAATAGAATAAAAATATAATAAAAAAAACATAATATAATAGAATAAATCAGATTTTTTTTACAATTTTATAGTATAAAGTAATGGATTCTTACATTTTGTTTATTCTATTACTTCTTGTTTATGTTATTACATTTTGTTTTTTTTATTACAATTTATTGTATTACTTTGGGACAGCGGAATTTTATTCTTATACATTTTATTTTTTTACATTTTGTTTATTCTATTAGGTTTTTTAAATTCTATTAAATTTCATTCTATAATTTTTATTCACAGCAGTACAGCGGGATACGAGGTGCAGCGGCACTTCCGGTACAGTGGGATAAGCGGTACAAGCGGTACAAGCGGTACAGCAGGATTAGCGGAACAACTGTACAGCGCTTCTAAAACTAGGTTTTCATAGCAGTTTCGAATAGCTTGCGTTCCGGTCTTAAAGCCAGTTGTTCGCTTTCTTGTAAAATCTCTGAATGTTGTTTCGATCGGGAGACTCTTCGATTTCATTGAGCTGGTGGACTGCGTACAGAGGAGAGTCTCATCCGCTCTCTGTAGGCTCTGGCTACTTCAGGTTTGCCAAAGCTAGCCGCTTCTTCTCGTTGAACAGTCGAGCTCTAAATTTAGACGTAACATATCCGACTTATGTCACTCGGAGTGTACGTTTAAGATGTTGGATGCACGCCTCGCATCGATTAGCACATCGATTTTGTTGGGGGCGACCATTTGGAGAGCGCCAGGTTGCTGTAATTAGATATTACCAATAAGATTTTTTTTAAATATTTAAAACTTTTTTGAAATCGTTCCCAACTGGAACTTCTTAAAATGTTGTCCACTCATAACGTCCAATTCAAGAAATATTAGTTTTTTGGACATTGAACATTTTTTTCAAGTTTTTTCCACTTCTATTCCCTTTTTTCTACTGTTTTTCTTGTCAAGGGTAAACTTGCAACTTTTATTTTCTTCGGATTGGATATTCGGTCTTGCTTTTAGTCTGCAATTATTACCGAGTAAGACTTTTATGTTGGTCATAAATGATTTATTTTATGCATATCAGAGGAACTTTTCAACTACAAAAAAGTGACCTTGCAATCTTAGAATACACTTTATCCTAACATGAAATCCTGAATGTTTCTATCAATATTCTCACAACATTTTGATTCTTTCAAAATAGAATTAAAGTTAACTAACCTAAAACTAAAACTTTAACCATAGATGACGAAACATAGTGAACTTGTCACGCCTTCAACTCAGGAAAATGTAGCACTACCTTAGAGTAGGTGCTCGAACTTGCTTTTCAAATAAGTTTTAAAAACGGCATTGAAGATTGATATAGCAAATTAAGAACCAAACAAATTAAACTTTTCGAGATTAACAGTTTCATAAGTTCCTAAAACAAATTAACCTCACAGAAACTTGCTCCTTATATCTTTCGGATTTCATAATGCAAACTTTATAAAATTGGTATATACACTGGTTATTTATTTAAGAAAAATGTTGCTATTACTAGGAAGGGGTAGCGTTATCGTTGTGCGAGTTTTTTGCTTACCTTTTTGCAGCTCAAAGATGTGTAACTTGTTAAAATTATATACCTACATCGCTTACCCGCTTAGTTAGATTAAGTTAAGGGCGTTTGTGGGAGAGGCCAGGCTCCCCAACTTGTGGTGGTGCCTCCGGGAGGTGACTGACGCTGTAAGGCTTCAAGTGGTAGTATCATGGGCCTTTAAGTATTGTTCGTCATTCTAAAATGGCGGATTATTTGAAGAAGACAGACTGATAACGAAACGCTTAAGCAAAAAAATTAATTAATTTCTCATGGTTAGATTAGTAAACTGGTTATCAACTTACGGCAATAAACAAAGATAATAGTGAGGTCCATTGTGATCTAGGGGAGTTTCTACAACTAATCGTTAAACTAATAAGAGTTTCTAATGAGCAGTGATATACTTATAACATCAGTTGCAGCCGTGTTATTTACATTACAAGTAAGAAGGTTCCTAGATAGAGATGTTTTTTATGTGCAGGGCATGTACACGAAGAATGTAAAGTGTAGTCTCCTACTTCTCCTAGGCTATGAAGCTTCTACAGAAGTCGTTGGAATATTCGCCAAGCCTTGACGGGTGCTTGCCCATGAGAGAGTTTCCTGAATTGACACATACAGAGAGCTTATGTTCGGTCGGTTTAGTGAAATTAAAAGCTTAGAGCGTCGCGGATAGAGTTTTGGCCAAATCTGCTTTGTCGCTAGACAGGTTGTGTCACTTGTCCACCTACGGTTTGTTCCCTCGACTACAAATAGCTTACACAACAGTTGGCATGTAGCGTTGGGCATACCTTGAGACCGTTTACCAGATAAAATAGGTAATGAGGTACCAGCTCATCAGCCATACAAGTCCCCGGAATGTCCCGAGCCCCGGCAACAAATAGAGGTAAATGTTTAAAATCTTCACCATCTCCTTAAGGGATGATCGGAAGTCTAGGGCTACTGTTGACGATCAAATACCGTGCTTCCTCGTTTTTAGCGAGGGAAGAGTATTTGCCGGAGAGTCGAAATAAAAGATTAGTGATTGGATGTTTTAATATTTATTTTATTAGGCCCGCCGTCTACTGCGTCGCTGCGACCTTATTTTTTTTTAGTTATTTAGAAGAAGTATTGATTCTGAGTTGATACTCATTTGACTCTGATTTGACTCTTAATCGACTCAGATTTTTCTTTCAACATCCAACCTCTTTTATACTAATAAATTGCTGACCTTTTTCCCATTCCTATCCCTTCCGCAAGTGAATAGCCATCCAAGTATTTCTCAATCGCTTGACAATTGTAATTTCAGCTAAAAACATTCTTAATTGCATTTCCCAATCGTTAAACAATTACGAAATGGTGCACTTAAGTGCTTCCGCCACATGTTCTACAAAAAATGCCTTTCCTGCTTCTTGGGTAATATTTTCCCTTAGTCGGCGATCGGTTGTCACATATTCATAAATGCTTTAATTGTTTGCCAAAACAACTCATAATATTTTCGCATAAGTACGGTCGCCGTATGTTTGAATACGACACCGAACAACAGTGGTAAAATTACGAGGCACTTGTGAATGGGCATGACGACCTTTACTTTACTTTTAAATTCATTTTTATTAATTATTAGCTTATATCAACTTACATACTAGACAAAAATGATTAAATCTAACTTAAAATTAACAGGATACTTATTCTAGAATATTGATCCTTATGCGGACGCCCTAAACTTAACTCTATCTTATAATTATTACCTTTCGGCCTAAAAACTATTTTACGAACTTATCTTACATATTATGTTTTCATCGAGAAAATTTTTAAGAAAACTCGGCATCTTTATCAAATTTTATATTTTTATATAAAAAAACAAATTACAAACTACCTACTCTACTTACTTAAACTAATTAACATATTCTGAAACAAGTGGTCAAAATCCCAATTGCTTTCCGAGCGCCTGGCAGTCGTGAACGTGCACACGCGCCGCCGTGAGCTGACTGATGCCTTACAGAATCAATCACCTCCCGGAAGCACCACCACAAGTTGGCGAGCCCGGCCCCTCCCAGAAACGCCCTAGCTAACTTAGTCTATCTTACAAACTAAGAGGATGTTACCTAGAGTAACGCACCGTCTTTGGAGGGCATGTTGAACCCTCCACCCTCAAAAAGCCACCAAAATTCGGCAAATTGCTTTTCTGTATCGAATTTATCCCTCTCCGCTATTGCGGTACTAAAACGGAGGAGCTCATGAGCATTGGCGACGTCCTCGCCGCGGATGAGCCGCTTATCTCTCGCACTGCGGTAGCGGTGGTATAATACCGGGATAACATCCCTAGTCTGTACCAGCCCTTTTGCATCAATATGGATAAATGCCTCTGGCGGGATAAAGCCATCAGACCGGAGTGTACTCTCTATGTACATTTCATTGGGGTAGTAAGCCCCAAAGATCAGACTATTGTCGCTGGCCATCGCCCTTGCAACGTGCCTTCGAGTCACCTTAATGAGGAAATTGTCAATCCTATTCAACTGAGCCCCATCGTATAGGACCTTGTTGGGATAGTATTTTATATAGTTGGATTCAGGCGTTCGGAACAACCGGAGACAGGTCCTAAGACATTGTCTCTCCAAAACCCGAATCTTTTCCATATAGCTAGGCGCTATATTAAACCATAATGGACAACCATAAGCGATGATCGGCCTTATAAGGGCTACGTAGCAAATGACCTTCACTCTGGAGTCAAGTTAACTGCTATGAAACAGTTTCCTTGTCAGAGCATAAGCTTTCTTGGCCCCAGCAAGACAAGCAACTATATGTCTATCGAAATATAGATACTGGTCAAACCAGATACCTAGATATCAAACTGCGCTTCTCACCGCCAATGGCTGCCCATTTTGTCCAATAATGGCTAATTTTTTCCAGTTTTTTCTGGTATCCCTAGAGGCCCCAGCCAATGGAGTTCTGAACAAGATTGTTTCCGTCTTCTGAAAGTTGATTTTCAACTTCCAGTCGTCGCAATATCGCTTAATTTGATCGAAGTCACGCTGCAAAAGGATATTAATGATCTCGATTTTAGGACCTGATCTGTATGCCACCAAATCGTCGGCATACGCTATAGCATGGCTGAGTGAACCCATCAGATCACTCGTGTAAATGTTAAACAGGATCGGAGAATTGACCGCCCCCTGCTGTAAACCGTTTTTAATTCCAAAGACTCTGCTCGAAGTCACGTTGCCACATTTGACAACGAACTTCTTTCCCATAAGCATATTATAAATTACATATAGCAAAGGTTTGTGCATCCCCCGCCTGGTCAACTTGTAGAAAAGTCCCTCTAACCATACGGTGTCGAAAGCCTTCTCAAAATCAACCAGACAAGCACCCGTGCATTGGCTCTTGCATTTATTCCACTGAATATCGGAAACCAGTTTCGACGCGGCATGAATAGTGTCATGCCTCGCCCTGAAACCAAACTGGTTGTCCGGAATTATGTTATTGTCCTCGACCCACTTTAACAGGGCTCTATTGACAACCTTTTCAAAGACCTTGCTAATATTCGGAAGCAAACTAATTGACCGGAGATTGGCAGGGTTCGTCATATCTTTACCTTTTTTCGGGATAGGGTGTACCACAGCTACCTTCCAATGGGCCGGATAATGTGCATTATTCAGCGCATTGTTAAACAGCGTGGTGAAAATATCTACAGCCTCCAGAGGCAGGTGTCTCAATACGACGTTTGGGACACCATCCATCCCCGCCGACTTTTTATTCTTTAGTGACTCGAAGATGCACAGAAGATCATCCTTCGACACGCACAAGTGCGATGCATCTCGGCCATTGGCGACAACTGCATTAGCATGGTTTTCATCAGTGAACACGGTGAATCCGTTATTCTCAGATCGCCAATTCTCAAGTTCGGTGCGCAGATCGAAGTGGCTCACCAGAGCCCTATTCTCAATGTCGTGGTTACGGCGAACAGGATTGTTCACCGTATACACGGCCTCGAAACAAGCGCCCAGCAAATCCACTTTCTCCTGTGGGTCCTCGACCACGAAAAAATCGTCGTTTGAAGCGACACTTTCTGGACTTATTCCAGCAGTCAGTACTGTCTGTCTGTTCTCTGCTGTCTGGGAGATTCGAACACAAGGAATATCATTGTGATCTTTCCTCCTGAACAACTTATTTATCTGTGGGAACATATTCGGACTACAGGTTTTAATAGCCCGAATTTTATTGCCCCAATACAGACTTACAGATTTTTTGTAATTTTCTTTTATAGTGCGTCGATTGTAGGGTTTCTGTACTTTTCTGTCTGGTCGTCGTCGGATCGTCCTACTCGAGGAATAGTTCGTTCCATTGTTCGTTTGATGGCATCGTTCATTTGCAATAAATGCCGATCAATGTCATCATTTGTCAATCTGGAGAAGCGCGAAAATTGTGCCCTCCGATAATCGAATGAACACACTGCTTCGTACTCCTCCAGCAGCGTTTGCTCGTTCGGGATCCGTATTGCGGCGGCGAGTCCGTAGTGATCACTATCGTACTCAAACGCACGCAAACAGTTCCGCGTGTTTTGATCTATGTTCGTCAGTTGCAGTCTTGCGTCCGTTAAGGCCAAGTCCAGGAAAGCACCGCTTCTTGGGAAAGAAGGGATATCCGTCGCGTACAACTCGAGGTTGTACTCAATCATATTGAGGCGCCACCAGTCGTGAAACTGGTTGCCCCTGGGATTTGCAGTAACATTTCCCCATGCCGCATGTTTGGCATTAATATCTCCGGGGGCATGACGACCGTTTTATGCTAGGTGGACACTTTATGGTGTTTTTGCAAAATGCACTGAACATGGGCAGTGCATGGGTGCGCTGTACGATTGAATAGTGATGACCTGATGAGTGATGACGACAAGGTGGATTTAATTGCTTTAGGGTAGGTAGGGATATGGCGCTTAGATGCGGCTGGGTGGAATGGTATGTTGTGCGGGTCACAACACTACGGTGGAGTTTGAAGAGACCGAGTTCAGGGAGTTTATCCCGGCTTCATTTTAGCCACAATAAGAGTCCTTTGTTTGCCAAAGATTTTGCCTGCAACACGCTACAGTGATTATGAAGCCGGAAATAGGAACGTTGGCTGCAGCGGCTAAATGATTACGGCCGGTGTCGGACTACATTCCGAGGGATCCCAGGTTCTAAACATCTCAGTTACACGTATGTTTTTGCCACTGCTTCACCTCTTGCGAAAATCTGACAAGCATTCAAGATTCTAAATGGTTATGAGAAGCTTCTCAAATTTCTCTCTATTCAAAGTCGGCGTACGGTCACTCCTTTTATGCTGTAAAAAAACAATTTGGATAAGGTGGATAAATTAAATTTTTATGATGCTTTTTCCAATAAGGTCATAAAATTAGTCCTTTTTACGAACTTAATCCAACTGTTATCATATTTGAAATCAAATATCAAGGCGTTAATATTACTAAGGATATTAGTTCAAAACATAATTTCATAGAAACAACAACTATGGGTAAAAAAAAGGGTGGCGACGGTGTAGAGGTTAGTGTGTTGGCTTGTTACCCGTGCGGTGCAGGTTCAATCCTCATGGGGAACAACAACATACGCCACCCATTCACATGCCTCTATACCAAAAAGGAGGAATTCTGCCTGGTAGTACAATGGACCGTTACCGAGTCTGAGTGCTCTAGGATTTGGAATTCCTTTAAAAAAAAAAATGGGTAAAAAAAATCATTAACTAAGGAGTAATTACCTTCACGAAGGGTAGTCACCTTGTCGAGTGCACCATCCTTTGATGGTGCCGGTGTGGAGGCTTAACGATGTTTCATACATCCACTAAGAACTGCCCAAGGACATTCCGTTCTGCCCCAATTCCCCTCTTTCTCCCCTACCCCTCCTCTCGCCTGATTTCCTCACTCTGATTCTCTCACTCCTTCTCCCTTTCCTTATCCGCTTGGCTGGACTTAAGGTGTGACACGACCCGTGCCGAGAGTCGGCCAGGCTGAGGGCCCAGTTTAAAAAATAGCTCAGTCGCCCACGGAGTATCCGGATACCTGGCGATCTCCGGATTAATCAGCCTTACCTGCATACTGGCGGATCTCTGTGCAGGCGGACCTCCTTTCTCCGCTACTCGTGGGTTCAACTATGAATAACAAACAAAACAAAAATAAAAACATCAAGACCGGTATCTCTTCCAAACCGGCGGTAGTACGGCGACCTTGCTGTCTACTGATGCGGCTCCTGCAACGAAGGTTAGCACTGCGACTGTTAGTAATCGTGGTCCAGTTGCTGCCAGCAGCAGTGAGCCTAATATAGGCAAAGCAATTAATAGCAGCGGTAGGATTGTGGCACTTCATGGCCCTTCCGTTGCTAGCCTTACAAATCCTAGTACGTCTCGTAGTGGATGTTCGCGACAACGCACTCCCTCGAGGGCGTACTACAAGTACAGGCGAAATGCCATAAGAACTCTGAAGGTCTTTGGAGATATTCTGGAGACCAACAGAACACCACAGCAGACCGCCAAATTAAAATGGGCCCAAGGCTTCCGAGAGAAGGACAAGAGCGCTTACAAGGACTTCACGTCCAAGCGCTAGAGATCGGTGGAAGAAACCACTTCGGTTTCCAAAAAACCTAAGGTGCATAACACCAGCACCACCTCACATTCTGCCCCCAAATCTCAAAAGTCATTCAGGGAAGATTTTCCCCCGAATGATGGCATAAGCTGAGGAACAAGCTACTTAGCCTCTATCTGGCCTTCATGAAGGACCACCCTGGACCAGCTCCAGTAACTGAAGATGCCGGACTACACCAAGGGCATATCCGGCTCGTCGTCTGCGACAATATTAGATCGTTGGATCTGTATAAGATCGCCATAGGCAAACTCGGGGAGGTTTGGCCTGGAGCGAAGCTTGAGGTTTGTTATGTTGGGAACCAGGGTCGAGCCACAGGGGCAACTTCGATACAGGTGAGGGGACAAGAACTACCCCCGTCCGACGAGCTGAGCCGAGCAACCACAAGCATGCCGCGTCCTCCTCACAATGGCGCCCAACGATTTCGGCTAGGCCAGATTGCGACTCCAAGGGGATGATTTTCACTTTCGAAAGTCATCACCTTGGACTTACAACAGCCTTCGCGATTAGAATAATTTTCAACTTTATTTTTTTTACTTTTCTATCTTTCTTCTCCATGTTCAAGGACTCCTTATGCTCGTGGGTCGGAAGCAGATGGATGACGGCTATTCCAATCCTTAGGCGTATAGCCAGAGGATCTCGTGAGGTAGTCTGAAGTCTGTAAAAGATCTACGAGCGGTCCAAAGTAGGCAGGCCAAATGTTAGCTGCTACCGAAAGATCAAGGCTTTTCGCCAGTTCTTTCGTGAGGCGTAAACATGGGCCTGTGGACTTTGGCCGTGTTGAAGTGTGCCCTAGAAGTCCTGCCAGCCTAGCATTTGGTTAAGCCGGACAGCGAGTTGTGGTAGGGTGGAAAGGACATATTTCAACACTCGTTATGAATCCGAAACACCGGTCACAATCCGACTTGACGTAGAGTCGACTTTAACAATACTTTACATAACGAACTTCCGATCTATAGAACGGTTTGCGGAGAACCGGATCAGTAGTTCACACACCAACGCGTTTCTGCACATCAAAAAAAAAAAAAAAAATTTTTACATTTAAAACAAACAAAATTTGAATATAACATAAAAATAAAAATAAATACCAAAATAATAATAATATTAAAAAAAAATATGAGCCACAATAGGCATACCAACTCGGGGGCGGTCCCTAAAAGTACCTCCTCTTGGGACCTACAGTCCTCGCTACCACCACTGGGGAACAGCACTTCCCTCCAAAATAGGGAAGTGAGGGGAAGAAGACCTGCTACAGGGACATCGGGGTTGGACGTTACTGACTTGACGACCTACTCCTACGACTTTCTTCAACGTAACCCAGACGACTTCACCAACCGACACAATGACATTGACAGAACCAACGAAACGAACTTGAAGGTAGCTCCCCCCATCTCAACGATTCACGAAGAATCAGGGGACGAGCAAACATCCCTTCCTAAACGACGTAACGACTACGATGAACGGCACAACAGAATAGAACTTACATTCACCAAGAAAATGGTTCCACTGGAGAGACAGGACGCCGTACAAACGCAAATCAAACCATCGCTGACACAACGAACAAACCCCATAGCAGGAACGGACAACTTAAGACAAGACAACGTATATGTAGAGGACTGTGACTTACAAGAACAGATTCAGGTAGAGGACAGACAAAGTACAAGACGAATACACGAGATGGTTTCCAGTGCTGCAAGACAGAACCCAAGCGAGACGATGGCCAATTTCGCTGACACCATGAAAGGCATGATGGTGACCTTCCAGGACAGTCTGAAGGCCATTAATACTAGGCTCAATGACCTCGAGCTCTCTGTTGCAGCACAGCATGAGCCACCTCCACGGACTGACCGACGACAAAACGAGACAACTAGGCAAGGGCAGCGACAGGCGGAAGAACGGCACCCCTTCCCAGATGGCGGAAGAAGGGTCGAGCTGCCGGTTCACAAGTGGGGGCTCAAATTCGACGGTACGCAGCGAACAATGTCTGTAGAAAGTTTTATCTTTAGAGTCGAAACCCTGCAGCGACAGAATGGCGTGTCCGATACTCACTTATTCTCCCAATTCCACCACCTCCTGACTGACCATGCTGAAAGATGGTACTGGCAGTATATGCAGGAAAATAGGGATGACGAAGGTCTGAACTATTATGACCTCATAAGAGAGTTGCGTAGGCAGTTTGGCGACAATCGCAGAGACCACGAAATTTTGAGGTCGATAATGGACAGAAGACAACTGCCCCATGAGAGCTTCGACGACTTTTACAGCGACATACGTTCACTGACACTACAGATGACAAACCGACCACACGAACGGGACTTGGTAGACATTATACGACAAAACATTAAAGACCGGGTCGCGACGCTCATCTTCGGATGTTCCATTAGGAGCATCCAAGACTTAAGAGACGAATGTCGACGAGCGGAAAAACATTTAACGGACAGAGACATTAAATTCAAACGCCACGTAACAGAACTCGACGAACACACACACTCACATCATAGAACATATGATGAGCAGCACGAGGACGAGGACTTGGAGATAGCTGCCCTCCAAAATAACAGAACACAGAGACAGACTAACCCTTACAGAAGGGAAAACGCAAATAGGACTGACCTGAACGGTCAAACGGACATAACGAAAAAGGTAGGAACGAGTCAAATGACCTGTCCCTCTCAATTTCATTCCCTGACTTGCTTTAGCTGTGGTCAAGGAAGTATAAACTTTCAGTGTTCCAAGTGCCAGGGAAACTCCAAAGTCGGCGGGGCATCCGGGAGCCTTCCGCCACTGAATCGCACTCACCCGGAAAATCAGACCACGATGAAGCAAGCCAGAGAATGAACGAAAACCTGGGGATCACGGGCACCGACCAACTTCAAATCCTGAAGCGGGAACCGAAGGCCAAAGAAACCTCTATCCGGAATGTGATCCCACGAAAAAGTCTTCACCAAAGGCTTCAGGAATACGCCGAAGCAAGAAAAAGAATCTTTGGCGAGGAAGTGGCCCTGTCTGTTAGCAACAGCAGAAAATATAAAAAAATTAATAGGCTTAGGGAAATTTGTGCAATAAATAGACGACGTAAGAGAAACATTTTAGAATCTGTGATATCCCTTAATGACGACAATAGGCCCTACGCTAAAGTAGGAATTGACGGTGAAGAGCTCCTGGGCCTATTGGATAGCGGAGCTTCAATTAGCTGCTTAGGAAACGGAGCGTTAGAGTTCCTAGATAGGCACCGCATATCAATGACGAAAATGACGACTGACATTAAAACAGCTGACGGAAATCAACAACGAATAGAGGGACGATTTAAAACCACGATCTCATGGGGCAGCAAGTCTCAAACACTAGAGCTGTTCGTAGTGCCAAGCTTGCAGCAAGCTTTATATTTGGGGGTAGATTTTTGGAGGGCGTTCAAAGTCGCCCCGAACGTGATCAGCGAACTCGACGTGCCATCGCCGAACAAGGAGCGAACACCGGTCCAGGCGCTCTCATCAGCGCAATCACGCCAGTTGGAGCAGATCAAACTGTTGTTTCCCTCATTCGCGGTGATGGGGTTGGGCAAGACTAAGCTCGAACAGCATGTCATCGAGGTGGAAGACGAGAAGATTCCCATTAAACAAAGACACTACCCAATCTCGCCTGCGATTCAGAAGCTCTTATATGACGAGTTAGATCGGATGATTTCCTTGGGAGTCATCGAGGAGAGCAATAGTGCTTGGAGCTCGCCGGTTGTGCTGGTGAGAAAACCCGGCAAAAATAGACTGTGCCTGGACTCCAGGAAGGTAAACGCGGTAACGAAAAAGGACGCCTACCCACTTCCACACATAGAGGGACTTCTGAGTAGGTTACAGGATACCAGATACATATCCGGTATTGACCTAAAGGACGCGTTCTGGCAGATTCCTCTGGAGCCCAAATCAAGAGAGAAGACAGCCTTCACAGTCCCTGGACGGCCATTGTACCAGTTCACGGTTATGCCGTTCGGCTTGTGCAATGCTGCCCAGAGAATGTGCCGACTAATGGACAAAGTCATACCCGCTCGTTTGAGGGAGTTTGTCTTTGTCTATCTCGATGACCTCTTGGTTTGCTCTCCAGATTTTGAAACGCACACCAGATCGCTCTCGGAAGTGGCAACTTGCCTCAGGGAAGCGGGACTGACAATAAATGTCGAAAAGAGTAAGTTTTGTTACCGCGAAATAAAATACCTAGGTTACATAGTCGGCGATGGCTGTTTGCGAACTGATCCGGACAAGGTGTCTGCAGTCGACGACTTTCCGGTACCCAAGACTCCCAAACAACTCCGTCGGTTTCTGGGAATGACAGGTTGGTATCGGAGATTTATTCCGAACTTCGCAGCTTTAGCTGCCCCTATGACCGACTGCCTTAAGAAAGGACTGACTTTCAACATGACGGACGAAGCGCTAAACGCGTTTAAAAAGCTTAAGGCGACTTTGGTGTCCGCACCCATACTGACGAATCCGGACTTCACGAAGCGCTTCTACATACAATGTGACGCATCGACAACAGGGGTAGGGAGCGTGATCTTCCAGACGGATGCGGAGAACAACGAACGACCCATAGCATTCATGTCACAAAAGCTTAATTCCGCTCAGCGAAATTATAGCGTAACGGAACTTGAGTGCTATGCGGCCGTTCTGTCGGTTAAGAAGTTCAGGGCCTATGTTGAAGGACTCCCTTTCACTATCATAACCGATCATGCAAGTCTGAAGTGGCTGATGTCTCAAAAAGATCTCTCTGGCCGACTAGCCAGATGGAGCCTAAAACTTCAAGGGTTTGACTTCGAGATCGAGCATCGGAAGGGCGTCCAAAATGTAGTCCCTGATACACTCTCTCGCATCCATATGGAGGAGCTCGCCAACGAACGTGACATACTCCAGGTAGACCTTAGCTCACCATTCTTTTCCTCGGAAGAGTATGATGAGTTAAGGAAAACCGTGACCGAGAAACAAGACCAACTTCCCGACATTTGCGTTTCGGACGGATTCGTATATAAACGAACAGACATTCGGACCGGCGACGCAATACAAGAAGACAGAGCCTGGAAACTCTGGATTCCGAGGGAGTTGCGTGGGAGCCTTGTGGAATCAGCCCATAATTCCCCATCTGCAGGACATGGGGGTATACACAAGACCTTGGCAAAGCTGAGGCAATGTTACTTCTGGCCTGGTATGGCCACTGACGTGCAGCATTTTGTCAAATGCTGCGAAATATGTAAGTGCAATAAGTCCCTGAATGTGATATCTCGACCGCCAATGGGACGGCAGACAATCACAGAGCTACCTTTCCAAAGACTGTATGTAGACTTTTTAGGACCTTATCCCCGGACAAAGAATGGAAACACACATATATTTATAGTGCTAGATCACTTCAGCAAGTACGTTTTCCTAAAACCTATTAGGAAAGCAACGGCAGTCGAGGTAGTTAGATATCTAGAAGAGAACGTATTTCATGTCTTTGGTGTTCCAGAATTTCTTCATTCGGACAACGGGAAACAGTTTGTCTCAGAATTGTTTGCCAGCTTTTTGCAAAAGTTTGGGGTCAAACATGTTCGCACCGCGTTCTACTCACCTCAAGCAAATGCATCGGAAAGAGTTAACAGGTCGGTCTTGGCCAAGATCAGGTCCTATCTCAAAGGAGACCAAAAGAACTGGGACCGACATGTTAGCGATGCGGCGTTTTCCTTGAGGAGTGTGGTGCATGATGCGACTATGTTTGAACCCTACTACGCTGTGTTTGGTACCCACATGATCCAACATGCAGGGGCCTATGAAATCCTCAGACGACTGGACAACATCAAAGGCATGAATACTGAAGTAGTCCCAAAAAATGACAAACTAGAGCTAATTAGGACCAAAATATTTGAGAATCTAGTAAAAGCCCATGAAAAGGGAACCAGAAGGTATAACACACGGAGTAGGGAGGTGCAATATAGGGTAGGACAAATAATATACAGACGAAATTTCAAGCAGAGTAACGCACTTGACAACTATAATGCAAAACTTGGTCCAAAGTTTATAAAAGGAATCATCCTGAAGAGAGTTGGGAACTCCCTATACGAAGTAGGAAACGTCAGTGGGGAAAAAGCCGGCGTATATCATGCCAAGGACCTTCATTCGTGAACAAACCACTTGACGCACTCGTGCCTGCCGTTGCTTACTAGCTTATCTGTGATACTTAAATCGTGACGTCTTTCCTAGATTATTTACTTATTGTAGAACATAGTTTATTTATTTATTTATAGAGTTTTTATTTATTCATATAGTTTATTTAGTTATAACCTATTTTATCCATTGACTTCCATAGTTCTAAGTATTTTTATCTAGTTATTGACTTTATTTGCATTTCTACCTGTGATATTTATCTTATGTGATGTTCTTTTATGTTATTTATTTATTTATTCTCATAGCTTTATTTGTTATCATATTGACCTATTTGCTTTCCTTTATTTATAGTTTTATGTGATATTTACACCAAGACGTCCGATTATGTTATTTATTTATTTATTTTCATACGTTATTTGTCTATCTTCAATTTGAATTATTGATTTACATAGTTTATTTACTTATGTCAGTCTTAACCTTCTTTCCACACACTTTTACACTTTCGGAGTTTCAAGGGAATAGCCCGGTTAGCACTGTACATCTCAGGGAGTAGGCCCTTGCCCCACGTTGGCAAAATTTTCTCCGGGTCGAGCCCAAACATTTCACTGCTCTTTTGTTTTACGAGGTCGTTTGCCTCACGACCACTCGACAAACGCCGTCGAGCCTGTTACGGAGCAGTGCACTGACCCTGTAAATAAACAAAAATTTATTAGCACAGCTGATCAATTTCCACTGACCCACATTTGTAACTTTTCCTTCATTGTCCAGATTCCGTCCATCATCCTTTACACTTCAGTACCTGCAAAGAAAAACAGACAAATTAAAGAAAAAGAATGTAAACAAATAATTTCACCCGAGACACGAAGCGTACAATATGTATTCCGGCAGCCAAACCTCAGTTAAGCGTAGATGAAACTTGCATTGTCCAATTCCTAGATCATTTCCCTATGAATAATAATAATATTAATTCTAAAATCAAAAATAAAACTAACAAAAACTCCATACTTACAATCCTCTCCAATCGTCCGACAGCCACGATGTTTTGACAGTTTGTGTTTTTTTTTGTTACGAGTTTGTCTGCGCTTTCTCCTTTCTTCCAATCTCTTCCTTTCCTTGCATATTAAAATGCTTTCGTTTTAAATTTCCCCAATTGGAAACTGATGGCTCGATTCCAACCCATTCCCGGTTTTGTGTTGTGTAATCGTGTAGGTATACGTTATTATTATTTTATATTATTTTTTTTTTTTTTTAGTGACTAGGATTAGATTATGCATTTTATGACTAGGAGTATTTATTTTATTGACTACACAAAACGAAAGAACGAATCTTGACGACTGGAAGGTGAACTATTTCTTTCTCCTTCCAGGATTAGCTGAATGAAAAGGGAAATTAGAAAGGTATAGATAGAAGGAGAAAGGAAGGAATATAGTATAGAAAGAGGATAAGGAAAGAAAGAAAAGAAATGGACAAGATCTAAATACAATATATATGTACAACATTTCACGGTCAACTGGTCACAGCTGTGCAAATTTGTTTTCCTGAGCGGTCGTTGCCCTCAGAATTAATTCGGTTTTTTTTATATAAAGTAAATTGCGTGCATTTCGCCATACACTGGTAAAATAATTTTGTTCATTTACTTTGGTAAGTAAGAAAAAAAAAAAACATACGCATAGGTGAAGTATTTAGACATTTTTAAAACTTAGGTAGTGTGAACTCCGTTTCTGGACAAGTGGTGGAGCAAAGGGACTGGTGGACTGAGTGAGTCGCTGCAGAGGTAGGCGAAAGGTTGACTTTTATAAGAAAAATAAGCTAAGAGTACCTATTTTTCCTGAACCAACGACCATACCACGTCGAGTTAATCGGTTCTCGTCAGATCACCGTAATTAAACGACGTTGGGCGCGGTTAGTACGTAGATGGGGGACCGTTTGAGAACAACCGCGTGTCGTTGGCCAGTCCCATCTACAGAGTTGAGGTAGATAATACATACGTGGTATCACAATGGACCTAAATTGGTCTAAGTGTGTCGGCTTCTGCCGACAGCCACATAAACCTAACCTAACCTAACCTATTTTTCCTCAAGGTTTGGGTGGTATTTGGGCCATCACTTTTGGGCTGGTGCTCGAACCTCTGCCTTTTTGTTGACCTTGGGCTTTAGCATCTAAGTGCGGTGCTGGGACAATCTCCCGTGGAGGCCAGCGAAACCGCTTCACCAGGTTCGGGTTGTACGGCCACAGAGCCGCAACCTACCAACATACATAACAACAACGACAGTGAACAAAGACAATTTGAATAAAATAACAAGATTACAAAAGTGAAAAACATTAAACAGTGACTAAACACAAACAAAACATATACAATAAACATAGAGTGCAGTGCGCCGAAGTGCTCCGCCCCCCTAGGTTGTGCTAACAACAACAAAACGCGCCAAGAAGTGCCGAAACTCACCCCGTAAAACGCAGTGGCGTAAAGTTTTAACTTAGGATTTTAGTTTAATTTTCATTTTTGATTTCTCTGGAAGCATTATATTTTTTTTTTGTTTTAGTTTTTATTGAATTCCTTTTTTTTTGCTTCTTTTGAATTGTTTTTTTTTTTCAATCTTAGTTTTAGTTTAATTTTAATTAGTTTTTTTTTTGAATTCGAGTTAAGTAAGGCTAGGGTACATTTTGTTTGTGAGTTCTGCCCTTGAATTTGTTATAGTGCGCGTCTCAGAGGCAATATTGGCTTCATACAATCACCGTCTCTTCTTGTGCTGGTACCAGGACAACGGGGGACCGTACATGAAACCGTGAGTACTTTAAGTTTTTTTATATATTTGAATTTTAGTTTTTAAGATTTAAGTGCGGAATTTTAGATTTAGTTTTTTTTTAAGTTTTTTGAATTTCTTTTGCGGTAGTTTTAAGTTTTTATATTGATTAAATATTTGAAATAGCCTTTCATGGCATTGAATTTTGGTTTTTTTTTGTGCATTTGAATATGCGCGGCTAGAGTTTTGCTTTTGGTGTGTGAACGGCTGTGAAGGCCGTCCTTCTATGGATCGACAATGACATAACAGGACAACACGAACTTTGACGACATGACGCGACGACATACGAACTTTTCTCTACGGACATATTGACCTGAATTGTGACTGGAGGGTTCGCCGAGGGGCTATCACTCACAACATCGGCCAGAGTGATAGCTAAGGTTGTGTCGAAAGACACAAGGGTGGGCTGGCCAACCTTTGCCAATAACATCTGGCATGTTTCGTGTTCATGACGAACCCGGTATCAAAGAGAGATTTAGGGAAAGTGAGTTGCGGTTAGGGTAAGATAGTTTTAGTGTAGTTTTAAGTTAGCTTAGTTATATTTTAGGGCTTAGCTTTTAATGTTAGATTAGTTAGCTTAAGCGTAGGCTAGTTAGGTTAGTTCGCGTGCTCCTTCCCTTCTCTCTCTTGGGTATCGGCCCAGGTCCTTGGACATTTTCTTTTCCTTCATTTTTGCTTTTCTATCTTTTTTGGTCCGTCCGTGGTCTACGTAGAGTAACTTCCTTCCTTTTTTTCTCTCTTTTCACGACTTTTTGGCATGGACAAAACGTTTGTTGAGCAGGTGGTATATGGTGAGGGGACAAGAACTACCCCCGTCCGACGAGCTGAGCCGAGCAACCACAAGCATGCCGCGTCCTCCTCACCTGTATCGAAGTTGCCCCTGTGGCTCGACCCTGGTTCCCAACATAACAGGTTGTTGCGAAGGAGGACATCCCGAGCAGACCGAGGGCTCGTGCTTGGATCCCTGCTGAACCCCCCTCCGCAGAAGAAGTATTGTCGGTTATTAGACTGGGCAATCCCTCACTCCCAACCCACGACTGGAAAGTTGCGAAGCTGGAAGAGCAAAGGGGATCCTTCAGATCAGCTATTATAGTGATCAACCAAGAATCCCTGGCTCCTTTGGCGAAGACCAACGGCGCAATCCAGTTCGGTTGGGATAAGATTACACTTCGGGTGTACAAAAAGGATGACCCAGAAGCTAATAAGCCTCCGTATCCCTCTGACACAGGACTTAACACCCCTGATCCTGGAGCATCAATCTCCCTTCCACCCATGGAAGATGATGAACCAACTGTGGCTGCTCCCACTCAGCCCTCTACGTCCACTGCTAACACCAACTCTAGTATGGACACGGAAGACCTCCTCCGCAAAGTCCTTCTTAGCGAGGACGAGCTCTTAGGTTCGTCCTCTGACTCTGACTCAGATTCAAATAACACCGTGGTGGAGACTCCTCTGCCTGATTGCGACGATCAATGTTGGGATTAGTACAGATCAACCTCCACCACTCCAAAAAGGCTTCGGCCTCCCTTCTTATCCGTCTTTCTAAAGATGGAGAAGATATGGTCCTGATCCAAGAGCCATGGATTGTTAACAACCTGGTTCGAGGACTCCGGACTCATGGATACAAATTGTTGTATGCAACAGACAAAGGTAAACCTAGAACTTGCATACTGGCAAAAAGTAGCTTAAATGTATTTTTACTCCCTAATTTCAGCGACCGTGATGCAACCGTGGTGAGTCTAGAGACTGATCGCGGCACCCATTGGATAGCCTCGGCTTATCTGGCCCATGACCACGTAGGTTCCTTGCCTGGTGTCAACCTAGAGGGACTGATCTTGGCAGCTGAACATCAAAAAACTGGTCTCATTATTGGATGTGATGCCAATGCGCACCATTCAGTATGGGGCAGTTCTGACATCAACGACAGAGATGAGTCTCTTTTTGATTATATTCTTAATACTAATCTCATTGTGTGTAACACTGGTAGTGAACCTACCTTCATTACAAAAGATAGACAGGAGGTTCTAGATATAACTCTGGTCTCCGACTCAATCCATCAGGAAATTATAAACTGGAAAGTCTCGGCGGAACACTATTTTAGTGACCACCGTTACATTCAATTCAGTTTAGCCGATGACCCTCCCCGCCAGCCAGTTTTTAGAAATTATAGGAAAACTGACTGGCTCAAGTATAGAGAAGTGCTGGAAAGTTCAATGAAATCTGAACTCCTTAGTCCCCCCCCGGAACACCATGGAGCTAGATAAGAAAGTCAGGGTACTCACCTTGGCCCTCAATAAGGCTCTGGCGTCTGCCTGCCCGCTCACACGGCCTAGAGGCAAAAAGAAGCCGGTTTGGTGGACCCCAGCACTAGGACCTCTAAGAAGCAGTTGTAGGAAACTGTTCAACCAAGCCAAGTTCACAAAGTTCAAGTTGTTGTTTGCCTCCCGTCGCGTGCGGACGCGTTGCCTCTTTTAAACGCAATTTCGGTGCCACTAAACCGTCAAACATAATACCTACCGGCTCGCCAATACGTTTTGCGTAAAAAAATACAACATCGCGTGTGTGTGAAAAAAGAAAAAAAAAATCCACATAGAGCCAGTGCCGGTGGCCGGTGGCAGTGATAACGAAAAAAGCGAAAAAAAAGCAACAGCATAGGGTCTTCCTTCCGTCCCCCATCCCACTTCATCACTGTTGCTCTTTCTTGACTATTGCATGTGTCGATCGATTATCGTTTGTGCACTTGCAATGTTTGGGTAAAGGCAGCATCGGGCGAATAGCGGGTCGTGAGTTGTTGATTCTGTTAGTGGACCAAACAAATTACCGTACGGGCATAACACCTGCGGTAGATTGTTTTGGAAATCTAACGTATATTTTCAATTCACGGCCTATGCTTAGTTAGCGTCGGAGTTGTGTTTTTTTTATGTTTGTTTTTTATAATGTGTAGGAATTTTGTTGTGGATATCAGCAACATTCGTGGGTTGAGAAAGAATTTTTTTTCATTATACGCCCATGTTTTTCACAACAAACCAGCTGTTTTGGCACTTAGTGAAACCCAGGTTAGCGTTGGCTCTGATTTAACAGAGTTTAGTCTACCTGGGTACAACTTAGTGCCTTTATTCTTTGCCCATCGCGGTATCGCCGTTTATATACGTAGTCACGTAGCCTACCAACTTCAGCCTCAATATGGCCAATGTGCCAACCCAGAATTTAATTTCATTTGGCTAAAACTCCATGTCCGTAGGTTATTAATACACTACTGTTTTATTTACAGAAGCCCCAACTTGGACAGACATTCAACTTATAATGAGTTTGATGCCCTGTCCGATTCCATTACAAGAATTGTGACCCTTCATCCTCGTTCTGAAATCGTTATTGCGGGCGATTTCAATATACACAATTCAGGCTGGCTTCGACATTCTGGTCAGACAACACCCGAAGGAAGGTACGTCGAGATCTTTGCCGAGGTAAATAACCTGACTCAGCTTGTAAATGAGCCGACACGAATACCGGACATTAGCAGCCAAACTGCCAACACATTGGACTTGTTTCTTACCCCTCACCCTGATAAATACGCTTTGAACGTATTATCGCCTCTAGGTTCGTCAGACCATTGCATCATATCAGCAAATTTCTCGTACTCCAACCACATAGTTAAAGAACAAACTCCTAAAAGAACCGTATGGCAGTACGAGAAAGCCAATTGGGAAAAATTAAACGGTTTCTTTAAGAGTTTTAACTGGTCGCTGTGCTTCCTCGACAGCGACGTGGATGCTGCTGCTGATATGGTCACAAACATAATTCACCTGGGTATGAAGACTTTTATCCCTAACAGGATTAAAAGTATCAAACCCAAGGTTAACGCGTGGTGTGACTCGAGCTGCAAAGAGGCTATCAGGTTAAAAGAGGCAAGTTTTCGGCTATTCAAAGCCAACCCATCTGAGGAAAGCCGTAAAAAGTTTAAACGAGCCAGAAATGACTGCAATGCCCACATTAATCGTGTCAAATTCTCCTATGACCAAAAGTTGAGGCAAAAAATACTACAAAGTCCCACTGGTAGTAAAAACTTTTGGTCATTTGTTAAAAACATCAAGAATTCGGCCTCGTCATCTATCCCGACACTCATTTACAACGACATCCCAGCTGTCAGCTCTACAGATAAGGCCAATCTGCTTGCTGCTCACTTTGCAGTCAGCTCAACGCTCCCAGATTGTGCTTTGTCTCCCCCTGTACTCCAGCGCGTAGAATTCTCTATGGGACCAATCCACTTTCGCACTCGTACAGTGGCTAGAGTACTTCAAGATCTTGACGTTCACAAATCCGCTGGTCCAGATGGTATTTCCCCTATCGTTCTGAAGAGGTGTTCTTCTTTGCTGGCAAAACCATTGCGTAAGCTTTTCCATCTGTCCTATTCTTCAGGACTCTTCCCGGGAAGATGGAAAACAGCATTTGTCCAGCCTGTACCAAAAAAAGGCGAATCTTCTTCTCCCTCCTCCTACCGACCAATTGCACTTACGTCCCTTCTTTCTAAGGTCATGGAAACGCTGATAAACCGTCAGCTAATGAAATATCTTGAATTGCGAAAACTTCTTAATGACCGGCAGTATGGTTTTCGCAGCAACAGGTCCACTGGTGATTTGATGACATATCTAACCGAAAAGTGGAACCAATCTCTTCACCAAGGTGGTGAAAGTAAGATCGTTGCGCTTGATATTTCAAAAGCATTTGACAGAGTTTGGCACCAAGCTCTCTTGTCGAAAATGCGTGCATTTGGAATCGATGATACTCTTCTTCAATGGATTAGAAATTACCTTTCGGACCGTTCAATTCAAGTTGTTTTGGACGGCTTCAAGTCTGCAACTCACCAAATAAATGCTGGTGTCCCCCAAGGCTCTGTTCTGTCCCCGACTCTCTTTCTCATTTTTATAAATGATCTACTGTCTGTTACTTCTAATCCAATCCATTCCTTTGCTGATGACAGTACCCTCAGCTTCTCATATTCGTTTCTTGGGTCACGCCCCTCATCTTCGGGTGTGGAACTGGAACGGCAACGTATGTTAAGCTCATTAAATTCCGATCTTAACAGCATAACTCAGTGGGGTAAAACCAATAGAGTGGAATTTAATGCTTCCAAAACTCAATGCTGTCTCCTGTCATTAAAGCAAAACCCACACACACTGCCATTATCTATGAATGGCACTTACATCGCTGAAACCGAAAGACTTTCCATTCTCGGTATGTGTGTTAATGACAACCTTCGTTGGAATGACCACATATTCGATGTTGCCAAGAACGCCGCGAAATGTCTAGGCTTCCTTAAGCGTTGTAAGAAATATTTCACCCCTTCTGATCTGGCTACAATTTATAAGGCGTTTATTCGCCCGAAACTCGAGTACAACGCTCATATCTGGTCCGGTGCACCAATAACTTATTTGGAGCTACTTGACAGGATCCAAAAACGCGCGATAAAACTCATTGGCGACCGAGACATCGCGAGATCGATTGACTCTCTTAGTCATCGTCGTAATGTCTCCTGCCTGTCGTTATTTTATCGTTATTTCCACCATAAGTGCTCAAACGAAATAGCCAGTTGCATTCCTCCCCTTGAACATTTCAACCGCAATACCCGCCATGCAGGGAATGCTCATCAGTTCACCCTCAAGTCTGTGTTCGGACGTACAGTGAAGTTCAAAGAATCTTTCCTCAGCCGTACAACACGAATGTGGAATGATCTTCCCCGCTCCATTTTTCCTACACATTATAACCTACAGACATTCAAAACCAACGTGCATCGGCATCTCTCCTTTTCCTCTCAACCTAATTTCCTTAACGCCCGCGCTGTGTAGCTAATACATTATAAGGGTCCCAACAAATCCCTTTAGTGCGCGCTAATTATAAAAAAAAAAAAAAAAAAGTTCACAAAAGCTGAAACCGACTGGGCTTCATACAAAGCATCTCTCAATGCTTATAAAAAGGAACTGAGGAAAGTCAAACGCTCGTCTTGGAGACTCTTCTGTGGAAAAATAGAGGAATCTTCGGAGGCATCTAGGCTAAGAAAAATCCTCTCAACCAACCTAGGTATGCCTAGCTTTTTAAAAAAGGCGGACGGCTCCTGGACCACTTCCAGCGAAGAATCGCTCAATCTACTACTGGATACACATTTCCCAGGTAGCTCCCACGTTACTAGCAATATAAACCTGTCTAGGTCAATTGCACGTACGACTAACTTTAAAGGTCTGATTACTAGGGACAAACTGCTCTTGGCGATACACAGCTTCAAACCATACAAATCCGCGGGCCAGATGGCATTATACCAGCTGAAATTCAAAACACCTCGGATATCATCTCGCCTTTGCTTGAGATAATCCTGAAAAGCTGTGTAAAAATGGCATACATTCCGCTGTTATGGAGAGAAGTAAAGGTCGTATTCATACCCAAAGCCGGTAAATGTTCCCATATAAATCCTAAGGATCTCAGACCCATAAGCCTATCGTCATTCCTTCTAAAAACATTAGAAAGGTTAATTGATATCCATCTACGTACTAACATAGATACAAGACTTTTGTCTACGGCTCAACATGCATATTGCAAAGGCAAATCTGTTGAAACAGCCTTACATACGTTAGTACGCTCAATCGAATACTCCCTTCACCATACGGAGTACACTATGGTTGCATTCCTGGATATTGAGGGTGCTTTTAATAACGTCAATACATCCGCGATCGCAAATGCACTGTCAGATCTAAAGGTAGATGACTCACTTGGTGAGCTTATTAATCTACTTCTCACAAGTCGGATTATAAACTCGAAACTGGGTATGCAATCGGCCAGAAGATCTGTCAGTAGAGGTACGCCACAAGGTGGAGTCCTATCTCCACTCCTTTGGAACTTAGTGGTGAACAAGCTGCTGATGTGCCTAGAAAAGGAGGGTTGCAGGGTGATTGCCTATGCAGATGACGTTGCTATTGCCGCCTCAGGAAAGCACCTAAACACCCTGAAAGAACTTCTCAAAAACGCTCTTAATAAGCTAACCACATGGACAGATTGCTGTGGGTTGGGTGTTAACCCCCACAAAACCGAACTTTTTCTATTCACTAGGAAACACAAATTTCCATACATTGATCCCCCCTCTATCAGGGGAACAAGTCTAATCTTTTCGGACGAGGCAAAATACTTGGATCTCATTCTGGATAGAAAGCTTAGCTGGAAACCTAACATTCAGGAAAGAGTTCGTAAAGCTACAGCAGCACTCTTCTCCTGCAAAAAAAGCCATTGGTAATAAATGGGGGCTGCAGCCCCGCATTACCAACTGGCTATACATCTCGGTAATAAGACCGATACTTTTGTACGGGGTGGTTGTTTGGTGGACTGCCCTATATAAAGCGATAAATCGCGATAAGCTAGGCAAAGCCCAACGAACAGCTTGTCTCTGCATGAGTGGTGCACTGCGCACTAGCCCCTCTGCTGCAATGGACATTCTGTTTCACCTGACACCCCTGGACATCTTTAGCAAGCAAGTGGCTGCTAGTGCGACTATCCGCCTCAAAACAACGTTCCAATGGTCCGAGAATGAAATCGGCCACGCATCCGTTCTGAAAATTTTTGGAATCCTCCCCAGTAACATAGACTACACCACCCCTCAGACCCTTTTTGACAAAAACTTCAAGGTCAGGATCCCTCCCAGAACATTCTGGGAAGGGCCACCCGTCGAAAATAAATCGATCCATTTTTATACCGTTGCATCCAAAACTGACGCGGGGGTAGGAGGTGGTGTGTTCTCTGACAGGCTGAATCTCAGCCTCTCCTTTCGACTCCCGGATCACTGCAATGTGTTCCAGGCAGAAATCTTGGCTATCAAAGAAGTCCTGTCGTGGCTGAAGAAGAACGTGATATCCGTTACGGATATCTGGATCTTCTCAGATAGTCAAGCTGCATTAAAATCCCTGGATTCTGGGTCCACAAACTCTATCGTAGTCCGTGACTGTCGATCATATCTAGTGGAGATGGCGAAGCATTTTAACATCCACCTATGCTGGGTGCCAGGACATACAGACATTCCAGGGAACTGTAGGGCGGATGAACTCGCCAGAAAAGGAACCACACTGCCCCTTTTACCTGATAAAGGTTCACTAGGCATCCCAATCGCTACATGCAAACTCATATTTATGAGACAGACCATTGAGAACTGTAACCTTAGGTGGACAAGTGGCAACACTTGTCTAGCGACAAAGCAGATTTGGCCAAAGCTGGATCTGAAACGCTCTAAGTGTTTGATTTCTCTAAACAGACTTCACATTGGTGCTATAATTGGTGTGATGACCGGACACTGTCTCATAGGCAGACATGCAACAAGGCTTGGCGTCCACGCAAATGACTTCTGCATAAGCTGTATGGAGGAGGAGGAGGAGGAGACAGTTCTCCACCTTCTCTGCACGTGCCCTGCTCTTTCTCAAAGGCGTAAACTCCATTTAGGATCCTTCTTTTACAATGATCTTAACGATCTCATTAACACCGACATAAAAAGTCTGTCAAGCTTCATCAGAAGCTCCAACTGGTTCAACGAGTAGGAGGATGATACTTCCGTGTGGTATCACAATGGGCCTGTCACTGGCCTAAGTGTGTCGGTCTCAGTCGGCCACTACAACCTAACCTAACCTAACCTAAGGAGTAATTAGGCCAAATTTGAGCTTACCAGGAACAAGGCAAATCTATTCGTTCTATGGCCGGTAAGATTGGAAGAGGACAAACTGTTGTTCATAGCTATCTTAAAGACCCTGAAAACTAGGGAATCAACTGGAAAGAAAGGCTAAGCAAAGACAACAAGTCAGGATCGACGGGTGATACTGAGAGCTGCTTCAAATTCAAGACTTTCCGTTAGCAAAATCAAGGCAAAAACTGAAGTTGAAGCTAGTAGATCTACTGCTCATCACGTGACACGCAGGCCATTAACATTGTGGCAAGTAAGACTTAACTCATCGGTTGCTCTCGCTATATTGTTCACCATCTAGCTTAGATACATCTATTCCGTGCAGGGATGGGCTCAGCATATTACTGCAACGTCAACCAAAAGTAATTGGTATAAAAGGTGTCTAAAGGGGTTAAACACATTGAACGAAAAAGCGTCATAAGGTCAATTTCGCTTTATGACACTTTCGCTTGATGCTGTTTTCAACAATTTGCCCTTGCACCTACTCAAACAGTGACCCCAAGCAGGGGGGTTGCAGGGGGACAGCATATGCCATATGCATTGCACTGTTTATGGGATTAGTTATGAAATCGCAAGTAGATTCCATAAACAGTGTAATGCCTATGCTTGGGGTCACTGTTTGATTTGGAGTAGGTGCGAGGTACGGTTTTGAAAATTTGGCTTTATGTCACTTTCTGGATTTGGCCTTATGACGTTTTGTGAAAGAAAAATAATACCAAATGCTAGAATTTGGCCTTTTTGTCACTTTCAAAAAGCGACATAAGGCCAAATTTCGAGATTTGGGCTTATGACGCTTGGGGTTATGTCACGGCACCGTGGTTTATATTACAAATTAAATATCGAAATTCCTTTCCCTTGATTGCAATGTTTATACAGCGGAAATCGGATACCGCAGCGGCGGCATTGATTGATTGACAAATAATGCCTAGGTATACACTACATAAAGGTACACTTTAACTCTGGAAATCTTGATGTCTTCAGAAATAAGTCACTTGAAGTAAGTTTGAACTTTCCGATTCTGAAGTCGAACCATCGACCCCACGGACGACAGTTAGGGATCCAGTAAAGTGAGAAGGTTATGATCCTTCAAATCCAGACCAAAACCTCTTCGTTATAGTGGAAGGAAGTACATCCAATTCAAAACGGATTAATGGATGAACAGACATTGTAAGCTGTATTCCATACAAATGAGTAATTGGTTAAGGAATAAACTCAGATGATGCGAATAATTTTCTTTAAGTACATATATTTATCTTTTCAACTTGATATTATTTCACACAATGAAAGAATAAAAAATTCACATTCATAAGTACATATATTAATAAAGACCTGAGACAGGAATAAATCTCTCAGCTGATCGAAGTAACACAATAACACGTTCACCCTCTCGGAAGATTGAATTTTGTATCCTTGTGATTTTCTATGCAAAGCCATATTGGCATGTAATTAGACACTTTTCTTCGAAATGCACAGATAAATAGTCAGCCTCAACTCTAACTCACTTTTTGTTGCATGTTCTCGAACCAATGATGAATTTTCTGACAGGTTATGTGGAAGCAGACCCTGTATGTGAATTGGGTTTGATTCGGTTAGTAGTAAATGTATTTTGCAGTAAGCAATTGATGTGGAAATGTTTGCTATAACTTAATTGTACCGAGTCATCGAACGTAAAATAAATACCACTTTCTATTCAGCATTTAAGAGGGTTCATGTCCACAAGAAGCTTTAAATATATTGGTTAAATGTGAGTGCCATTTGTGAGTGTATTTTCTAAATTAGTTATAATGTTATCCTTGATAAAATGCACATGATAAATACGAACTGAAATATAATTCCGCCTTCTAAGGTCATGAAGCGAAACAAAGCAAGCTGACATATCAACATGTCCAAATGATCCCCAATGTTAGTACATTTGAATTAAGAATTAATCCTCTTCACGCCAACACCCTGTGCCACCATCAATACCGGTCCAGCTATCGCAATCACAGATTATTTGCATCGCTTAATTAATTTCCTCAAACAAACGAGGCCATCAAGCTTCAATTAATTATCAAATTGGCAGGCATCCAAATTGCGACCTCATTTTAACATTTTCTATTTGTTAAACGAAACAATTAATGTAAGGACTTTCTTTAAGTGGTATGTATATATGCATTGGTTTTTTTTTTTAAATTCGATTATTTCGCTTCAATGAGCACTTCAATGGTTTTTATATTTCCAAAGATTTCTTTGTTACTTTTCGTCATCAGCGATTCTTTTTTGAAAAATTTGAAGCTAAACTGTCTCTGTGGAAAAAAGATTAATGGATTTATTGGATCATGAATTAAGAAACAAACAATGGATTGGAAAATTGAATTTTTGGTTTAGATAATGGCAGTGAGATGAGTTAATGCTGGTCAAATTTGATAGGGTTATTAATTGGCATATTTTTTGGGCAAGGATTTCATAATTGCAAAATATATATTTATATATTATGTGACCGGCAATGTATGAAATTTTTTAAAATGCCAAAGCATTATTATATAATATAATCAATCATAGAATGAATATAGAATGAACGGCAAACCGCATGCCTGCGCTTTGTGCCTGCAAAACAAAAATATTTTATTTCTGCACGCATCAGTCGGCAACCATTCTGAGTATTTGGTTAATAGGGATCAACAGCTTTTCTTGCTACACATCAAAGCAGGCGAGGTGAAAACTGTTTGAGTTCATGTGCAAGCTCCTTAAACTTAACCCAGTTTAATTTCAGCCGTCAACGAACATTTTTTTTTTATTTTTTGTGCAAATGAAATGTAATTTTGTTGGTCCATTGTTTTTATATAGTTTTAAATAATATGAATGTTAAATATAGATTTTGCTTTAAAAAAGTTTGTAAACGTATCTTGTTTTTTTTTTTTATATAAAATAGTTCTTTTCTAAACCATGTGCTGGGTAATACGGGCTACCAATGGAGAAAGCAAATATGGACAATTGGTCGATATTATCCGCCGTTGTATTAATAGGAAACTTATTTAAATTACTGTTTGAGTCTACCTTATTGTTTGTGTTTTTTGTCACTTAGGTACTATCATGGATTCATCAAACTACCAAGCTAAGGGACCAAAACGGAAGGCATGATATTCGGAAAATACAACAATGAACAGATCGATTCAGATGTTGCGATCCAATACATGTGGCTATTTAAAAAAAATAAAGAATGTGCCGAAAACTACTTTTTAACCGGTCATAAAAAAAAACTTTGATCTTAAAACATGCGAAGGTTTTTTGTTGGGTCATGAGCCAGTTTTCCAAAGAAAATTGAAAAAAAGGTGGTGGAATATGTGCTAAGGACGGAGTTCAAAGATTTTGGATTTAACAGAATATATATTAAACAACTTAGTGAAAATAGAATTCATCATCCATTTTTCACGATTAACGAAGCTGCATCCAGAGGCTGGCTTTAAGCGTTTAAAAAAAAACTTGCCATTTCAGTCACTGGCGGGTGCATCCTTTGCCAGTGGCCCTACTGTATTTCGTTCCGCAAGTCAATCCCATAAGAAATTGTTGTTCGTTCCGATTTTGAATAAGCACTCTGTAACACTTTCGAAACGCCCAATACTTTTTCCGTTTAAGTAGTTTATTTTTTGAGTCTCGTTTCAGCCTCGAAAGAAATCTTTTGTGAACTGTCAATTATCAAGAACAAAAAAGTAAACAAACAAATCGTGGAAGGTTGTGAAAGTTAAAACATAAAATCAAAACTAGTAAATTTACATGTATTTATATAAAAAAATATATAAAGCTCCACAAAATATAAGAAGGAGAATCATTAGAGACAAATCCAATTTTATGGAAGCAAGTGAAAAAAGGTTAAACATAATTCATAGCTGGGATTCAGTTTATTGTTTATTATTTTATTACAGTTTTCTTCAGAACTTTCGCGTCTCTAAGGAAGCTTTTTTGTATGTGCTGAACTCAATTCAACATGAGCTCTCTACCCCTTTGAGGTCAACTGCAATACCACCGACGTTAAAACTAGCGGTTACTCTTAAGCTTCTAGGCCAAGGAGGCTATCAGCAACAAATAGGACACGACTAGTCTGCCAAGCAATAGAAAAAATCTTAAAATGCATGAAAGAAAACGTCGAGAAGCCAAGCAACACTTTTTTTCTAAATCCGGCATTCCAGGAGTTATTGGTGTGGTCGATGGAACACACATTCATTTTAACAGAAAATTAAAACATAGCATCAATGCTATGGTGGTAAGTAATATATCTTGATTTTTGCAATCAATAATAATTAGGCATTCTTATACAAATTGCAAATTAATGGAGAGAGTATTCGGTATACTTAAAGGAAGATTTCGGTGCCTGTTAACAGCTAGAGAACTACACTACGCTCTACCCACCTGAAAAAGTTGTGCAACAAATAAATGTTTGTTGTGCATTGCATAATGTATTTGGCACATAATGTGGCCTTCATGTGGGATATAGTACCGGAAGAAGATGATGCACCGGAAATCGTAGGAGAATCTAATAATTCTGCCTATGCCAACATTGCCAGGGGAAAAACAAAAAGATAAAAACGAAATTTCATTTAATTTTAAATATTCTGTATTATAGACTAAATAAAGAAAATGAATATTTTTTGAAGATTCCATGTCCCTGTCAATAATATTTTTTTAATATACATAAATTGTTATTTTTACTGTTTAATCTTTCAAGAAACAACTTACATATAATTTTGTACGACTTTCCGATATCACATTTGTCGTCGAAATAAATTATCCGTATTTCAGTGCTTTTGACATTAGGAAACGATTTGCCAGGTACAAAAATTCTAATATCGAAATTGTAAATCCGAAAGTAGTAGATTTCATTTCGCTTTCGAAATAGAGAGCACAAATAATTCGTTTTCGGAAATTTTTATAATCGGAAGGAAATACAGAGTAGGGCCCCAGGGCAACAAGATTCACTAAAGAACGGATATAAATGTTGCTTTATCTACTAGAAAGCGAAATAATTAAAAATGCCCATTCAGCAACATATTTGGCGTCAACTTTTTATACCCTATTCTAGGGGTATATTAATTTTGACGCATAGTTTGTAACATACCTTAATATTGCCCGTATGATTATGATCAGCATCGATAGTAATGTCGATCTAGCCATGTCCGTCCGTCCGTCCGTCCGTCCGTCCGTCGGCAAAAATTAGGCCTTTAAACTGGACCTAGAGAGCTGAAATTTTAACCATATACTCTCTAGGGTCCCGAAATAATCAAGTTTAAGAATTTTTGAAATCCGCCCACAGACACGCCCACAAACTCAAAAAAACAAAATTTTGGAAAAAATCGAATTTTGAGCTAGAGAGCTGAAATTTTTTATATATGATCTATGGCCCATAAAACTGATTGGGACATAAAATTTTCAAAATCCGCCCACTGACACGCCCACAATTAAATAAAACAAATTTTGGGAAAAATTGAATTTTGAGCTAGAAAGCTGAAATTTTTTATATATGATCTTTGGCCCATAGAACTGCTTGGGACATAAAATTTTCAAAATCCGCCCACTGACACGCCCACAATTAAATAAAATATTTTTTTTGAAAAACCAAAATTTGAGCTAGGGAGCTGAAATTTTTAATATATACTCTCTAGGGGCCCTTTATGCTCATGTGTAAATATTTTCAAAATCCGCCCACTGACACGCCCACAATTTTTTTATTTTTATTTTTGAAAGTCTAAAGTTTGAGCTAGGGAGCTGAAATTTATAGTATATACTCTCTAGGTGCCCTTTATGCTCATACTTAAATTTTTTTTAAATCCGCCTACTGACACGCCCACAATTAAATAAAACAATTTTATTGAAAAACCAAAGTTTGAGCTAGGGAGCGTTTTTATTTACAAAAGCTTAGTTTTTTCGATAAAATCCTTTAAATTTTTGTCACGCCCACTTATGAGATATAGGAATAAGAATAGGGTATCCAACAGTTCGCCCAAGCGGACTGTAGCCCGCCCCTATGTTTTTTTGCTTGTTTTGAGTTATTTTTATTTTTTTTTTTTATCTTCATGTCACCAGGTGTGATATTTCCAATGGAATGTGTGAATGTCTACGGCTGGTTCCAGCTTAATAGATAGTATAGTTTTGGACCCGACAGGATTTTTCCTTTCTGAATGGGTCAATTAAATAACACCACAGGTGGCGCTGTTGTCGATGTCTATACTATGGACACCGAAACCACTGAACCGCCACTTGAAGATGTTGAGGCAGCAGGCTGACATTTTGTATTTTCTGCATTTTAGACCACGGGTCAACTATTTAGAAAAAAGAAGAAAAATCTCCGCCCTTATATCTCCCTTACTCCGTTATAGCACAATTTAAAAGTTCAGCTACAGAGATGTGATTTACACTACTAGAGATCTACTGGTCCGCTTGGGCGAACTGTTTGATACCCTATTCTTATTCCTATCCCTCATAAGTGGGCGTGACAAAAGTCTATATATGGTTGAATTGTTAACAACGCTCTACATATTTTGTTATATACTCGTAACATTTAAAGGATTTTATCGAAAAAACGAAGCTTTTGTAAAAAAAAGCTCCCTTGCTCAAACTTTGGTTTTTCAATAAAATTGTTTTATTTAATTAGGGGCGGATTTTAAAAATGTTATCTCCTTTCTAGCTTCTAGCTCAAAATCCTCTCGCGATGGTCAGTCACCTTGACGTGTGTACCATCATTGCATTCGATGGTACCGGTGCGGAGGCTTGCGGTGCAAAGGTTCAACGGGCTATGCTGTCTACGGGCCACCCATGGCAGACAGGCCGATTGATGAGCGCCAACCAAGAACTGGCCAGGACTCAACGTACCGGGCCACCTCAGAGAGTAACCATGGCCTTACCATGTTAATGCGGGGCTCTGGCGTGGTTGACCGTCTTTCCCGCGCTACTCGTGGGATTTGCCAACTAAAAGGAACAAAACAAACAAACAAAACAGACTCAGTAGAATGCGGGGACAGACCGCAGATGTAGTCATTGGTCGGATGGAGCAGGACATCCATGACGACCGCCTGGCACGAAGCGTTCGAAGAAAACTGTCCCCTTAATAGAGAAAGGGACAGGAACAGACGCCATGGTGGAGCAATAACTTGTCAAAACTGAGATCCGAGGTGCGGAAGCTATTTAATAAAGCAAAGCGCAACGGAGACTGGCAAAGCTACCAGATGGCCCTTACAACATATAATAAGGAAATTAGAAAAGCTAAAAGAAATAGCTTCAGGAAATTCTGTGAGATAATCAACAGCACTCCTACTGCGGCATGGCTACATAAAGCTCTTGCGAAGTCAGGAGGAGTACCGATGTCTCTGAGGAAACCAGATGGCGAGTTCACGGAAGACGAGGATCAAAGGGCACTATTGCAACTAGAAACTCACTTTCCTGGCAGCTCGCCTAGTACTGAGCTAGGAATTAGAACCACTTCAATCAGACCTCGGAGAGGTGACTGGGAAAGAACATCAACCATCTGTTCTGAGGGTCGACTGAAATGGGCAATAAATTCCTTTCAGCCTTTTAAATCTGCCGGAGTGGACGGCATTATACCCGCCCTAATACCAGAAGAGCAAGGGGTACTAATACCACACATGCTAAAAATAACAAGGAGCAGTATTGCCTTGGGCCACATACCAATGCAATGGAGACGAGCAAGGGTTGTGTTTATACCAAAAGCAGGGAAAAAAGACCCCACACAGCCAAAATCGTACAGGCCCATCAGCCTTCTGAAGATGACAGAAAAGGTTGTGGACAATTATTTAAGGGAAGATGTACTGAACACATACCCCTTACATCAACGTCAGCATGCATACAGAGCGGGCAGATCAACAGAGACCGCCCTATATCAGCTGACGGAGATAATTCAAAGTGCTTTGGAAGCAAAAGAAATAGTACTGTGCGCTTTCCTAGACATAGAGGGAGCATTTGATAACACCTCACATGAGGCGATTAAACGATCCCTGGATAGGAAAGGAGTTAACAATACAGTATCCAAATGGATGTGTGAGCTGCTGAGCACTAGATCAGCAGAGACTCAAACACCATCTGGAACCATTACAGTGAACACAACAAGAGGATGCCCACAGGGAGGGGTACTATCACCCTTAATGTGGAGCCTAGTTGTAGACGAACTGTTGGAAAAATTAACCAACCTTGGCATCAACTGTCAGGCGTACGCTGATGACATTGTATTGATTGCCAGGGGCAAGTTCGAAGAAACCTTTGGGGACATTATACAAAGGGGGCTTAAAGTAACCAAGGAATGGTGCCATTCTGTCGGACTTAACATCAATCCGGCGAAAACAACGATAGTACCATTCACAAGGAAAAGACAACTTCAAAGACTTAAGGACATTAGCCTATCAGGCATGACACTGATACCAGTCAAAGAAGTAAAATATCTAGGACTCCATCTAGATAGTAAACTCCTCTGGCGAAAACATACAGAGGAGATATCCAAGAAGGCCACCCGCGCTCCCATGATATGTAGGAGCCTAGCGGGGAAGGCATGGGGATGCAGCCCAAACATCCTGCGATGGATGTACACTGCAATCGTGAATCGTGAGACCAATGATCACATACGGAGCGGTAGCATGGGCGAAACGAACCAGTCTAGTCACAACACGAGAAACACTCGGCAAAGTGCAAAGACTGGCGTGCCTGTGCATTACCGGAGCAATGCGTAGCTGCCCAACCGCAGCCATGGAGGTGTTATTGGAACTGCCCCCTTTACACATCACGGTAATGAACGAGGCAGATAAAACAATCCTTAGGATGGCAAAGTAGGGAATTGGGAGAGGGAAATGCACCGGTTCGAAAGACTGACTTACTCAAAAAACTCCCACTTCTTGACATACCTAGGGACGATAGCATCAGGAAATTCAACTTTGAAAAGAATTTCCAGACAAAGCTCAGCAATAAGGAGAACTGGAGCAATGAATCCACAACTTATGGACTGAGCAACCACACAACAAAGTGGTACACGGACGGCTCGAGGACCGAGGAGGGAACTGGTGCACGAGTGTTTGGGCCAGGAACTAAGCACTACGATTCCATGGGCAAATGTACCAGCATCTTCCAGGCAGAAATATGTGCCATAGACAGGTGCGTTCGAATCAACCTCGAGAAAAACTACAGGAATTGCCACATAGCAATAATGTCTGACAGCCAAGCAGCCTTAAAGGCTCTTGACGCCTACGTTATCAAGTCAAAACTCGTGTGGGAATGCCTACACGGACTGAATAGACTAGGCAAGAATAACAGAATTTCCATCTGCTGGGTACCTGGCCATGTTGGCATTACAGGCAATGAGGCAGCGGACTCTCTGGCAAGAAAAGGGGCAGAGGAACCCTTCATAGGACCTGAACCATTCTGCGGGATAGGAGAACACACTATACGCGAAGAGTTCAGGAGACTGGAGGAAGAAACAAGGGCAAAAGCCTTTCTCAACCTCCAAGGTCTGAGGCAAACAAAGAATCTCTTAGGAAATTACAACCACAAGAGATTCAAAGCTTGTATCGGCCTTAACAAAAACAACCTAAGAATCCTAACAGGCCTCCTCACGGGGCACTGCAGACTCAAGGAGCACCTGAGGAAAATGGGCATATCGGAGGACGGGCTCTGCAGACTATGCAGTGAAACCGCCGAAACTCCAGACCACATACTGGAATCCTGTGGGGCACTGGCCCACAAAAGGATGAAATATTTGGGCAGGCACCAAATAACAGACAAGGACATACAAACCATGGACCCACAGCTCATTCTCAGATTCATCAAAGAAACTGGACTGGACGCTGTGCTCTAAGGAGTGTGACCTGCCAAGGATAAACCAGAGCAATACCTCGACATGCTTCACAAAGAAGTATCTAGAGAGGCTCTGAAAGAGGGCACGAACCTCTCCGAGGCTCAAGCAAGGGGACACAATAGACCAATAGGTCGCAGTGCAATATAACCTAACAAAATATTATTATTATTATTATTATTATTAGCTCAAAATTCGATTTTTTCCAAAATTTGTTTTTTTTTTTTTGAGTTTGTGGGTTGATTATTCGGGACCCTAGAGAGTTATGCTTAAAATTTCAGCTCTCTAGGCCCAGTTCAAAGGCCTAATTTTTGCCGACAGACGGACGGACGGACGGACGGACATGGCTAGATCGACATTACTATCGATGCTGATCATAAATATAGTAACTTTTAGGGGTCTACGGGCAATATTAAGATATGTTACAAACTATGCGTCAAAATTAATATACCCTTAGAATAGGGTATACAAAACTATTATTGCATCAATCCACCAACTTTATCCAAGAAAGTTTGGTTTTCTTAAAGATTTTGCATTTTAAATTATATAAGAGCACCACGAATATTTTTTTCACTTTAATGCTTATCTTAGGGCTTTTTAACGCAATCGAAATGCTTGTCACTTTATTATTTCTTGTTCATTTGATTCTCTTGCGAACGTCTGACAAACACCCAAGAGTATCAATTGTCATATATGAAGCTTCTCAAATTTGCCGTTCGGATTCAGCTTAAAATTGTAGGTCCCTTCCACTTCGCACAAGAAAGTGGTTGGGGAAGCTAGGTTTTAGGCAATGTTAAAGCCTAATATTTTTTTTATGTTTTTTGTTTATTTGATTGCCTCTTCTCACCATATTGTCAAATAATTTTAATATCTAGAGCTATCCAACTTAATTTCTATAGCGAAAAATAAAGTTAATAGGTGATTACTTTTAAGTAGTTATTATATCAAAGAATAAAAATGAAACATAATTTAAAATACTAAAAAGCTGATTAATTTTGTATACCCTATTCTAAGGGTATATTAATTTTGACGCATAGTTTGTAACATACCTTAATATTGCCCGTAGACCCCTAAAAGTTACTATATTTATGATCAGCATCGATAGTAATGTCGATCTAGCCATGTCCGTCCGTCCGTCCGTCCGTCGGCAAAAATTAGGCCTTTAAACTGGACCTAGAGAGCTGAAATTTTAACCATATACTCTCTAGGGTCCCGAAAGCTATTGGCTATCCGTGAAGCCTGTCGCCAGATCAAACTTCACTCAAATATAACACCGAGGCAAAGGATCGCCATACTTATTGACAGCCAGGCTGCCATTAAAGCGATCGCTTCGGTCACTATATCCTCTAAGTTAGTACTAGAATGCCGTAATGAGCTGGCCCTGCTTGATAAGTTCAAGGTTACCCTGATCTGGGTTCCAGGGCATAGTAACGTTTATGGAAACGAACATGCCGACGAACTGGCCAGGCAAGGCTCAGCTCTCCACTGCTCTCTGGCAGAACTAGTCCACATTCCGCTCGGAGCAGTTAAGGCAAACATCACCGCAGAATACCTTAAGAAAGCCAACCTCAGATGGAGCAGGCTGACTGCATGCGTCATATCCAGAAAAACGTGGCCAAACTACAACAAGGCAAAAACAACCGACCTTCTAGGTAGAACCCGAAAAGACATCGCAAAACTTACAGCGATCTTCACGGGACACTGGCCTATAGGTGACCATGCGGCCAAGCTGGGCATCCCATACAATACACACTGCCGTAGTTGCAAAGTGACAACTGAAAAAGAAACCCTAATTCACTTTTTATGTACCTGTCCGGCTTTAGCTAGGACCAGACTACGTACATTGGGAAGCCCTTTCTTCAATACACTTGAGGAAGTCTCCGAGAAAAGTATCAAGGAACTGATAACTTTCCTGAACTCCGCAGGTAGGATTTAGCTTCCCCCTGTTATACTCGATTTTCACCGTGCTTTCCTTACTTTCAAGGAGAAGAGTGAAATCGGGACGAGAACCGTTCGAAATAAAAGACTGAGTTTGTATTAATGCTCTAAAGGCCCGCTGTCTAGGCTAGGCTGCAACCTCTAGAGTGATTTATTTATATAGTTTGTTTATATATTTATTTAGAATACTCTAAGGCCCGCTGTCTAGGCTGGGCTGCGACCTTTGGAGTATGTTGTTTTAAGTCTGAACGTGTTCTGTGTCTTTTTACTTAAAATCCATCCTCTTTTATACTATTGATTTTACCCCTTCTACCCATACCAGCCCTATGCAATTCCTTGTTGTATCAGCTATTTTCCAATATATTGGGCAACGCACAGTAAAGGGTATTAGTGCATTATCAGCATAGTTACCATTTCTGTTTATTGAACCCAATATATTGGTAAACGCGTCATAAATGCATCATCAGCGGAGTTCTCATTCAATCGACTCATTCTGTTTACATTTTACTCGCACACATTTCAGCTTTGTTTATGTTGCCTTTGCATTTTCTCTATTCCGCCTTTGAGTGCAGTGGTTATGCAATTTGAATACCACCGCCAAGCAAAGAGATAAGCGAGTCGTACTCTTAAATGAGAAAATAACCAGAGAGTGACAGTTTATGGTGTCATCAATTTGGTATTTTATGTGTGTAGGCTAAACGATAATGTGAGCGGTTCGTAAATCAGTGTGACAGAGTTCGATTGTGTGGGAACCGAGAGATATGGCATTAGGCACTTGCGTTGGGCGTAATACGGAAGGCGATTGGCAGATCGTGGTTCTAGGTAGAAGGTTATGTATGTAGTGTATGTAATGTAGTGTGGTCACTACATCCCGCTCTCCTTAAAGGGAGGAAATTATGCCTTGAAGAGGTTAATTTTCTCAAGAGGGTGGATTGGAAGTTTACAATTTCTGACGTATGTTTTTTTTTTTAAAGAGTTTTTAGGTAGTTTGTGAAGAATTTTAAATTAACATAATAGGCTAATTGGTATTGTTTACATGTGTATTCTTATGTTTATGGTTTCTTATTGCTAGTGTATATATGATATGTGATTTAAATTAAGTTGGGCGTGCCTTTGGGTACGCCAATGTTATGACTTATGGCTAGTATGTTTATGTATATTTAAATTGTTTTTGTACATTAAAAAATTTGATAGTATGTATTTAGAATCTTATAATTTTCGTTTCTTATTGATAGTATGTATATGTGTACATTGTTTTTTGTGTACTAAGGTTTATATAAAATTGTTTAATGGGATTTGGAAAATTCTTTTTGTTTTTTGTTTTTTATTTTGTATTTCTTATGACTAGTGTGTATCTTATGGATAGTATGTGTACATTTAAATTGTTTTGTATTTATAAAGGTAAAATTGTTTGACAGTATTAGGGTTTTGTTTTGTTTTTTTTTATTTTGAATTTCTTTTATGACTAATATGTATGTATTTGAAAACTTAAATTGATTTGTGTGTACTTTTGGGTACTAATGTTTATTATGCATATTTTATTGATTAAGCAAATATTGAACAAGTGTTTACCTTTTCTCTTACTCGGTTAACCGTCTGTTGTAAGGCTTAGTCTGATTTCCGGTTATTCAGTTATTGTCTTTTAGTAGTTGGATTTCACATTGTAGATCATTAGTGACTGTGTTGAACAAGGGGTGAGTTAGGGGACATAAAAATTTGTCATTCAGGGATTTACAGTTTGTTAAATCTGCCTTGTTCCAATTTGAAAAACGGTCTTTTCTATAATTTATAATGATATATTGGGCTGAGGGTTGTATGAATACGAATTGATTATTGTGTCGGGTTGGAAGGGGTATGACTTTAAAAATACGGAAGTTGTCTACTAGGGGAAGAGGGATTTTTATTTCATAGATAATTTTTTTCGGTTCGAATGGCTACGCTAGTGGTACAAATTTGGTATAGATGAAGTATGTTTTCGTCATTGACTACGAAGGGTAGCCTCATACCATTTGGGAGTTCTTGTTTGATTTCTGCCAATGAGGGTTTTACTTGATCTGGGGAGATTATTGATAGGTGTGGCTTACCGTGTTTTACGTCGCTCACAAGATCTAGTATGTCACTAAGTGTGTTTTGGTACCTGATAATGATTAGTGTGACTAGGGAGGTTAAGGATTCTATCTCAAGAAACATCTTTTGATCGTGGGTTGTGTTTACCAAGTTTGTTATCATGCGTTTGGTGTCTTCTATTTTCGAGTTTATCGCTAACATTTGGTTTTCTATGGTTCTTTCCGACTTACTGAAAATGTTTTTCGTAGTTTCTAGATACTTTAATAATATGTTTGGTGTGTAGTTTTTGTTCCATAAGGGTTTTTTATTTTGTATACTGCATGCTAGTCTTGTAGGTGTTGTATGTTGTTGTTGTGAAGTAGTTTGGATTTTCTTCCGATTTGGACTACTGTGTTCTCGTCAGAGAGGATTTTAGTCACCTCGTATGGTCCTTCCCAGAGGGTAGAAAGTTTGTTTTGCCTCGTCTGGTTTCGTATGAGGACTTTGTCGCCTATATTAAATCTTTTGGGTTTGCTGTGTTTGTCGTATTGTAGTTTCGTCTTTTCCTTTTTGTCATGTAAATGCTCTCTGGCAATTTTGTATCCGTGCTGAAGTCGAGCTTTCAGTTCGTTGGCGTAATCGTCATAGTTGTAAGATGTTTGTGGGTTTCTGTAGAGAGAGCTAGGTATTTTTGGTGGAAAACCATATAATAATTCGTGCGGACTGTAAGTAGTACTGGTGTGTGGAGTTGTGTTGTACACAAACATAGAATATGGGAGCCAGGTATCCCAAGTGAGTGGGTCTTGGTTCACGTAATGTCTCAGATATTCTGCTAACGTTTTATGGCTGCGTTCGAGTGCGCCGTTAGTCTGAGGGTGGTACGGGGTAGTTTGTAATTTTTTCGTCTTTAGTATTCTACATACTTCCTTAAAGAGATTACTGAGGAAGTTCGTACCTTGATCCGTTAATATTGAGTCCGGGATTCCGAAACGACAGATTATACGTTCTATTACTATTCGAGCTATAGTAGTGGCTTCTGCATTGGGTATCGCGATTGCCTCGCTAAATTTTGTCAGATCGTCCTGAAAAGTAAGTATATACTTGTTGTTGTCGTAACTGACAGGTAACGGTCCCACAATGTCCAATGCTACTCGCTCGAATGGGGTCTTACTTGTGGTCGTTATTCTTAGAGGTATTTTCGGAATCTTGGACGGTTTATTCTTCTGGCATGACTCACATTTTCGGATGTATTCTTTTGTGTCTTTTGTCATAGTTGTCCAATAGTACGTCTGTTTTATACGTTTTAGCGTTCGTGTTGTCCCTTGGTGTCCGCCGAAAGGGGATTCGTGGTTTTCGTGTAGAATGCGTGCTATGTCTTCTTTGTTGTCTATTAATATTCTTTTGTCAATGTGAATGTAAAGGGTCATATGTTCTCGTTTAAAAATGTTATATATTGCGGTTTTGATTTCGTCGTGGTTGTTGCCGGTAAGTGGCAAAGAGATTGCTATATAATTCAGTTTTCTTTCCTTGCACCTTTCGTAGATATTCTGTAAACACTTTGATATGATTTGTTGATCAGAGATGCTTCTTAAGGGAATTGGTAAAGTGACGATGTGGTAATCGCAATTGGGTGTAGGTTTTGAAAGTTTTAAAATTTGTCCTATATCAGGTTTTGTGAAGTTATCGAATTGTTCAGTTAAAAGTTCCTCGTCAGGGGAGTTTGTAAGAGGAAGGAGGATAACCTTGAAAGGAATTTTGTTGTTTGAGAATATTGAATCTGTCTTTTGAATCAGATTCAAATTTGAAGGAAGTTGGGGGTTTGTTGTGTTCGCCTCTACCCTATTTGGTTCGGTAACTGAGTCAAGAATCTGTTTTTGGCGTCTTGTAGTTACTAGTACTTTTGTGTTCTCTGTGTCACTTATTCGGACGCGACTGAGAGCGTCCGCGATCACGTTGCTTTTTCCCGACTTGTGTACAATCTTGAACTCATATTCCTCCATCAAGATACGCCAGCGTAAAAGTCTTGAGGTAGGATTCTTTTGTCCAATTAACCATAATAAATTATTATGGTCAGTGCAGATTGTAAACTTCCTTCCGAATATGTACGGTCGGAATTGTTGCAGGGCGTACGTGATGGCGAGCAACTCTTTTTCGGAAGTCGTATACCTCGTTTCTGCGTCGTTTAGAGTGCGGCTGGAGAAGGAAATGGGTTTGTCTTCTCCTATTGGACCTTGAGAGAGTACTGCTCCTAGAGCTATGTCACTTGCATCAGTGGTGACAATAAATTCCTGGTTGAAATCAGGGTAGGCGAGAATAGGGGGGTTTATAATTTTTTCCTTCAATTTCCTGAACGACTCGTCGCAGAAGGCGTCCCACTTAAAGACTACATTTTTCCTCAGTAATTTGGTTAGGGGTTTGGCCAGATCTGCGAAATAAGGGATAAATTTTCTATAATAACCTACGAAACCGAGAAATGACTTAATGTCCTTTGGTTTTTTTGGTATTGGGAAAGATTTAACTGCCTTGATTTTCTGAGGATCCGGTCGTATTCCCTCTTCGGAAATAACGTGTCCGAGGTAGGTAAGCTCCTTGCGAACAAAATGACACTTATCAGGTTGCAATTTTAGATGGTGGTCCCGAAGACGATCGAGAACCTTAATTAGCCGTTTATTGTGATCGTTTAGATCGTACCCGTATATGACGATGTCATCTACGTAGACAAAACATTCAATGCCTTGTAGTCCCATCAATACATTGTTCATCAACCTCTGAAATGTTGCTGGTGCATTCTTTAATCCGAATGGCATACGATTGTACTCATAATGTCCAAATGGGGTACTAAATGCGGTTTTACCTTTGTCTTCTTCATCCATCAGGATTTGGTGGAAACCTTTGGCCAGGTCGAGAGTACTGAAGTACTTCGAATTTCCGAGCTGGTCAAGGATGTCGGTTATGTTGGGTAGTGGGTAAGCGTCTCCAAGAGTCAGCTCATTCAGTTTCCTGAAATCAACCACTACCCTCCAACGTTTTGTTCCATCCTTGGTGGCTTTTTTGGGAACTAGAAGAAGAGGTGAATTCCATGGGCTATAGCTTGGTTGTACTATGCCGTCTTCCAACATTTCATCAATTTGTTTGTGTATTTCTTCTTTTTGGCTTTCTGGGAGTCTATAGGGTCTGGTGAATAGGGGGGGCTTACCATCTTCTACTATTACCTTGTGTCTTATGGAATCTGTGTGAGTTAGATGATCGCCTTTAATGTAAAAAAGGTCGTTGTATTCGCGACAAATTTTGAGAATTGAATTTTTCTCTTCACTGTTGCAGTGATCCAATTCGATTAATGAATTTAATTTGTCTAGTCGCTTTTTCACAGAGTTTTCTAAATTTCCTTTGCTTACTATTTCAAAATTATTTAATTCATCCCAGTCTAAATTAATTGTATCTATGTCAATTACCTGATCTTCTTCTAAAGTGTTCATCAGTAAAATGTTAATTTGCGAATTGTAAGGTTTCGCTAGAGTTTCTCCTAGGTAAATTCCTGGAGTTATTTGCTTCTTTTTTATAATGATTTCTGAAGGGGATTTATATAAAAATGGGACTTCAACTACCTGTTGGCTTCTTTGTTTTAGTGTAATATGTGATTTGTTCATTCTCTTTTGTTCATTTTTATTGTTTTTATTATTATTTTTTATCTCGGTCTTATTTGTTGCTAAGGGCCTGTCCCTCTTAGTCTTATTTTCTGCCGGATTTTTGAAAATTGCCTCGGTCTCATTCTTTGCTAAGGGTCTGTCCCTCTTAGTCTTATTTTCTGCCGGGTCTTTGTATTCTATTTCCTCTGACGAAATCAGAATTATTTCATTTAGATTATCGGCCAAATGTTGAGACTTACTGAGAATGCGTTTACTCCTAGCTTGCTGCGGGTTGTTAATTAGTGGAACTACTGGTCCGTTTTGAGATGCGGAGTCAGATAATGGTTCACGTTTTAACCCGTTGATTGCAGGCTGGAGGTTGCTGATAACTGTATCAGTATTTGGTCGCCTTTGGTCGCACCTTGATACTTTGTTATCCGTTTTCTCAGCAACACCCGTAGGTAACACCCCGAAAGATGTAGTCTCTTGACGTTTTTCTGGTTGAGTAATTCTGTTGGATCTAGAGGATATTATTAAATTTTGCCTTGTGAAGTTTTGGGGAGGTGGATATTCGTTGAATACCTTTCCTACCCCACTTATAATGGCAGTGGAGTTTTGAACAAAAGGATTAATTTCTAAACAGTTGTCTCGGTAGTTTATCTTACATTCGTATTTTTTTAAAAAGTCATTCCCAATTATCCCGTCAAAGTCTTGTTGAACTTGATGATCAAGGATGTGAAATGGATGTTGTAAAGCGATTGAATCCTCTTCCATTTGGAAAAACAAGGTTTCGTTAGTCATACTGGAACTTGTCACATTTTCGCCACTCATTGTGGATATTATTATATCCTCATTAAGTAAAGGCGAAGTTGTGGAACCGCGTATAATGCTGATTTCTGCTCCAGTATCTATAACTAGATCCTTGTATTTTCCGTCATTGAAAAGGATTCGAATCATGGATAGATTGTTATAGGAAAAGAGTTCGATTTTGAGTGTGAAGGTTATTGGGGGTGAACATCGGCCTGAACTGTCTGTCGGAAAGGATTGCCGTTTTCCTCCCGACGAGGGTAGTTTCCCGTATTGTTATTTTGTTGGCCGGAGTGTTGTTGCAACTGATGTTGTTGCACATGCGGCTGTTGCACCTGATGCTGTTGCACATGCGGCTGTTGCACATGCGGCTGTTGCATATGATGTAAGTTTACTTGTCGGCCTGTATTGCCAGGTCGATGATTTCTGGGAGGGGAAAAATTGTTATGTTGAGGCCGTTGGGAATTTTGTCTTACGTGAGACATTTTGAGTCGACACTCATTTTCTGTGTGGTGAAGCCTGCCGCAATAGTTGCATTTAATAATCTGCAGGTTACACTGTGCTTCGTGCTTTATAGCACGTGGAGAAAATTGTGGCAAATTCGTGTTTCGATAACACGTTGCCGAAGTGTGTCCAATCCTATTGCAGGTCTGACAGATGGGTCGAGGTGCGTTATGCCTCGCCGAAGATGTGGGGAGAGGATGATAGTGATCTACGCGGAGAGACTGATCCATGGCGTAGGATATGGCTTCTTTAAGTTTGCTGGCGCTGTGAGCCTTAACTAATAATCTCAAGCTGGGGTTTCTGATTCCGTCCTCAAACGTTTGGAGAGCAAGTTTGTGGTTTTCTAGTAGTAGAAAATTTTGGACGGCTCGCTCATTGGAGCTATCATATGTAGCAGCATCGAGAGAGAGAAGCAGCTGTGAGAGCCTGTCGCAATATTCTTTCATGGTCTCTTTCTGATGTTGCTTGGCTGCGAGAAGCTGGTTTTGGGCCGAAGTTCTCGACCTATGTTCCTTAAACTGGGATTCCAGTTCTTTCACTAGGTCCGTCCAGTGTGTTAGCTCTTTGTGCTGGATCAGCTCAAAGGCGGGACCTTGAAGTCGGGTCCTGACTATGCTAAGGAATAGCCTATGCTGGGTTTCTTCCTTAATATAGCTGAATAAGGTGTCTCCACATAAAATAAATTTAGAGAGTTCGTCGGGTTTACCGTCGAACGTGGGGATGATATTGTTAATATCATTTAACGAGATTTTTACGTCCATAATGGATCGATTTGACTGCTGCGTTGGGTCAGTTGGGGCAAAGAAGGGTAAGGCTTTTAAAAGCTTTAAAGTGTGTGCGTTGCGTCGGGTAAAAATGTTGGTGTTGTGGGAGTTTTAGAATTTTTTTAAAAGAAAAAGGGAGCGTACCGTAAAGTCAAAAAATGTGGTTGTAGTAGTAAGCGCGTCAGACGGTTAACACGGTTCAAGTTACAATAATAATGTTTGGATTGTATAATGTATGTAAATGATCTTAATTCTATGTATATATATATAAATTTGTATTTACTTTTTTTTTTCTTGGTGTCTCCTTCTGATTGTCCGTCCTCTGCTTCGTTCGGGATAGGCCTGTGTCTGCTTCCTATTGTCAAAATTTTTTTTGTTTTTACTTCTTTCACTTTTTCACTTTTTCACTTTATTTTACTTTCTGGTGTTTAGCCCCAGAAACGCATCGAGTTCACAGCAGACTCGTTCTTGGTAGTAAGGATCTTTTACGTGGATCCCACCGCTGCCACCAATGTTATACTCGATTTTCACCGTGCTTTCCTTACTTTCAAGGAGAAGAGTGAAATCGGGACGAGAACCGTTCGAAATAAAAGACTGAGTTTGTATTAATGCTCTAAAGGCCCGCTGTCTAGGCTAGGCTGCAACCTCTAGAGTGATTTATTTATATAGTTTGTTTATATATTTATTTAGAATACTCTAAGGCCCGCTGTCTAGGCTGGGCTGCGACCTTTGGAGTATGTTGTTTTAAGTCTGAACGTGTTCTGTGTCTTTTTACTTAAAATCCATCCTCTTTTATACTATTGATTTTACCCCTTCTACCCATACCAGCCCTATGCAATTCCTTGTTGTATCAGCTATTTTCCAATATATTGGGCAACGCACAGTAAAGGGTATTAGTGCATTATCAGCATAGTTACCATTTCTGTTTATTGAACCCAATATATTGGTAAACGCGTCATAAATGCATCATCAGCGGAGTTCTCATTCAATCGACTCATTCTGTTTACATTTTACTCGCACACATTTCAGCTTTGTTTATGTTGCCTTTGCATTTTCTCTATTCCGCCTTTGAGTGCAGTGGTTATGCAATTTGAATACCACCGCCAAGCAAAGAGATAAGCGAGTCGTACTCTTAAATGAGAAAATAACCAGAGAGTGACAGTTTATGGTGTCATCAATTTGGTATTTTATGTGTGTAGGCTAAACGATAATGTGAGCGGTTCGTAAATCAGTGTGACAGAGTTCGATTGTGTGGGAACCGAGAGATATGGCATTAGGCACTTGCGTTGGGCGTAATACGGAAGGCGATTGGCAGATCGTGGTTCTAGGTAGAAGGTTATGTATGTAGTGTATGTAATGTAGTGTGGTCACTACACCCCACCAATCGATAATACCCAGGTTTACGTGAGTTTGTGGTAACAAAACGGCATTCCGTGCTAATTGGGTTTGTCTTATCAAACCGCCACACCTACCTACCTACCTAGGGTCCCGAAATAATCAAGTTTACGAATTTTTGAAATCCGCCCACAGACACGCCCACAAACTCAAAAAAACAAAATTTTGGAAAAAATCGAATTTTGAGCTAGAAAGCTGAAATTTTTTATATATGATCTATGACTAGTAAAACTGCTCGGGATAAAAAATTTTCAAAATCCGCCCACTGACACGCCCACAAATAAATAAAATAATTTTTTTATACCCTATTCTAAGGGTATATCAATTTTTGAAAATCAAAAGTTTGAGCTAGGGAACTGAAATTTATAATATATACTCTCTATGGGCCCTTTATGCTCATGTGTAAATATTTTCAAAATCCGCTAACTGACACGCCCACAATCAATTTTTATTTTTTTTGAAAATTCAAAGTTTGAGCTAGGGAGCTGAAATTTATAATATGTACTCTCTAGGGGCCCTTTATTCTCATGTGTTAATTTTTTGTAAATCCGCTTACTGACACGCCCACAATTAAATAAAACAATTTTATTGAAACACCCAAGTTTGAGCTAGGGAGCGTTTTTTTTTTGATAAAATCCTTTAAATGTTATATAACAAAATATGTAGAGCGTTCTTAACAATTCATCCATACTTAGACTTTTGTCACGCCCACTTATGAGGGATAGGAATAAGAATAGGGTATCCAACAGTTCGCCCAAGCGGACTGTAGCCCGTCCCTATGTTTTTATTTCAATTTCACTTTCATCGAAGGACTCAACACCCATTTAAAGGGTGTAAAGTCTGTACAATTCATTAATTATGGTTGAGTGGCGATTAAATGTATAATCAAACTGAAAAGGTCGAAGAGCTTAACAGAACCATTATTTGCGAATATAATTTGCTGAAGTAAAATAAATAAGGTATAAGCATCTTAGGAAGTGACATCGGTGGGTAATGGCAAAAATCAAATTAAGGCTGCCAGTGGTATTACCTCAAAAAATAAGTCACAGACATTGTATTTGTTTACTTTCAGTGCTTAAGTACCTATTATATTCTTGCTCTCATCAGCTCATAGAGGTTTAAGATAAATCCCGTCGAAGCGAAAATGCCGCAACCACCTGAAAAAAAGTTGCGTAAAAAGTGAATACATTTGACCAGAGAAATTATTTGGCAATTGATTGGATTGTTGGAATCAAAAACAGATTTGTGGGGCGTTTTAAGTCCACTCAAGACATTCGTGTTTTGGTACGAATACATTCGATCAGTCCAATGCCCCAATCTCTGAGCCACTCAACGTCTGAAAAATGTTCTCTTATAATTTTTTTTAATAACATTCCGAACATGCCGAAGCGGCTGAATGGATTTAGATGGAAGGTTTTTTTAAAATGTTTTTTAGAAGTCTGGAGTATGCTGTAGCTATTTCTTTTAAAATTCGCCCAAATTTTGAATAAAATCATTTTATCGACCAAATTGATGGGAATGAATGTTGAGTTTTTCAAAAGACACTCGTATTTATACATACACTGGCCTACATTTTTATGGGGGTTTTAAATCAAAATGTTGTTTTTTGCAGGCCTATTAAGAAAACGAAAACCCTTAACAAACTGTGGAGACAATCGTCAGTGTTGATATCAGCAACTGGTACTTCGGTTCGGGAAAACAATTGGAATCAAAACTTCTTATCTGGAATACCAAGTTCCCTGCAAAGCCTTTGATCCTGCCAGTTTTGTGTTATGGCGTCGAGTGCTGGACGATAAGTATGATATAGTAGGTACCTGGAAATTGGCTCATTCAAAAGAAACTTTCTCCTGCGTGCAAGAAGTGCGAAAAACTAAAACATTTCGGCCAAAGCGAGCAAACGGGCCATAATGGTCCAGCAAAAATGATCTTAGACTTCGAGCCTCCGTGTTCGAGGAGACAGTGATGATGATGCAGCGTCTCAATTAGAGACGCAACGGAAGTTTGTTAAGTAAGTACTTCTTGCGAAAGTCTGATAAACATGGAGGATTATGAACTGTTGTGAGGAGATGCTCAAACTTGCTGTTCTTGATCGGAGGTTTAACTCTTGGTCCTATTTATTCGTGGGAAAAATATAAAATCTTACACATGAATGTCTGGAGAAGCTTGGCTTTAGATCGTGCATGAGGCCAAATGGCATAAGCCAACTTTCCCAAAGCATCATAAGGCCAATTTGGCTTTCAATTGCACCACACCCCGATTCGTTTTTTTGGTATAGTTTTGTAGTTTATTTTTGAAAATGAAATAACAGCCAAAAGTTCCGAATTATTTTTTCGGAACCATACGCCATACATATTACACTGTTTATGGGATCTATATTTGCGAAATCACAAGTATTGCGAATTGGGTTGGGAGGATGGAGCATGCTGTCTTCTGCAATCCCCGTGATTGGAGTAACTGTTGGATTTGGATTACGTGCGAGGTTGGGGTAGGTGCTATGTATCTAATTTGTAAGCCAATGATTAAAAATAGCCCCAATGGAAAGTGAAACTATGAAAAGTGAAATAAGGCCCCTAATTGGTTTTCAAAATGTTTTTAATTAAAACGGAAAAAAACAGTTTTTGGTATTGTAAAACATGAAATATCATATTTGGTCTTTTGTCTCAAACAAATTTGGCTTATGTCACGGCACCTGTAGAACCTATGAAAAACTCAGCGGGCTTAAAATCCATTCCGATGCATTTATGAACTTTTGCAAGTCGCTTACACATTTGCCAGACAGTTCTTCTAAATCCTGAAAAAAATGTCTTCGAAGGATGTTATTTCTAATATGGCAGATTGCAGGGCACTTCCTCGTCCCCGCATCCGCTGCAAAGGTCATTTGTCATGAGTTTCAATTTCTTTGCAAAAAGTATTTGTCCTCTCTTGACAGAATATGGGTATATATATTCTGTCAAGAGAGGACAAATACTTTTTGTTCATTTGATGGTTTTTTTTTTAATCTTTTGTTTGTTATAGAGTGGCCACATTTTCCTAATTAAATCACAGTTCAGTTCAATTTCCAATCTTGAAAATACTTCGATTAAATATATACCGCTATTTAATCGAAGTATTTGTATATTGTATCGTTGTATTGGTAGAGAAGACAAGTTCTGTTTTCTGAAGATAAACCGAAAGTCCGCAGTTTCTGGTCCATGTATAAACCAACGATAAGGCGTTCTGTATTTGTGAGCTTAAAGTGGATGGGAATTTATCTGTTGCTAGCAGTGCTAAGTCATCTGCATATTATGCTACTGCTTTGACTCCACTTAATTTTAGATCAATCCGAATCTCGTTTATAAGAGTACCCAACTTCCGACACAACTTCAAGGTTTCATTCCCAGACCGTCTAAACTGAGAACAGAATAAACCTACATTTACCAAAAATTCTCATGTATGGTACACAGATGGATCTAAAAGAAATGAAGGGGTTGGAGCAGGAGTATACGGCCCTCGCACTCAAACGTCCCTATACGCTAGTATGGACACAAGCAGCACCGTATTCCAGGCGGAAATCTACGCGATAGAGCTATGCATTCGAGAGAATCTAAACAGGCTTCTAAAAAACAAAAACATTTATATTTTCTCCGATAGCAGGGCGGTCCTACTCGCAATCAACGCCTTTGAAGTGACATCAAAACTGGTCTGGGATTGTCTCCAACTTCTACAATTACTGGGCACCACAAATAAAGTTCAACTGATTTGGGTGCCTGGAGACAGTGGATACGAAGGCAATGAAAAAGCAGACGAACTAGCCAGAACTGGATCCGCATCCCCATTCCTGATGCCAAGACCATTCTGTGGGCTATCAATAAGCACTATTAAAAGCTGTATCAAAACATGGCTTGAGGAAAAGAAGCTGCATTTCTGGAAGGAAACTAAAGGAAAAAGACAAGCTTTATGCCAAACAGTTCCCACAAAAAAACGAAACAACTAACAACAACTAGTAAACAACTTAGTAGAAGTCAGATTCGACTAGTCACAGGCTTCCTCACAGGGCATTGCCGTGTCAAAAAACACCTGATGACTATGGGCATATCACAGGATAACACCTGCAGAATGTGCAACGAATACGTTGAAACAGCAGAACACATACTGTGTGAATGCAACTGCTTAATCAAAACGCGTCAACGTTATCTAGGTAAATTCTACCTTGAAGCAGCAGACATAGCTGCCAGCTCTCCAAAAGAATTAGCCGCCTTCCTTAAAAACTGCGGCATTACGGACGAGCTCTAAATGGAGGATATCACAATGGGCCCACAAGCGGCCGCAGTGATCTGGATACAATATACCACCTCCCCCCAATAATCTAATCTAATGTAATCTGAGTACCCATAGAAGGGGTGATAGGACTCTAACTTGAACTTCACCGCCTTCCTCTGAGCTGATGCATCTGTTTTTAAGTATGCATATTATCCATTTAATAATGGCATCCTCCATATTAAAATTTATTTATGATTTTTTTTTACCGCCTGTGTCTGGAGATTATTAGTAAAACTTTCAATATACACAACAATATCCAGGAACATAGCAGGAGTATATTGCTTATCCTTCAATATCTTTTCTACGGCGCTGACGACATTATAGAGTGTCGTTCTCCACCTCTTTCTTTAGTATGAGCATGATCAGCCGGAGACAAAACTTCTAGACTCAGTTTACTTCGAATGTGGATGTCAATTAGTCTTTCAAAAACGTTTTAATCTTTAGCGGTAATGTGGCTGGGTTTCCCAGCTTTGGGGATAAAAATCACTTAAACTTCTCGCCAGAATTATGGTACATATCCCCATGTCGTAAGAGTTTAGTAGAATAGCAGATGATTTATTTTTTGTTTTCAATTTTAAAAATCAAGATGGCAAAAAATCAAGTTCCTTTTTCGTTTTATATATTATACTCATCGAAGAATAAATCATACACCTAAACCGCCAACAGCTCCCTACATTTTCCTTCAAATCAACCTAAGCTCTTATCCTAAGTGAACTTAATAAAAATATTTGATTTATCTGAAGTCGAAACGAAGAACGAATTGTTAAAAGTGAATATCGACAGCTGAACCTTACTCAAATGTTGCACGGCTACCCTTCCTTTCCATATTTGATTGCTTTCACTTTAGAAAATTAAATTATGTATTGATTTTAGTAATGAATGAAAGTTAATGGCTATCATTCCCATAAATCTTCTTCCACAAATAAACCTACTTCTGTTACAGTATTAGCACAGATACATTCGAAATTGCTAACGCTTTAAACGACTATTACACAAATGTAACAATTAGTGTACAACCCTATTCAGTGAATTAAATGTGTGCTCTCTGCTCGTCCACATGTAGGTGTGAACCATAACAAAGAAATAGTTTTATTTTTAGTCCCATAACTCCTCTTGCGATGATAAAAGCTACTCACAGCTTAAAAAATATCAATTCCAGTGGTGCAGATGGCATCTGAAAGTCATCTCGTAAAGAAAATTGCATGCTTTGTAGTGGATGGCGTAAAAGAAATCTTTTATTGTTGCCTTCTTACAGAGGTCTTTTCTAAAGTTCTTAAATGTGCTGTTGTTAAACCATTGTTTAAAAAATGTTCTATTGATGAAATGTGCAACTACAGTCCCGTATCACTTCTTTCAATATTAAGTAAGTTTTTGGAAAAACTTGTGAGAGTTAGTGTTGTTAACTTTCTAAGCAAAAACAAGTATTTTAGTCCAAACAAGTTGTTAACTGAAGATGATTTATTACAGTTCTGTGCCCAAACAATATTCTTGATGGTAGAAATTGTTCAGCTGGCTTGTTTATTGATATCATCAAAGCTTTTGACATGTTCAATCATAATATTTGTGTGTGAAAACTGGAAACTGGATTGGTTAAGTAGCATCTTAACAATAAGTCGCAAATAGTTAAGATAGATGAGATTTAAAGCGACGCACAATTGTTTAACTGGGGTGTGCCTCAAGGCTCTGTCCTGGGTTCAATTTTATTTCTTATCTATATTAACACATTGTTTGTACTCAACTTGTAATGCTCACCTACTGGTTTTGCAGATAAGGTAGGGTTTTCGTATCTTTTTGCTTACATTTATCGGGATCTATGCATGTTGAGATACTGTTTGCGGTTCATAATTTGATAAAAAGTTCCATAACAAAAAGTATATATTCCAGCTCGTCATCGGCGTCATTCCGAAGCATTGATTAACATTCATGCAACTGATTGTCATATTGAAGATTTACTATGCTATTTTTTATTCTAAGCTTCAATATGAAATTATTTCTTTTACGAAGATGCTTATGATAACAAAATAAAACCCCAACTCATTCCGAAAAAAACCTATACTTAGAAAATTATGCCGTAGGTAAAACCTGTTCGGTGTTCGGTGTTCTAGTTTTTCTTTTTTTATAATTTTTGTTGTAGGTACCCTTATGATGTAAATAGTTAGACAGCGCTGGCAAAGGAAAATTCGGATTAGGAAGAGAGAGGAGGTGTCGATGTACGTTTGTTTTGAGTGTCTGTAGATTCTAATGTAAGGAAAAAGTTATAAACTTCGTAGAGCATTCTATATGAGTAGGGTACGGCTAAGGGCAAATTCTTTGTATTTCACTGTACCCCAGAATACAGGCATAAGGGTGAACTGATGTGCATTTCTGGCATGGTGTATATTTCGGTTGAAATGTTCTAAGGAAGGAATCCAACTGGCTTATTCGTTTGAGCATTTACCGCGCATTTTAGAATTTTGCAGAGGAGACCCATATAAGCACCAGACTAGATATGAGCATTGTGTTTAAGTTTTTGGCGGATACACCCTTTATAAATTGTAGCCAGATCAGAAGAGGTAACATATTTCTTGCATCACTTGAGAAAGCCTAGACATTTCGCAGCGTTCTTGGCGGTATCAATTATATGGCCATTCTAAAGAAGGCTGTAAGTAACACACATACCGAGAATGGAAAGTCTTTCGGCTTCGGTGATGCAAGATGAATAAGGGCAACCGATTCAGGTTATGCTTTGACAAGAGAACACAGCATTACATTTTGGAGGCGTTACAGTCGCCACTTAAGTATGCTATCAAGGTCGGAATTAAGCGAGCTTGACATACGTTGCCGTTTCAGTTCTGCGCCCCAAGATAAGGACCGCGGACCTGGATTGGAATAGAAGTAACAGACAGGCGATCATATATAAAATGAGAAAGAAAGTTGGAAACAGAACAGAGAGCCTTGGAAATCTTCCAAACAACTGAATTGAATAGTCCCTAAGGTAATTTCTAATCCATTGAAGAAAAGTATCATCTCCTAAATGCACGCATTTGGGACAAGAGAGCTTGGTCTAGGTAGGTAGGTAGGTAGGTGTGGCGGTTTGATAAGATAAACCCAATTAGCACTGAGTGCCATTTTGTAACCACAAACTCACGTAAACCTGGGTATTATCGATTGGTGTGGGAGGCTAAATCCAACCTGCGGAGTTCAGGAAAGTTATCAGTTCCTTGATACTTTTCTCGGAGACTTCTTCAAATGTATTGAAGAAAGGGCTTCCCAATGTACGTAGTCTGGTCCTAGCTAAAGTCGGACAGGTACATAAAAAGTGAATTAGGGTTTCTTTTTCAGTTGTCCCTTTGCAACTGCGGCAGTGTGTATTGTATGGGATGCCCAGCTTGGCCGCATGGTCACCTATAGGCCAGTGTCCCGTGAAGATCGCTGTAAGTCTTGCGATGTCTTTTCGGGTTCTACCTAGAAGGTCGGTTGTTTTTGCCTTGTTGTAGTTTGGCCACGTTTTTCTGGATATGACGCATGCAGTCAGCCTGCTCCATCTGAGGTTGGCTTTCTTAAGGTATTCTGCGGTGATGTTTGCCTTAACTGCTCCGAGCGGAATGTGGACTAGTTCTGCTAGAGAGCAGTGGAGAGCTGAGCCTTGCCTGGCCAGTTCGTCGGCATGTTCGTTTCCATAAACGTTACTGTGCCCTGGAACCCAGATCAGGGTAACCTTGAGCTTATCAAGCAGGGCCAGCTCATTACGGCATTCTAGTACTAACTTAGAGGATATAGTGACCGAAGCGATTGCTTTAATGGCAGCCTGGCTGTCAATAAGTATGGCGATCCTTTGCCTCGGTGTTATATTTGAGTGAAGTTTGATCTGGCGACAGTCTTCACGGATAGTCAGTAGCTCCGCCTGGAAGACGCTTGCAGTATCTGGAAGTCTGTATGATTTTGCGATGTTTAAGGATTCCGAAAAAACTCACCCACGATGCAGTCCATTTTTGAACCGTCGCGTCGGTGTAGATTGTTTGATCGAAATCCCTTGTCACTTCTCCATTTTGCCATTCCGATCTAGTAGGGATTTGAACGACGAAATGTTTTGTAAAAGACATTCTGGGAATGATGTAGTCTGTTGAAGGCGGAACTAGTTTTCTAGGTAGAGAGTCTAGAATACTACTGTGGCCGTAGGGTTTTGCAGTCCAGCAGCCAGACTCTCTGAGTCTGATCGCGCTGTGTGCTGTGATGTTTGTTATATGTAGATCAAGAGGTAAAAGATGCAGTAAGACTGTTAGTCCGTCTGACGGTGTTGACCGTAGAGCTCCCGTTGTTCCTATGCATGCCGTTCTTTGTACCTTATTAAGTTTGGTAATATTGTAATTTTTCTTTAGAGCCGGCCACCATACTATTGACCCATACGTGAGGATTGGTCGTAGCTGGGTCTAACTTTTCGGTTAAATAAGTCATCAAATCACCAGTACCCCTGTTGCTGAGGAAACCGTGCTGCCAGTCTTAAAGACGTTTTCGGGATTCGAAATAGTTCATGAGGTGACGGCTTACCAGCGTTTGCATGGCCTTGCAAGAAGGGATTTAAGTACAATTAGATGATTCGCCTTTTATGGGTACGAAGAAGAACACCTCAAAACGATTGGGGAAATTACATCTGGAAGAGCGGATATGTAAACGTCAAGATCTTGAAGTACTCCAGCCACTTTTCTCAAATGGGTTGGCCTTATTTAACCGAAGATTAAGCACTTTTAGGGTATCAAAACTGATGAAGATGGACCGACGGACGTGCCCAGATCTCCTGATCACAAATAAAATAACTTTTAGGGTTCTACGACCAATATTAAGCTACGTTACTAACTATGAGGCAAAACTAATTTACTCTTGTTTCTTTATTCCATTTAACGAGGAACACACCACTTTTTCTTGCACTAATTTTGAGGCTTTAATTAAATAAACGATGTCTACGATAGACATTTTCCAAGGTTCGTAGACTTAAAGACGTCGAATAAATTCCCAAAATGCATACTCCCAAAATTCATATGATGTGGCAGGTACTTTTGGATTGTGATTTGTATCTTTATTGTTATTATAATGAACCCTTCATTTATATCCGCACGTAGTTCTGAACAATATGTTTTTCTTGCAAATAGCAGGTACTTTTGGATTGTGATTTGTATCTTTTTTGTTATTATAATGAACCCTTCAATTATATCCGCACGTAGTTCTGAACAATGTATTTTTCTTGCAAATATTTACCTCAGGCATTTTGGTGAAGATAAACTAATAATTCTTTTCGTTTCATGAAATCATTATTGTACTTCTTCTTCGAATAAATGCTCATCAAAAATTAATCAAGAACGGCAAATAATCTGCTTATGAATGGATACATTTTTGTCCAGAATAAACTTCCCCTAGAGGTCAAAAGAATTACAGGTCATTGCATTTTGTTATATGTTTAAGGTCTTTTTCTTCTCTAATTATTGCACGAAAAGGAACTCAGGTCCGAACCACCCAACATCAGTGAACGACTTAATATTTATTATCGTACAAATTGCTGTAGCGTGTTCCGGAATCTACACTTAGCCACCGTCCCTGCTTCACATCACTCGCATAATTGATTCACTTATCAGAGCGATTTATTTGAAAAGTCGTCTCCTATCCGTTCCTTAAAGACACGAGACAAATTAAAAAAAAACTCCTGATATCCAGCTACAAGGCGAGCTAGCGTCATTAACTGTTGATTACAATTGCAATTGTACATGCACGTTTAATGAATTTTCGTAATGATTACACTTTCCGATAGCGTGAGCACCGCTAAATGACACTTTCAGTCAGTAGTCGTTACTGGTCTGACGGACGTATGAATAGCGACATTGCATCCTTATATTTACCAAAGACAAAGAATGAATACTACCTCATCGCCGTAGGAAGTCACGTGTTGTTCCACAAATAGAAATAGATTCCACAACCAAGTGAGAAATGTGTGGGAAATTTCTCAAACTGTTATACATGTCGTATACGCAACATTTTCACAAATTGTCGCTGCTCGTCTTCCTTTTACTGAGTCTTTAGCGAACCTGATGAAAGGACCTGAATGAATGGTCTTCTCATAGATATTACATCAGTTCGAAATATGTATTTGCGGGGGAATGTATTTCGCTCTTATTCGGAAAAAAGATCGTTGTGAATAAACCAGAACAAATCAATAGTTATTTATGAATGGACGATTTTTGTTTGTTTTAAATTTAAATGGTATCCTGGTTAACTGTTCACAATGCTAACAACTTTAAGCGGTGCATAAAGTGCAGCATCCGCACCGGAAAGTTTTCGAATTTTTTGCTTATAAAATAATAAAATAGTGTTTTTTCTTACAAATGTATATAATAGCATAAATTAAAAAAAAAGAATAAAAGTGGATAATTTTCATGATGTGTTCGTGTAACAAACAGGAGAGGTTCGTTTATATTTTTCGGCATAGCGTACTACCTTAATGCTACGTGGAATAGTGCTTTCATGAATAAAAGAAGGAATTGTAATGCTTCCAACCAGCTTATATACAACAGAGGATGCTATAAGTTAACGAATGATAACTGAGTAATTACATGTAAGGTAATGTGAAACAAGTGTCTTTTTTAACGGGGCTTAAGCGAAATTTTTGACTTTGCACTGTTGGCTTAAATGCCGGGTGGGGAGTTGGGTATTTCGGTTTTTATGACAACATTATGTACTCGTACACTTGCTCCTAACTATAACCATTTATTGAAAATACCTTGAAATTCTTATTCAAAATGAAATATAGAAGGGTAAATTCTTTTTTTTCAGTTACATGCCAATTTTATTTATGTACCTACATTTGTCTTGCTACTCGTATCTGATCTCTTAGGATATTTTTAATAATTTAAAAAATTGGAGTTAAAGTTTAACATACATGTGCAAATATGTAATCGTTTAGAGCACATTTTAAAATGGTATTAGCTCGTGGCAAAGTCCAAATTAGTTCTTAAATATTTTAAGTCGGAATAACGCGCACTTTATCGCAATCATCTCTTAATAAATTTAAAGTCCCTGAAACCTCATTTTTAATATTTAAAATGGAGTTTGATCATCACAAGACTATAAATCTATTTTTGCTTCTGCGTCTACGTGACTGTACCTTATTCAACTTAAAAATTCATTTTATTTAAACTATTCAATAAACCTATCGGGTAGACAAAAATGCTAACGCAGATTTAGGCGAGCGGTCTAAACTTAATTATAACATCAAGCAATATTTCAACCTACAAAAACTATCTTACGACTCAGCTTATATACATAACATTTATTTAATCAAGAAAAATATAACTTAGTGAAGTTAATGAATTTTATATATTATATACTAAAACCAATATAAGCTATCCCGCCGGCGCGGCGCCTAGAAACATCTAACAATTTTTTCCACTACCCAACCTCTTGCGAACGTCTGACAAACATCCAAGAGTGTCAACTGTCATGAGAAGCATCTCAAATTTGCCGTTCGGATTCGGCTGTAAATTGTAGGTCCCTTCCGCTTCGCACAAGCAAATGGTTGGAGAAGATACGATTTAGGTCATGTTATTGCCTAATGCCTATCAAATTGTTTTTTAAGCTACTTAGCCTACCTGAGCTTCTTATGTCCAGTTGCACAGAACTCGTTTTAGCTTTAGTTCAGCTAACTCAGTATCGAAGTTTAATTTGTTATTATTAATGTTCGTGCGGTTTCACAATGGAAATTAAAACGCTGGTCAACAAAACGTTATTTAATGAACTAGCTTTGACCGCACTCCGTTTTTTGATTGTCAAATTAAAAATTAGTTTGTTTTCTAATAATGAATAATTTATTTTTGTTTTCGAACTTTGGAAAGAATTAGTTCCAAAAGTGATAGCGTGACTATTTAGACATGCGAAAGGTTTTATATACCTCCAAGCTATTCCATATGTTTACAACGAACCAAAAAAAGGCCACATGCCACTTTTTAGGGTTCCGCAGCCAAATGGCAAAAACCGGAACCCTTATAGATTCGTCATGTCTGTCTGTCTGTCTGCCCGGGAATGTCACAGACACTTTTTTTTCGAAACTATAAGAGCTATACTGTTAAAACTTGGTAAGTAGATGTATTCTGTGAACCGCATTAAGATTTTCACATAAAAATAGAAAAAAAATGTTTGGGGTTCCCCATACTTAGAACTGAAACTCAAACATTTTTTTTTCATCAAACCCATACGTGTGGCGTATTTATTGATAGGTCTTCAAAAATGATATTGAGGTTTCTAATATCATTTTTTTATCAACTGAATAGTTTGCGCGAGAGACACTTCCAAAGTGGTAAAATGTGTGTCTAACCTCTAACTTCTAAAATAACAGAATGAAAAAACTAAAAAATAAAATTAAATAAAAAATATATGATGTACATTATCATGAAAACTTCCACCGAAAATTGGTTTGAACGAGATCTAGTACGTATTTTTTTTTAATACGTCATAAATCGTAAACCACAATTTATTTACCTTTCATATAAAAAAAAACATTTAATTTCATAAACATAAACCTTATGCGTAAACCGTGAACCATTATTTTCTAATAATAAATCTGTAATAGGTGCCTAAGTAAATAATAATTATAATTCGCGCGGAACCCTTCATGGGCGAGTCCGACTCGCACTTGGCCGCTTTTTTTTATACTCTATTCTAAGGGTGTATTAATTTTGACTCACGTAACATACCTTAATATTGCCCGTAGACCTCTAAGAGTTAATAAATTTATGATCAGCATCGATAGTAATCCGTCCGTCGGTCGTCGGTAGAAATTAGGACAGAGTCAAGCTAGAAAGCCGAAATTTAAATCATAAATTGTCTAGGGGTCCAAAATAAACAAGTGTAAGAATTTTTAAAATCCGCCCAGTGACACGCCCGCATTTTTAAAAAAAAATTTCTAGAGGATTTAATGCTCATATTTTAATACTTTTAAGATCCGCCAAAAATAACTGACACACACACTGTTTAGATAAAAACATTTTATTAAAGAAATCATTGTAAAGAAAGTCGTATCCTTCGCACAGTATGTAGATAAATAAAAAGGACTGCAGCCTTTCCCTGTTTTAATACCCTATTCTAAGGGTATATCAATTTTGGCGAATAGTTTGTAACATACCTTAATATTAATTAAATAAAACAATTTTATTGAAAAACCAAAGTTTGAGCTAGGGAGCGTTTTTTTTACAAAGCTACAAAATATGTAGAGCATTCTTAACAATTCAACCATACTAAGACTTTTTTCACGAACACTTATGAGGGATAGGAATAAGAATAGGGTATCCAACAGTTCGCCCAAGTGGACTGTAGCCCGTCCCTATGTTTTTTTTGTTGTTTTTCACAAACGAAGTTTAAACGAAGGATATGCTTTGTTTAACTAGATCTATATAATGCACTTAGGTTAAGGTCTAAACTCGAGGTGTGAGATTAAAAAAGAAACCAAACTTTTGTTAAAACTATAAATTGAGTTTAAACTGTGATAGTTGAACAGGGCGTTACTCTACGAGTATATCAGCTGTAATCAGAATGGTGATAACTCGTTGCCTTAGGCGTCCCGAATACTCGTGTTAACCCCTTCCCCTTTGAACACTCATCAAAACGTGGTGTACTGTTTCTAAGTATCCGTTTTTCCCTTCTCCGCAATGGCGGTTGGCGGAACTAAGACAGAGGATCTCAGGAGCATCGGTGACATTCCCGTTGTGACTGAGCAGTTTATGTCTCGCGCTGCGGTGGTGGCAGTTCGATACTGGGATACCACCCCTCGTCTGTGTCAATATGATACCTGAACGTGCCATCGCACAACGGATGTACGTATCAATAATAAAGCTACCTTGAGAGTTTTTCACTTATTTGAATGAAAGCTGTTGAAGGCTGACATTTTTGGCAAGCAATGCGGGTTACGCAGCTAAGCGAGGGATTACGTATGCGTGGATTACTGTACACATTTGTATACGTTATTTATGTAGTTGGTTGGGTAGACCGATTTTTGTTTTGTTGGTTATCGATCCAGGTAATGAGTTTTTTGTTCATTTGTTATTTTAATTTACCTTTCAGAACTGTCTCTTCTCTGACGAGGGTCGTTGTTAAGTAAAAATTTCTTAGCGGCAAGTTTAAAAGTGTTTAAAAATGCCAACTAATTAGATCGTATTTTTAGGTGGGAACTAACTTCCATTTTAATAGGGTTACATTTATGATCGGAGTTAAAGCCTACAAGCAAATGGCATTAAAAGCAGCTTTTGCTGTCACTTCAAAGCGGAAAATGGAAGTTAAGCCCGTATTTGCCATTATTCCATCAGCATCGGAGCTATATTTTGCTGTTGTTTTTCATGCTTTGTTTTCATTTTTCAACCACACTTTTATATAGGTACTAATTAGATAAATCTCGTATGGCAAATAATATATTAAATTTATAAGCCTACACATTACTTCCTTTTTCACACGTAAGACTTGTTTCATATTCCCACCTCTATTGAACCATTACCATCCCCTTTATCGAAAAATGTCAAACAGATACATCGCTAAAGAAGTTTCACTCCAGTCAAATTCATCCTTTTTAGTTTTCAGTGTCACCAAGCTATCGAGGATAGGACGCCGATGCGTTTGGTACTTCGGATGGTGGTTTGCGAGGTGGACCTTTTCTACCGATACCACAGAAATGAAATATTTTTTATAGACCAAAGGTTTAAGTATCTGTTAAGTTAAGAGAATGAAGCGAATGTAAATGTAGTGTGTTCTAAACTATCTAAATATTAAAAAACCTGAAGTCAAGCGTGCGACAAAAACGATTTTTGTTTCTTTAATAATATTCTTAAAATACAGCTTTCACGTACATACAGAGATTGAGTTGATTATATTCGTTCGCACGCATTGTTTACTATTTGATTTGTTAGCAGTTAATGTTCAACCGTGAGACTAGACAAAGAGTTCGCGATTCACGCGTATTACATTTCATTCAAATGTCTATTATCACTCTTACTTATATGCGCCTTGTCGAAATGTATTCTACTATCATGCAAATCTTATTTTAATCTTTTTGAGTGCGTCTACATTCAATCGCCGAACAGTTAGCTTGTCAAATTTCTTGGAGAATGTTATTTGTCTATTTGTTTTGTGTTCTGTTCTCTGTTTCAAACAGTCCTCTTCGATTTTTAGACCTATTTTTGATGTAAATGTGACATTTTCTCCCGATTTATCATTTAAAAAAGTGCCATGATATATTTTCTATAGAAACTGGAAGTACGCGACTTAAAATGTCCCATTTGTAATTTTCCATTGGCATAATCATGAAGTCGGTTTTCTCTGTTTGATTGAAGAAAAATCTGCTAAAATTATTTGAAGGTTTTTAGTAGCTGACACTACAATAAGCCGATATCTGGCGTTAGTCACGGCTCTTTTTTTTACCTGATAAAGGTTCCCTAGGTATACCAATCGCTACTTGCAAACTCTTGTTCAAGCTATCCGCAATCGAGAGAACAAACCTTAGATGGACAAGTAGCAATACATGTCTAGCGACTAAGCGGATCTGGCCAAAGCTGGATCTGCGACGCTCTAGGTGTCTAATCTCATTAAACCGACTGCATATTAGCTCTACTATAGGTGTCATTACAGGGCACTGCTTAATAGGCAGGCACGCATCTAGATTTGGCGTGTACTCAAACGACTTCTGCAGAAGTTACATGGACGAGGAGGAGGAGGAGGAGACTATACTTCACCTTCTCTTCACTTGTCCTAGGCTCTCCCATAAAAGAAAGAAAGAAGACTTCTTGTTCGATGATATAAGTGACTTGGCCAACACTGGCGTTAGAAGTCTATCGCGCTTCATAAGAAGCTCCTACTGGTTCAACGAGCAGTGAGCAAAATCCCCAGAGCTGTGTGGTGCCGCAATGGACCTTACATTGGTCTAAGTGTGTTGGCCTTTTGCTGACAGCCACGTCAACCTAACCTAAACTAACGGCTCTTACCAGCATAGAAGTCGATATGTTGGCAATTGAATGACTGACCTAGAAGGCGCGCATTTCAAAAAACCGAATCCCGTATACCTATTGATTAATGATAATTTGTAACTCGGGAGCGATAATAAATTAGAATTAGACAAATATCTCATTTCAAGCTCAATACTCTGAAGCAGACAAATATAAACATATCTAACTCGACAAAAAAAATTGAGAATAAAACAATGTATTCATGTGTTTACACGAAAAGCATTCCCGTAACAAAATTGTAAAGTTGCTGCATTGCAAGCGCACGGTGATGTTGCAGTGTGTTTGCGCCTTAAGAATTTGCGCTTCTGGTGTCAGACCCCAGACGGCGTAGTAAAATGCATATCACCGCACGCCTTGCACAGGCAAAAACTCTATATATTCCGGCGCGCTTGTGCGTTCGGGCATTATTCTTTTATTCTTTAATTTTAATTCTGTGGCATACAAGTTTAAAGTAGTTCTCTTCGGTAAATTATCGGCACGCGATTTGCTGCCAAAACTTATTTTCAATAAAGTACTTAATAAGTTAAAAGTGTTGATTTTTATTTGCTTATTCAAAATTTTGCTCTTTTTGAACATTGTGTGGTGTACCAGTTGTCAGGCTCCTCGAAATATATCATGAGTAATCAGTTGATCTTATTTCCTTACATTATTCCTTCCACTCACTTTGGAGGTTTATTATCACTGATTGAAAGTATTAATGATTAAATATTTTTTTTTATAATTGTTTGTCAATCAAATTTGGCACTTCCATTGATTGCTTATTTATTTCGTCCATATTAACTTTTCAAAATTCTTCAGCCAATTTTAAAAGATTTTTTCTCAGATAAACTAAACCAAAACAAAAATCAGGAATTGACTCGATTTTGTCAGAGAATTTTATTTTCTATAGACTCCTAAATAAAAGACGGCCGCAGAAAAAAATAATTTATTTTTAATTAAAAGGTTCTACAAACTGTGTTTAACCAGTATATATTTCCAAAACGATTTAAAGAAAGGATTATTTAAAAAAAATTGTTATCTTCGTTTGAAAAAAAAACAAATGTAAACATTTAATTTTTTAACTTAAACTGTTTCCCTGATTAATACCAATTTCGCATGTGGTAATCCCTCGATTTTGATTGATGTAATGACATCAGAGAAATGGATTTAAAATCAACGTCGCTCGCTACCACGTGAGTAGTTTCCGCACACCAAGTTCGGCAGCCACAAAGAGGAATAACGCATACCATTTTAGACATACTCAATTGGTATGCGATCATCTTTTCAGTCTTAAGAAGTTGTTCTTCATTTGGAAAAATAAATAAATAAAACCAGCAAATGAAACTTTGTTCCTGTCTAAATTTAGTTAATAAATTTCCATTAGACTATTCACGCAACCGTTAAAGAGGAGGGAAGAGAAAATTATTCGTATAAACTCAGATTTATTTTTTAAGCACTTTGAGGTATGTTTTTTTACTTATTCCTGCCATGTAAAAGTTGCTTCCCTTTTAGTGCTACAGAAGTACCACGATGGGCATTCAATTAAATGATTTGCTTATAACAAATATTTAACATTGACAGAGACTGCTGTGCGGCAAATGAAATATCACGTAGGTACCTACCCCAACCTACGAAAGAAGATTAATTGCTACTAATATTTTTGTTAGGCGCGTGCTGAGTTGTGATTCTATTTAAGATCCTTGCACAGAGCAACAAATTATTCTGGCCTAACTTACTAAGAAAAGGGAGACTGTTTCTAGAGTCAAATTAAACCAATAAATGTTTTAAATTTAGATTTACTCTGGTAGTGACTTATCGATAAGCATAGGTTAGGTTGAGGGGGTTGTCAGCTATAGCCGAACACTTATACCAATGTGAGGTCCATTGTGATACAACGTGAATCTAGGGAGTTTCTCCCTCTACCCGTTAAACCATTTAGGGCTTCTTATGAAGCGCGATATACTTTTAGCGTCCATGCTAGCCAAGTCACTAGGATCATTAAGCAAGAAGGTTTCTAGATAGAGATTTATTTTATGGGAGGAAGCAGGGCAAAGAAGCTGAAGTGTATTCTCTTCTTTGTCTATGCAGATTGTACAGAAATCTTTTGAATAAACGCCAAGCCTTGATGCGTGCTTGCCTATTGGACAGTACCCTGTAATGACACCTATAGTAGAGTAGAGAGAGATATGCTTCGTCGCTAGACATTTAATACTACTTGTCCACCTAAGGTTTGTTCCCTCGATTGCTAATAGCTTTAACATAAGTTTGCATGTAGCGATAGGTATAACTAGAGAACCTTTTTCAGGGAAAAAGTGGTTGTTTTTTTGGCAGTGTCATCTGCTCCACAGTTCCCTGGAATGTCTCTATGCCCCGGCACCTAACATAAGTGAATGTTGAACAGCTTCGCTATTTCCTTAAGAGACGATGGACAGCCAAGGACTACGATGGAGTTTGAAGAAACTGAGTCCAGGGACTTAACCTCGGCTTGACTTTAAGACAAGATACGGGTGTTCTTAATGGGTATCACATTTCTCTTTAGTCACCACAAGGCTTCGCCGTAATTTCCGCCTGGAACACGATACAATGATAAGGTAGACTTAAAGAGGGACTACGATTTAGTTTTTCGGAGAAAACGCCGCCCCCTACCCCATCACTAGTTTTTGATTTATCTTCCACAAATTTATCATTCTCCCAGAATAATATGGTTCGGATAGTAGCGATTTGGAAGCTTTCTCCGAACTGTAATTGGGGTATCTTTGTTTCTTGGTTGGGGTGCAAATGAGTCAAGAAGGTTGGAGTAACCAATATTCTTATTGATCCACTGTGAGGTAACTTTTAAGCGGACAGCGGAACTGCCAGCTGTCTATATCAAGGGGTGCTGAATATATCAAGGGGTGTCAGAAGAAGTAGAATGTCCAATCCTGCGGAGAGAGTTGTTCAAACTGCTCGGATAATGCAAAGAGAAGCTGCACATTCGACTTTGCCAGCTTATCAGGATTTATCGCTTTATTTAAGGCAGTCCACCTGATCATCCCATATGTTAGAATTAATCTTACGACCGATGTATTTATAAAAGCAGTGAATGCGGGGTTGTAAGACCCACTTGTTGCCAATGGTTTTTTTTGCAAGAGAAAAATGCTACTGTAGATTTTTTGAATGTTTCTTCGTGGCTAAAAGTTGAGCTTGTACCATAAACAGAAGGTGGGCCAATATGTGGGATTTTGTATTTCCTTGAAAATAGGACAAGTTCAGTTTTGTGGAGGTTAACACCTAGGCCACAACGATTTATTCATTCCGTTAGCTTGTTAAGAGCGTTTTGCAGGAGTTACTTTAAAGTGTTGACGTCATCCATCATCGCGGGTGGCAACGGTGCAGTAGTAGATAATTCGCTTAGTGATTTTGAGATCGTGTGTTCAAATCCCGGCCAAATCCATTACTTTACTTCGAATACATTTACATAAAAACTTGATCACCCCAAGCAACTTAGACAACACCCGTGGAGAAAAACCATACAACTGCACCAAAACACCTCTTTCCTATCTCTCTATTCTTTCTAACGTAAGTAGCACCGAAAAGCATGCAATGAAATATAACATTGCTTGGTGCTACTTGCTGTTCACAAATGCTTGCGCTGTGTTCATAGCACAATAAAGGCACTGTTACATGGTCCTGCAGAATTGATAGGCTTGAAGCTTTGTAGCGCCCAAATAAGCTTGTCCGTAGCAATCAGACTTGGAGTTTTCGTCTTCCAAGGAGGGGAAGGTGACTGGTGCTTTGACTCCAAAAAAATGTCCTCCGCCGATCTCTGTTGCTTTGACCACGTGCGTCCAGAGTTCCACCACAAGGTGGTGAGTGAGATAAAACCGTATTCCCGGTAACAGCTTTTCCGCCGCACTACAGTCGGGTTTAAAAGGGATACTGGCCTTAGTTTTTTGTTTGTTGTGTTTTGTTGTGTTCATGATGGTTCCCACGAGAAGCGTAGAAAAGATGGTCCGACTGGACAGAGATCTGCACTGTACAGATAAGGCTAGTTAATCCGAAGGTCGCAAGGTATCCGAATACTCCGTGTACGACTGAGCTATTTTTGAAACTGGACCATCAGTCAGGTTGACCATGGGTCGTTTGACACCTTAGTAAAAATAAATAAATATTGATCATTGGCACACGGGCTTAAACCTAGCTTCTCCAAGCCACGGCGCTCCTAGAGAGCATACGGTTCAAATTTCAGCTTTCTAGTTTGAGTTTTAGGGCCTAATTTTTGCGACCGGATGCACGGAAGGACGGGCAGACATGGCTTGATAGTCATTTATAGATGCTGATCACGAATATAGCAACTTTTAGGAGCTTACGAGCAATATAAGGGTATATGTTAAAAATAATGAGTCAAAATTAATATACCCTTGGAATAGGGAATACACAGCTTTTTCTGACTTCATTTCCTATTTTAATATTTAAAAAGACCAAAAAGTAAATTTAAAATGGACTATAGAGCTGACATAGGCGAATGCCACACAACTAGCGCCTACACTTAACGGAGCAACGAACTTGCGTGAGCGGGAGAAAATGCGAAGAGAATTTTGAAACCCGCTTAACCCGTGAAGTGAGCCATTTAACAAACTTAACGCTGCGTAGCGGCAGCCTGAGCACCTACATAAGAGGCCACAGGCCAACCGATGCATGAGTCGAAGAGATGTCCACAGTTTAAAACCCTTTTAACCCGCGAAGCATGTCACCCCTAAACAATTAAACACCTAAGCCCTAAACACCTGCATGCAATGCCGAAGGCCGGCCTTTAGGGTTTTTTTTAGCTGAAAGACAACAACCACTTTGACTAAGTTAATTCGTGTCTGCCAATACAACATGTAATTGAAATAAATTAATGTTTGGTCAATGCTCGCTAGAAAAAAGTTAGAAATAAATTACTATACAATTTCCCAAAGTGGCTATGGAGATTAAATTGTAAAAGCAGATGCATTGCAATACACCATTTTTAATTAAAAACTGAATAAATTAATTTATGAAACCATTTAATTTTATGAGGTAATTGGTGGTTAATGCATTACTCGCGGTCAATAATAAGGCTTGAGGATTTCATTGGTTTAATTAATTCAATTAATTCACGGTAATAACGTATTTATCGAAATCAATTTTCCCCTTCTGTAGTGGATGAGGAGGTAAGTCCGTATGTGGCATAAAATGTATGGATAAATATTTTGTGAAGCGAAGATAGTTTTCATAAACATGACATTTTTTATTTTGAGCTGAAAATAAAGTTGGACGGTAAGTTACTCTTTAGGATATGAAATGTCGAACTAGATCCGTTTGAACCACTAAGCGAGTGGTTTAGTGATGTATCGTCAAGTGGAACCGCCCTTGGCATTACATCAGGGTGGTACCGTTTATAAATCCGTAAGAGGACGCCATCTTGTTAGTCTTCTGTGGCCTAAGACGTCTGTGCCTGCTGAAACACTTGGCGTGTTCTCTCGTGTCGGAGGATTTCATCCGTTTTGTGAGGGAATATTTTCGTCTTCCTCTCTCTTTTTTGATCGTAGTACCGTTTCGATGAATGAACAGATTTTGTTCCAGGCGTCGGTACTCATCGTCATCTGGTTTACGGCGGTGTCTGGAGTGAAAATACCTATTTCCGATTCTAGCCTGTTTCTCTCAGCTGGCCATCTGCTACAGATGAAAAAGGTGTGGTAAGCATCGTCCTCCGAGGAGTCGCCATATTTGCAGGCTGCGCTCCCTACTTTCACCATCTTCTATAGGTATCGGTTGAAATATCCATGTCCAGTCAGGAACTGAGTGACATAGGCATTCTATTCGCCGTGTTTACGCTCCGTCCATTCATCAATGTTCCTGATCAGCCGCGCCGTCCATCTACCTCTTGTTTCGCAGGTCCATCTTATCTACCATTCTTGTTTGCTGAGCTACTTCGCCTCTGCAGTGGCCGATTCCACGCCTGCTTACGTCTTGTTCTCGTACACGTACTTCCTCTCTGTCGCTAGGATATCGACCGGGGTCACTCCCGCGACGACGAAATCGGCTGGTTCCGACACTGTTTGGTAGGAGCTTGCAACTCGGAGTACTCCTAGTCTTTGCACTGCTGCAATTTTCTTCATGTATTTCTCCTGTCTGCGTCGGCCCAAATCTCACAACCATACAGGAGAATGGCATGCGTAATCGACATGAGCAGTCTTCTTTTGTTTGCCGTTGGACCACCTACGTTCGCCATGAGCCTGCTGACTGATAAGGTAAACGTTAATGGCTCGCGCTGATGCCGACTTTATATGTATGTTGGCAGAACGTGAGTTTGGAGTCTAAGGCTATTCCAAGGTATTTTACTGCCATCTTCCTGGTGATGATTTCGGAGTCTACCTGAAACTCAACGATTGTCGGGATGTATCTCATAGTCAAGAGGACTATCTCGGTTTTTTCTGCTGCTAGACAAAGGCCATGGTCTACCATCCAGGCCTGATTGGCCTTCCCTGTAATCACCGCACCGATGTCATCTGCGTAACCTAGGAACGTGTCTTCAGGCATTTCCATGCGGAGTATTCCATCGTAGGAAATATTCCACAGATCGGGCCCGGGCCCAGTATGGATCCCTGCGCTGCTCCAGCAGTTAATTCCGCATGTGGTAATCCGCTATCGCGATTTGTCGGATTTTGGAAAACATCTGCTTCCGTTATCAAAATCAAAAGAAGCTTATTGTAAATTAACTGGGATTGTATATGGAAAGTGATAGAATAAAGTCCGCATATATTGTATTGATTGGAATTGAAATATACGTTCATCATGTTTCTGCACGAACATAAAATAAAAAGATCGCAAACGGTCTAACAAGTTCGACTGTAAGCCAGCAAGGCAATAGCAATCAATTGTAAGGCTACCAAAAGGTCATACAAAATGCTCGAAAAAACTTGGAAAAGTATTGAAAATGTATAAGATACTCGTTTGGTTTGCACCGCGGAAACTGGTGTCCAATTTGGGAATATCGCATTCATTTGACATTAGGTTATTTTACCAGGAGCTCATTTGCCAAGGAAGTGTAGACGATACCATGAACTAGGCCCATATGAATTAACACCATAATGACCCCTTATTGGGGTCACTGTTGGATTTGGAGTAGGTGCTTGGTTATATACCTGTCTCAATATTTATTTGTTATAAATTTTATATACATCTATGTTGGTATAAGAAAAACACATTATTAGTTTTTGGAAGTTACTGCCCTCTACATATTTTCGATACTAAGTTCCCATTAAAAAGTGAAATTCGTCCCCACCTTTGTATGTGGGAAATAGCTTCACATTTCAAAAAAGGATTTATACAACTTGTGTGAAGTTATTTCCTTGCATCAGGTTACTTATATTTAAAAACTGTTCATTATTATTATAACTATAAAATGAGTACTAAGACCACTTTCTAAAACGAATTAACACTATATGGCTTTAGCTCTCATTTAAAAGTGAAATAAGGCCATAAGTGGATTATGGCGTTAATTCGCATTTGAAAATGAATTAGCACCATTATGGCGATAGTTCATAGGGCCTTAGTTCACGGCACTGTGTAGACATGATCTTGCTTAGCAACCACAGTGGAAAATGATATGCTCTGCTGTTTTTTTGTTTTTGTTGCACATTCGACAAATGTCTTGCCATGGCAAGAAGGTTTTTCTACTCTACAGTGTCTTACAGTGCCCCGCCATGAATCCGGTGTTTGTATCTATCTGCCCCAGTTGTAGTTGTTGTAGAAAATTCTTGGCTTTCGGTTTCTCTCCAGCAATTAAGTGCTGTTGTTTCAAACTATTTATTGAAACAGCCTTTCGCAGAGCACACCCAGAATGGTCTTAACATCATAAAGTATGAAGCAGATCTTGCTGCTTTATATTAGTTCGCGGACAAAACATTTACCGTGCCGGAAAAAAAGGATTAAGGAAAGTGCAACATGGCCGGTAAAAGAAGTCAGAAATACTCGCATACCGGAAGTAAAAAAAATTTGTAGGAATATGAATAAGGTATCAAAAAGTCCGGCCAAGGGGATTATAACATTTCCAAATTTTGTCAGGAATTACGTTTGACAACACTGAAAGTGGGGTCTTGCTGCTTTATATTCGTTCTCGGACAAAACATTTACCGTGCCGGAAAAAAAGGATTAAGGAAAGTGCAACATGCCCGGTAAAAGAAATCAGAAATTCTCGCATGCAACACTGAGAGAAGGTTACACGTAAACAAAAGGTATAATAGAGTGAAATGAACCGAGTCCGATTTATGTATGTTGACGTAAAAGGTATAAGGACGTCTTGGCGAACCCGCCCCTTGTATGTAGCTGTTGCCATATACTCCATGCCTATCCCGTTGCCGACTTTTGTTAGGATGGCCCCTCGAACTCGATCTCTCATTCTGTAGTACTGATCACATTACAACGATTAAAAGGAGTTCTTAAAGGCCCATTTTTTTTTTTTTTTTTTTTTTGAAAAAAAGGAAATCCAAATCCCAGAGCACTCAGACTCGGTAACGGTCCATTGTACTACCAGGCAGAAATCCTCCTTTTGGTGTAGAGGCATGTGATTGGGTGGCGTATGTTGTTGTTCCCCATGGGGATTGAACCTGCAGCGCACGGGTCACAAGCCAACACACTAACCTCTACACCGTCGCCACCAAAGGCCCATTACAAATAAACTTTATTTAACTTTAAAAAATTAAAAAGGGTAACCTAAAACCATTACTGACATACTCTGTATGCAAGTGTATAACTAATTTGCTAAAGATTTCGGTATCACCTAAATGTATACCCTAATGAACTATTAATATATATATGTATATATATTAGGGTGGTCCTTATTTTTCGACTTTTGAATTATCCCCGGGGCACTTTCCCATTTGATTATATACCTCTAAATATGAAATAAGTTTTTTTTTTTTTTTTAAAGATTTAGAGGTCGCTACCAGCTATCAAAATTTTTACAAAAAGCCCTTGCCTCGACCCCTCTTCTGTACCGATGCATCGAGATTTAGCCCGCCCCGCACTTCAGTTCAAATAAGCCCTTCACGAGAGCGCACGCGTTTTATTTGTATAGTAACGTGTTTCAACGTGTTGCAATGGCGTCTAAAAGTAGCGGACTCAGTAAAGTTACTAGAAATCAATGTAAGGTTTGGCTTATCAGTCAATTATTATCCGAATTAAGCCAATCAACATTGCCATCCATCGGTGAAGATTTTGTAATATTTTGTATGCCCTGAGTATAAAAAAAAATAATACAGATTTTGACTTTTTTTTAATTCAAACTTTGGTAGCGACCCCTAAATATCATTTAAAAAATTCCAAAAAAATACTGAAATAGTTTCTTATGGTATATAATCAAACTACGTGGTGCGCCGCGAAAGTAAAAAAAAAATGTTTTTCTTAGTAATAAGGACCACCCTAATATAGTATATATATTACCTATATATATATTTGTATACCCTATTCTAGGGGTATATTAATTTAAAATGTTATATAACAAAATATGTAGAGCATTCTTAGACTTTTGTCACGCCCACTTATGAGGGATAGGAATAAGAATAGGGTAGCCCGTCCCTATGTTTGAGATTGATTTTGCACCACGTGTATTTTTTTTCCAATCGCTTATTAATCACATCATTTTTTTTTCATCCAGGATTGCCTTCTGTTGTTGCTTATTATTATTAGCAATCCCAATTTCAGCCTCCGTCGATAAATATTTTTTGGGTGACTAAACAAAAAAAATGTAAATTAGCGATTATTCAAAATCGCAAAAAAAACTTACGCCAAAGCACACGACCCGTCGTCTCTAAAGTACAAAATGGAAAGAGGGAGAAGTTCTCTGACGACCGAATTTAAGTGCTTAAAGAGCGGGGGCGATGTAATCATTAGAAATTTGACAGTTACTGGAAAGTGGAATTTCGTACTTGTCAGAACAAGGTGATATTAGGTAACAAGTATGTACACACAAGTATGTACACTGATAATTTCCGGTTTGTGTCGTTGCCAACCCATGAGAGCAGTTAATTTTTGAAAATTACATTGTCATAACAAAATGTATGAGATACGCCACAATTTTTAAATCATGGAAAAGCATATCCTTTAAATTTCCGGTCTCAAGAAAAGAGTGAAGTGACTGAAATGTCTAGATAAAATGAAAATAGAATAAAAATCTATGCAAACAAAGTATGTATGATTATGATCCGCCTTGATGATCTGGTTGTGTTGGTTTTAAATGTCTGATTTAATGCAAATACGTTGTTCATAGATCAACATAAGCGGGTTTAAATTCCATAATATTGGAAAATACAATTCCTTTCATGTTTCTAGGTAATACCGTAAAATTGGATTCTTTGTAGATTCAAAGTATGTAGTCCGCATTTATCTTTATAGACACACAATGGGTATTAACTTCGGAAAAATATCGATGGACTCTTTACAATCGGCATGTAGTAGATAGATAAAAGCAAACACACAAGCGGTAGTTTATCTCCACTATCCAAAAGGTGTACAATGGTATGTGGTTTGCTGACTCACGTTCGTTTGATGATATAAAAATGGGTAGTTCATTAATATATTCTGTGCAATCTTGAGAATGATAAAGTATGTAGGTAGATATCGCTAGGGATTCACTTTATTTACTGGATGCTCTCAAGAGTATACACAAAAGCCGTACTGGACCCATTTTTTGATAAGTCAAGCCACGACATGCCTTTTTGCTTTTAGCTTATAAGGACACTTATGTCAGAAGCACCGAACCGTCGGTAATGATGAGGATTGCCTTTTTTTGTAATTTCTTCGCGCAAAAGGGAATTAAAATTTTTAATTTAAAGCATACGCTGTATTATGTTCAACTTTCGGTTTTCAGTATCATTGCTCTCAATTAAGGAACGGGGTCAACCTTCCTAATTTGACGTCTGGAACCGCCCTTTATCTCCTAGTAAGAGAGCTGACTCCGTTATGACCTTCATCTTTTCCTTTACGGCAAGGTTATGATTTGCTTCGCTATTGATCATAGATCCCAGATATTTGAACTTTTTGCACTTGGGAATCACTCTTCCATTCATATAAATGTGTGGAATAGGTCGCAGTGGATCAGAGAACGGGCAGCACACAAGTATTCTGTTATTTTTTCCAGACTAAGACGATACCTCTTCTCCTCCAAAACTTACACCCATACGTCAAGTGCTCGTTGCAGGGACGGTTGATCCTCGCCAATGATGGCGATGATCAGGCTCGGCAGCAAAGAATAACTGATGCACTTTGGAGTCTGTCACTTTTCCTTTAAGCAGATAATAATCAAGGACTGTAATAAATATCATGGAACTTAAGATGCTTTCCTGCTGTTCACCAACTTTTATTGCGAACTACTTGGTGACACCAGAGGGGGAATCTAAGTCTTGTATTTACTCCCTCATACATGTCAATGATTATGTGTACGTAGGTTTCGGGAACTGCTCGTTGTTCCACCCGCCACCCATAACAGATCCCTTGGCTGTCTATCAGAGGCCTTTTCAAAATCCACCAACAGCTTATGCAAATCCAAGGGGGTGGAGACGGTTTAGAGGTAAGTGTGTTGGCTTGTGACCCGTGCGGTGCATGCTCAATCCCCATGGGAAACAACAACATACGCCACCCTTTATTGAAGAGAAACGAATGACACCTTGTTTTTTCCGAAGTCTACACCAAAAAAAGGATTTCTGCCTGGTTGTACAACGAAACGTTCCCGAGTCTGACTGCTCTGGATTTCCTTTTTCATATAAAAAAAAATGCAAACCCTTTCACCATGTTTTATTCAAGAAGAAAACCCTTCCTCCACTGGTTAGGCATTGAATCGCCTTTTATCAGTTTGGAGATGAGAATCATAAACCAATTGGGACCGATGTCTACCATCTTTTTCTAGAACTCAAGGGGCCCAACTGCTTTGCGTTTTTTGTAGTGTTTGAGCGCCTTCCTAACTCCTTCGACAGTAATATCGGGTACTTCTTCATTGTTGGGAACGGCTTATTCATTGTTCACGAATTGTTCATTTGAATTGTTGTTGTGGTATTTTTTCGTCATCCACAAGAAGCAGCCCTTGAGCAGTGTTGATGAACTTTCGCGAACTTTTTTCCTGCGCATTTCTCCTTCTCTGAGCGAATTTTTCGAAGATGGTTGCGCCCCTGTTCAATCTGGTTTGTGGGTTTCCCCAACCCAATACCTTCAAGTAGTATTTAATGTCCTCTTTCGAATTTTTGGTGATTCGTTCTTTTATTTTATGTCTATGAAAATCGAAAGCAAAATTGTACCGAAACCAATAATAAGGAATTGTGAGAGAAAGTAGAATTGCGTTTCGGAAGCTAAGCTGAGTTCAAAAATGGAAACTATAAAGTAAATAACCAAACTAATAAGGGAAAATATGGCCAAGGTATGGAAACGCAAGCTCACGAGCACACATAAGCAGCTTAATGCTAATTTTTGATTTTGGAATCACGTATCACGTTCGTGTACGGTTTTATAATCTGATAAACACAAGACTGCGTACATAGTTCAAAAAGTAAATTTTGGAGTATACATAGTGGATTTGCCCACTTTGGGTGACGAAATGTCGTCCTCCGGGGTCCACTCAGTAGAGAAGCATTTCTCGGAAATTGTCGTGCAATTTCCCAAGCGTGGTGACGGGGATATTGAACAAAATATTATCCTATAGAACGTCGGGGGACGATTGACGACAAACCCTCATGTTCCAAAGCGTTCCGAACCGGCATACAAAATGCTGGACCATGGTCAAATAACGTGATGAATTAGTGGTTCTCTGCAAAAACGTAATGGCTGATGATGCTTCTCTTGTTGTGGCACACCAATCACCCTACAGTGACCGTGTCCCAGTAAGGGGGTTTTCATGAAAATCCCTGGGATTAGTTTTACCCCAATACCGCATATTATGTTTGCTTACATATCCACGGCGACCGAGAGTGCATGTTACAAGAAGGCCACTACTGGAAAAGTACGCGTCTCCACCAACCAACTGATGTTTACACCCGAAAAACAATTGAACGCAAATTATTATCCACTTGTCCCACATGCACATGCACATCCACTTGCACATCCATTTTCGCATATTTCGAGTTGTATAAAGAAACATCATTCACATCCCCTTTAAAAATTTTCCAGTTTTCTAAGCGCTGTTTTAAAGTTAGGAAATCGTATCCCTTAGCCACATTTCAGCTTTGTATGTCTAAATTGTGCCGAGAAGTTTGAATGCCTCAGAATGTACTCTATTGATTGCACCTCACTTAAGTAGGTACACTGTCCTTGGTGAAATTGAAAGATGAGGCACCTGAGTCCGGAAATAGATATGAAAAGCAATGAATACTGCCATCAGCCAGAAATGAGTTTGACTAAAAGTGAAAGAGAAAGGATTATAGAACTAATAAAAATAAAAGGCGGCAACTAAACAGTGCCCTGGGTGGCACCAGTATTCTTTGGCAGAGTAGTTGAAAACGACGTGGATTGAACTGTCCGAAAAGTGATTTCTATGTTGTTGAAGAATGTTTTCATCGGTTCAAGTTGCAAGTATTTTCGCCAAAAGTGATTCATATCAAACTCTGTCAAATGCATTTGAAATATCAATCCGAATGATTTTATTTTCACAAACACGGCAAAGAGATTTGTTTCATTTTTGATGATTGATTTTCGAAGCCAAACAAACAAAATCTAGAGAGCACTTTCAGACAGCGGCAAATTGAAACTAAAGGACACGTCTCTAAGACCTTCCAAAATCCTTATTTATCATACACAGTTTTCCCCACATCTAATTATATCTGGAATGCATTCAAATAAACTGTATTATTTTTCTCGACATTATTTTTGGAAAAGATTCACAGACTAACACCCCGATTCCAAGATTGGAGTATCAATTTATCCGTTATACAGGCGAATTATAGTCTTTCTATATTTCAATCAATGTCAGGTCTTGGATTGCTTTTTTGTTTTGTGTTTGGGGGTTCGTTTTATGGTCACACCCGGGATGGTTCCACAATAGTGAGCGACTTCAACCCGATTTAAAAAAGAAACCTCTGGGGGGACTGATTTTCGTCATCCCGAATGGGAATGCACCTTATCGGTTAAACATTTTATTCGATTATTCAATAACTGATATACTGCTTATTGGCATTTGAAATGTTGTCATCTGTATTCTGCAATAGTTGCTATGTTGGTTTCTCCACTTTCAAAAGTTATAGCACTTCACCTAGCGCACTACCTTGCGATAGAAACCCTGGGGCCTTTTAGCTGTACCAGCCGAATAGGTCTATCTTCTTCGCACGTCACTTCTTTTTTCTGATAGCCTTTATCTTCATAAGGTTTGAAGTTGTCTTCGAGATATTCTGGAAAAGTGTTAGGTACTTTTTGCCTAGTTACCTTCTCTGGTTTTTACTGCCGGAATGTGAGCTATTGGACTGGTAATTTTCTTCGTTGCCTTCCACAGCGAGTAGTCGGTACTAACATCATTTGTAAGACTGGTAAGGCAAGTTTTTAAAGACTCATTATTAAATTCTCTTATAGCTTTTCTGAGCTGATCATTGAAATTGTTCAGTGTGGTTTAGTTGCTTGGCGCCCTTGGCTGTTTTCTAGCTGTCCTCTTTTCTGTAATATTTTCACACATTTCGCGCGGATAAGAGTTTTGTCTAATCTTGTTTGATGTTCTAAGAGTTGCAGCCCATGCAGTCTTTGAATATTGAGTGTAAATAATTGCACTGCTTCTACACAATCAAACCAAGAAGAAGGTATGATATTACGAGTACAAAGAAGTCCATTCCTATTTAATTAATCCGTAAAGTTTTTTTTTGTTTTTATTTCTTGAAAGTAATTACACTTGAATCTTTCTTCTAGGAAACAGTGAAACGCATAGGTACACACATATAAATACTGTCGTTGTTCAGGTCTATGGAATGGCTAAATTGGATTGAACTTTTAGGTTTGCTAAAAACAATTCCATTGAATGTATTTTCAACGCACTCATATAAAAAAAACAGGGCATTCAATAGCTTATTCTCTGTATGGTGGTTGAAAACCTTCTTCTTCTGCTTTCCTTTAAGTATTTTCAACCGACTCCTGTGAAAAAAAGCAAAAAACATAGAGAATAATCCCTAATAGGTTATGTGATGGTTCCAAACCATCATGAAATAAACATACTCGTAAATCTTTGTTGTGGGACATCATAGTTAATAGCTTAAAAAACCTTACCAAATGGAGCATATTTTCGTGACCAGATTCGTCCATCAAGAAAAAGAGGACAAGTTTTAATGTGTAAATAAAATATGTGTTCAAAATGAAAGACTACTGCTGTTTTGCAACAGATTGTATTTTCTTTAGATGCTATTCATGGTATTTGCTTACAATGCTGCTTTTGTATACACACAATTGAAAATTGTATCAATTTTCAGCTCAGATTTCTTTGAAGGCCAATGAATATAGACATCTTGTTCCTTTGAGAATAGTCTCAATAGTCTTCGAGTCTCAGGTTGCAAGATTGAATGCACATAGTGAGAAAGAGTAAAAAGACTGGGGTGGAATCGGCTAAGGTGATAGTTGATAGTTGACAATCAAAACCATACACTTACGTCCACGTAAGGTGATTATCAAATTGACAATCACCTTTTTGTGATCAATTTCATGTGACAGCTATTTAGGTGTCGCTTTCATACATTTTTGTTATTTTCATAGGTATGCACCTCGGCTTCAACTCCAAATAAATTAAATACTTTAGTGAAAATATATTAAAGAATATATATTAAATAAATTCAAATAAAAAAGTGAATTTGGAAAATTCGTGAAGTGCAATGTTTACTTCATTAGAACTTTTCTTCACAAATGAAGAAAATAATTACAAAAATGTCCAACTATTAAGAAAAAACCTGAGAAATAAAGCAAATATCTTGGCATTTCCAAACCCGATGTAAGAATTCATATAATTATAAATATTCATTGTTGATTGTTATCATTTATTATTGTGTATTTTAGATTTTTGAAAAACTTTCGCTTATCAAAAGAAGCGTTTGTGTTTGTTTTGGGACTTCTTGATTTACCAACTGGCATAAGATCAACGCATGTTCCACCCATCCTTCAATTGACTGCAACTTTAAATCTTCTTGCGGGTGGTGGCTATCAAAGACAAGTTGGGGCTGGCTGGGCTGCACCAATGGATCAAAGTACGGTGGCTGAAATTACTGCTGCAGTCATTAAAAAAATGCAGTTAATACTGTGCCCATTTATGATAAAGTTTTTGCCGTTTTTGCCTAAGGATTCAACAAAATCATATTTGAAATATAAATAATGAAAAATAAACACATATCAGCTGCTCGGAATGACAACGTCGGCAAGGAAGTGACGTTTGAAACACTAAGTGCTTCCAATAATCAATCATTTTTTAGTGATCGCTTTACGCAGAGCAAAGAGGAGTTGATTATCAAAAACGACAATCAAAAAGCGACAATCAACTATCACCTTAGCCGATTCCACCCCAGTATTTACATTAGAACTTTTCTACACAAATGAAGCAAATAATTACAAAAATGTCCAACTACATATTAAAAAAACTTGAGAAATAAAGCAAATATCTTGGAACTTCCAAATCCGATGTTAGAATTCATATAATTATAAATATTTATTGTTGTTGTTATTTTTGGGTATTTCAGATTTTTGAAAAACATTCGCTAAAAGAGGCGTTTGTGTTTGTTTTGGGACTGCTTGATTTATCAACAGGAATAAGGTCAAAGCATGTTCCACCCAGGCTGCAACTTTAAATCTTCTTGGTGTGATCGCTATCAAAGACAAGTTGGGGCTGACTAGGCTGCACCAATGGGTCAAAGTACGGTGGCTGAAATTACTGCTGCAGTCATTAAATTATGCAGTCAATATCAATGGAAGTGTCTCTCGCGCAAACTATTCAGTTTAGAAAAAAATGATATTAGAAACCTCAATATTATTCTTGAAGACCTATCCATAGATACCCCACACGTATGGGTTTGATGAAAAAAAATATTTTGAGTTTCAGTTCTAAGTATGGGGAACCCCCAAAATTTATTGTTTTTTTTTTTATTTTTGTGTGAAAATCTTAATGCGGTTCACAGAATACATCTACTTACCAAGTTTCAACAGTATAGTTCTTATAGTTTCGGAAAAAAGTGGATGTGACATTCCCGGACAGACAGACATGACGAATCTATCTATATGGATGTTGGATTGATTTTAATTCCTTCCACCAATTAAGCTTCGATTATAACTCCTGTGTACGTCTTAGCAGCAAAAATGTCATCCAAAAATTAAAACAAAAATGTTGTGTTTAACAGTCAGTGAACGAATTGATGTAAGTGAACATTTTGAAGTACTCGTAGACAAATATTTACTTACAACGAATTTATTAATAAGATAAATCTCTTGAGATTTGTTATTTTTATGTTCTCAAAAAAACGATTAATAAGAAAAGCCCAGCTTTTTCCATACCATCTTTAATTTGAAGATATTAATAACTGCCAATTTAAAGCTAAACTTCAGCCTCAGGCCTTGAAAAGTATTGTGACTCTAAACGAAAATTGCATATGTTCTCCTATTTGTCATAAAGAAGTAGATGCAGAAGCAATTTTCGACGTAAGTAAATACAAACAAATATATAGTATTTGAAACAAAAGTTTAAAAAACGGACAATATACTGTCCTCTCTTAGAAAAAGTGCCAGTGGTAAAAGCGAGAACTGTCCTCTCAAAAGAAGGACGAATGATTACTGCGTGATACTCGCAAAGATACAAATACAGATTGCGAGCAGCCATGGAAAAAGGTGTACCGCTCGTTAGATATCTCTCAAGCAGATGATGCGATTTCAAGCGTATAATTATGTTCAGGGCTTGTGCTCTCCAAGTCGGATGCGAGGAAAGAAGCATTCTGGCTAGATTTTCAAAACTTCATCAAAAACAGGCCAAAGGAGGAGCTCTTGTTTGTTGGCGGAGATTTTGACAGACATATCGTGAAGTCAAAAGGAGGACAGGGATACAGCACCAGCAGCACTCCGGGTGAGATATCAGCATGTGCTAATCATACGGTCTTATCGTTCTAAATACCATGTTCGTCAAACAACTGCAAATATTGAGTGGGTGCGGGCACTCAACATTTGCAGTATTTTTCAAAAAAGCTTACACATGCTCAAGTTCATACAAAAAAGATAGGGACGGGCTACAGTCCGCTTGGGCGAACTGTTGGATACCCTATTCTTATTCCTATCCCTCATAAGTGAGCGTAACAAAGTCTAAGTATGGTTGAATTGTTAAGAACGCTTTACATATTTTGTTATATAACATTTAAAGGATTTTATCAAAAAAAAAACGCTCCCTAGCTCAAACTTGGGTGTTTCAATAAAATTGTTTTATTTAATTGTGGGCGTGTCAGTAAGCGAATTTAAAAAAAATTAACACATGAGCATAAAGGGCCCCCTAGAGAGTATATAAATTGTGGGCGTGCAGTAGGCGGATTTTGAAAATATTTACACATGAGCTTAAAGGGCCCCTAGAGATCATATATATTATAAATTTCAGCTCCCTAGCTCAAATTTTGGTTTTTCAATAAAATTGATTTATTTAACTGTGGGCGTGTCAGTGGGCGGATTTTGAAAAAAAAATTCTCCCGAGCAGTTTTAGAAGTCATAGATCATACGATCATATCGTATATAAAAAATTTCAGCTTTCTAGCTCAAAATTATATTTTTTAGAAAAATTCCTTTTTTTGAGTTTGTGGGCGTGTCTGTGGGCGGATTTCAAAAATTCGTAAATTTGATTATTTCGGACCCTAGAGACTATATGGTTAAAATTTCAGCTCTCTAGGCCCAGTTTAAAGGCCTAATTTTTGACAACAGACATTACTATCGATGCTGATCATAAATAATATAGTATACTTTTAGGGGTCTACGCGCAATATTAAGGTATGTTACAAACTATGCGTCAAAATTAATATACCCTTAAAATAGGGTATAATTATGTATATTAATATATAGTGATGCATACAAAAAATTGGGATATAGACAATTTTACATGTAAATGGATAAGGACCATGTTATCAGTTAGGATAATAAAAACATCACTAAGTAGCACCAAACTCAGGGTCGTTGTTGCGAAAGGCTTCCCACAAGGCGGAGTCTTGTCGCCCCTACAAAGTTAATGGGCTCCTGGTTTTACTGAGCAAGGGTGGTTACTATGTTCAAGGGTATGCCTACGACATCGCTATCAGAGGTAGATTTGAAAAAAATATCAGATCGCCTCAAGAGTACTCTGAATACCGTTGCTGACTGGTGCAAAAAGTAAGTAAGTAAGTAACTGGCCGGGAACGAGAAAACTGGGAACGTAATAAGCCCACAATTTTTTTAAAGCCCACTCGTCTAGTACACGAACGGATCCAAAACAGATGAAGGAGTTGGGGCTGAGTATACGGAGCAACCACTAAAACCTGTCTATACGCGAGTATGGAGGAAAGCAACTCCGTATTTTAAGTTGAAATACACGCAATAAAACTCTGCATCAGGGAGAATCTAAACAGGAACATCCCCAATAAAGTTAATTTTTTTATAATTTGCACGCGCGAAAGGGAATTCTGTGTACCGTAATGATTATCCTTATAATGCAGATAGTTACACAGCGCGGGCAGAAGGGAAATTTGGATTGAAGAGAGAGAGAGAGAGAGAGAGGAGATGCAGATGCACGTTATTTTTAAATATTTGTAAATTGAAATGCGAGGGAAAGATAGAGCGGTAGAGCATTTAAGGGTGAACTGAAGTGCATTCCTTGCATGGCGGATATTGCAATTGAAACGAGGAATACAACTGGCTATTTCGTTTGAGCGATACCGATAGAACAACGAAAGGCAAGAGACATTGCGAAGATGACTAAGAGAGGCAAGTGATTTCGCGATGTCTCGAAATATCCTCTCTGACAGCAGAGTGGCACTGCTTGCTATTAACGCCTTTGAAATCACTTCAAAACTAGGCTGGGACTGCTTCAAGCTACTTAAGACATTACTCAGCACAAAAAGAGTTCACCTGGTGCCTTGCCATGCGGCTTTTGCGGTAAAGAAACAGCAGAAGAGGTTGCCAGAAAATGATCTGCAACATCATTCATGATACCAAGACCATTCTCTGGCGTATTTATCAGCTCTGCTTAAAGCTGCATTAACAAATGGTTGGAAAAAAGCAATTCATTACTGGAAAAATACTGAAGGCAACAGACAGGCAAAACAATTTCTACCAACCCCATCCACCAAAAGAAAAAAACAACTCCTACAACTCGTCACTGAAGTTCAGATTTATAAATGATAATCTCCGCAATTTTACAAATTGTTGGAACGGTTCGCTATAGGTCAGACAGCAGATGTCGATGTTATTGTAAATGATGACTTCGACAAACATAGGGTGCTTAGCGATAGGGACATGTTCTTAGAACTTTTTATTACACAAAATGAGCACAAGAAAAACTTAAAAGTTGCAACGTTTCTGCAAAAATACGAATGGTTTAAGGGAATTATTCCTCATTTTATTCTCCGTCTACTTAAAAGGATCAGCTCAGTGCACTCTTTGCATTGGAAAACTAATAGATTTTGTTATATGAATAAATAACACATTAATGTGAATAAAGGATATAACTTGTTATTATTTTGGTGACCTTTTCATTCGATAAGTTTTGGTTTTGTATTTTATATCCACTACCCACTGATTGACTACCATTTGGAAGCACGTTTCATGAAGCCTGGGGTTTAGGATTGCAAAGTGATCCTTGGAGAGGCAATCGCCCAGCAACACCATCTCCTCCTGACAAGAATTTTTGTGGAGACGGGGACAGACAAAAATAAACAATCAAAAGTGTCTGCGAAATCAAATGGTGCAACCGAGACAAAGAGAAAAGCGAAGCATTTATTGTCAGGAAAAAAAATAATCTCCATCATACGAGTATCATAGCAAATTTGAGGATGAAAAGTAAAAAGCAGAAGCGCCTTTTCTATCCAGGGCCGCCGGGTGACTGCCTATGTGGATGATGTTGCACCTGGAAAGCACCTCAATACTTTAACGGCACTCCTGAATAACGCTCCTTACAAGGTAATAAGTATATATAATATAAGGCAGATCGATGAACGCTGTACTAAAGCTACAAGCTTAACATTTTCCTACGAAGCTTAGAAGTCGAGTCGTATTTCGGACGTGAAGTTAAGCTGGAAACCCAACATACAAGTAAGAGTCGGAAAAGAAGCTAAAGGAGCATTTTTCTCTTGCCAAAAAGCAATACCTAAGTGAAACTAACAACTCCGTATCAATCACTGGCTGTACTTAGGCACATACGGAATGGTTGTCTGGTGGACTGCCTTAGATAAAGTGACAAATCGTGATAAGCCGAGTTAAGTCCAATAAACTGCTCGTCTGCGCATTAGCAGAGACCTCCGTACGACTCTCTCCACAACACTGAGCATTCTGCTTCATCTAAGCCTTTCGCGCTCCATCAGAAGCTCATAATGGTTTAGCGGTAAGTGGAAGAAACTTCACTAGATCCTCGTGGTATCACAATAGATCTCACATTCGTCTCAGTCTGTTGGCTTTAGCACACATTTAAGCATATCCTAACCTTACCCCAATAAAAAAAAAAAACAGATTGCCGAAACGGAAATCGCAGTTCTTCAAAGAAAACTCGTTACACAAAATGCCAACTTACTGTCGTCAGTCCAACAATTTCATTTCATTCATTAAAAACCAAAGAAATAATCTTCCTCTTCTGATTTATGATATAGTTTTGTTCCTAAAGCTCAATGAAATTACATCTAACCATTATCTTTCTGAAGCCTTTCAGTGTGAAAAGTTTTTCCAACCACATAAAGTCTAAGAGCAAACTGTAACTTAATTTTAAACAAACATACACAAACTTACAAATTAGTTAATTAAAAATAATTGCAATAACAGTGCCGTACTTGTAAGGATATTTCTCTCTATCTGAGGATAAGAAATATATATATATTTCTTTAGCAAAATTCGCTTTTTAACTTGCCTTAAGGGAATGAACATCCATAGAGTGTGTTTTAATTCAAGAATTTCAAAGCAACACTTGGATGCACCTTGAATAATGTTTCGTATATTTTAAAGGATCATCTGCTGCTTTAAATTCCTGCTATCGGGCAAAAGTCTTCCAATAAATTACTTTTTGGATTAATTTGTGGTTGAAAAGAAGCATCATTTGAGGCCATGAGAGTGTGCATCGTGCGATTCAAGTGGGATAAAGAATATCTTGACCTTTCCATTGTGCCCCAAGACAGAAGATATCAATGACAAAGAAGTTCACAAAACATCAATACTTGGTCAAAGAGTGTTGTTGTTTTTGTAGAACAGGCATTTTATTTACCTTCATATTTGACTTATTGCAAGGCACAGGGTGTCGGTCAAAGTTTATGCTTTACAATTTTCATCAAATGTTCGAAAAAAGTAAAATATTCGATGGTAACTTCATTGTATGTATTCTTTCTTCCTTTTGTCGGAGAAGAAACGAATACTTTGTGCAATATCCTCTTTGCGTGAGTAGTGCCGCACTCCTCCCATCATGCAAAGTGCTAAGGCAAATATGTGCACCAAAAAGCAACCGAACCCAAGAGACCTAGATAGTTATTGCTCGAAATTAATCTATAGCGGTGGGTAGGTGCGGTTCTGTTGCTTGTGAAATGTTAATTTAATTACACAACTCCTTCTGATGAGATTGAATGCATGAACAATTTTTTATCTTTTTCAACGTGTGATTACCGATGAGTGTGGAAAATCACTTTAATTAAATCGAGTCAAGTGGATTGCATCTTCTGTGGCTCAAAGGAATTGATTTTACTTGACCGATACAGTAAGGGGCTGATTAACTGTCGAATTAAATGTTCTACATTTATAAACACATGAAAAGGTACAAATCTGTTGGCATTAAATTCTTCTTGGAATCAAACCACTCTGTGGTCCTTAAACTGTTTACTCGAGTGAAATCGAATTGCAATCAAAATTAATTTTCCCCCAGTTCCCAAAAAGTGGGTGGTGGAAAAGTTCTGATGTTGTTGTTTGAATAAAGTGTATTAAGAAGCTGGGAACCAAAGAGTGATCCAACAACGTCCCATGCATCTACCACGAGACACTGTTAGGTGAGCTTTTCAGGCTGGCGGAGTATTAGGCCGTTCTTCTTCGAGAATGTGGAGACAATGTGGTCACCGTCAACGGTGTTCATTACCTTGAGATGATAAACAACTTCATCCGACCTAGGATTGCTGAAATGGATCTCTAAGACGTGTAGAAACAATGGAATTTCATCAAAATGAGCAACGTGTGCCATCAGCCACGAGGCAGCTTTTTTGCGATATTGTGTTCCACACAGAACCTCCATGCCATTGTCTTAACTCCGTAGTAAAATAAAAACGTCAGAACTTTTAATTTTTTTTAAATTTAAAACATTTTTTTTTTGGCGGATTTGTAAAATTCTTACACTTTATCATTTCCGGGCCCTAGAAAGTACATTTTCCAAATTTCATCTGAATTATAGAGCATCATAATTGGTGACTGTCGAATGGACATGGCTAGATCGACAAAACTTTGTATGCTGATCATGATCACAAATATAGTGATTTCAGTTGGTCTAAGACCATGATGGTGATTTTTTGAGCGTTCGGTTTTCAATTGTCAAAAAAAGACAGGAACATTGCAAAAATGTATAATAATGTGACGAATCCCGCTTGAGCTGTCAAAAATATAATGGTAGAAACAGATTCAACACTTCAACATCGACTTCGACTTCACAGGAGCGAAACAAAAAATTGTTTTAACAAAAGAGAAAAATATGTCAAAATACAAGCAAGAGACAAAATTCGCTCAAAATATAAGTATTTGCATGTTGGAAAAACTGAAAACATCGCCTCTAGGTTAATTGAATTTGCACTTGAACTTTAAATTTAGATTTAGGTCTAACGTTGAAGTCGAAGTTGAGGCTGAGGTGCTTATGTGTTCCATCCCATTAAAAAGCATTCGTTCTAAAACGTGCAGCGAGGTTGTCAAAGTTGAAGTCGAAGTCTCATCCCGCTAGATTTAAAAATAAAACAACTGGCAATAGCGCTTTGCGCCTCACGAATTTGGGCCAGTTTAAGGAATACAGTTTTGGACACCTCGCGATCTTAACTGATGTGTTACCGGAAATCCTATACTGATAGATGAAATTTACCCCTTGGCCGACTTCGACATCTTGTATGTTGTATCATATGCGGGAAGGGAAGAATGGCAAAGAGATGCAAATACAACATCAAATAAGGTCGTTATCTACACTGATGGTTCTAAGACAAGGTAGGGAACGGTTTCTGGGATCTTTTCTGTTGATTCAGAGTCTATGCAACTCCCGTACACAAGTGTCTTCCACTCCGAAGTTCTGACTGTTCTATTTGTTGTATTTTTTTGAATCTATGAGGACTTCTTAATTTTAGTCTGTAATAATAAACAAATAGAAATATATTTAAATAAAACTATGTTACGGTTCACGTTTATTTCTATTTCAGAAAGAATAGTACCCATATATCTATTATAGGATGCTTTTAAAAAAACAATGTTTATATAAAAAATATTTATCATAGATAAAAAGAACTTCTGCTTTTTTATCTCCTGACTCCGAGATGTGTGAAACGCCATCAATTTTATTTCTTTTTTGAAGAAATCATAGGAAACGAAAGTCCTATTCTTTGCAAAGTATGCAGATAAAGTCGATATATATATATATATCATACCTATATAATATTTTTTCAAAACAAAATGCATTGTTTAAACTCCTTGCTTTTTCTTTGCCGACCGAAGACGCTCTCGGTAGCTCTCAACCACACATTCAGATTGATGTCTTTCCCTTGAATTACCAACTGCCTGCTCTCCTTGGAAACAAAAAACATCAGTGCTTTCTTTACATCCTTCACTGTTAATTACTTCGTGCTGGTATGGTATATATGTATCTACATTTAATTTCTTTAGTTGATTTCAGTGTACAATTTTTCTTTTTCTCTTATATTCAATAGTATATAATAAAGTACTAACGCGTTTAATTATTACCGACGGGACCCATTTAGCATAACAATAATCTGGGTTTAAGTATAAGACCCTCTCCTTTACTTCTAAATCAAAATTTAACTTTTCCGTATTTCTAAATTCCTTGTAAGGGTTTACCTTTTTATCTTTGTATTTATTTTGATACACCATTTCTTTCTTATCTTTAACGCTAGGATTTATATAGGTTAGTAGAGTTCTAGGCTTGTAAGATAAAATGAGTTTACATGGTGGAATACCTGTCACAGATGTCGGTGTATTTCTGTATTTGAACAAAAAATTTAATATCTTAGATTGTATTGGCAATTTATGTGGATTTGCGTTATCATTCAAATATGCTATAAGTGCCTTTTTGGAAGTACCGACAGCTCTCTCGGCTAAACCATTGCTGGAAGGATGATATACTGGACTAGGCATGTACTTAATACAATTGCTGTCTAAAAACGTTTTTAATTCAAAACTAGAAAATTGGGGACCGTTATCACTAACTAGTATTTCGCAAAACCCAAAATTCGCAAACAAAATCTTTAATTTTTCGATTACCCCACTTGTTGTAGTCTTTGACAAAATGTCAACTGATATCCACTTGCTGAAATCATCGACTGCAATCAAAAAATCCACTCCTGCAAACTGAAATTAATCGCCATGTAATCTTTCGAAAGGGAAATATGTCTTTTTCCATATAAAGTTTGGGCAATCTTTTCTCTTATTTCGTGCTTTTAAACAAACCTCACAGTTATTTACATATTGTTCAATGTGTTTATCTATTTTTGGCTACCAAACCGCCGAACGAGACAATATTTTCATTCGCACCATCCCCACATGTTGATCATGCAGCAACACTAAAACCTTATGTCGATATTTTGTGGGTATCACGACCCTGTCGGCATAAAACAAACACTTGTTTTCGAAACTCAAAGATGCCCTGACTCGATAGAATGGCAGCACATCTTTTAGGAATGGATTTTGTTTACACAATTTTTCAACGCTTTCTAACCAACCCTTTTGCACATACTCTGTCACAGATACTAGCAATTTCTCTTTTTCCGTAGCATTTCCAATTCCTTTATTGTTAATGGATAATCATTGCTTAGATCGACAAAATTTATTCCAAAATCATCTATGTTAGTGGGGAGATTTTGAGGAAGTCGTGATAGACCATCAGCATTCTGCAATTTCACCCCTGGTCTATATTTTATTATGCAATCATACCCCGAAAGGAACAAAATCCACCGGTGAAACCGAATAGACACAATATTGCTTAATGCTTTCTGATCTCCCAGTAAACTTTCCAACGGTTTATGGTCTGTGTACACAACAAGCTTGTAACCATATACAAACTTATGGAATCTCTTAATAGCGAAAATGACCGCCAGCGATTCTCGGTGTAGTTGGGAGTAATTTTTTTCCGCTGCGCTTAAAGTGGAGGATATTATATAGCACGGTTTCTCAATTCCTTTGTCAACAATGCTTAAAATCACTCCTACCCCGTATGGTGAGGCGTCACATGCAATGACGATCGGCATAGTCGGGTTGAAATGAGTTAACAAATTATTGTTAATCAGCAAAAGTTTACTTTTGTCAAATGCGTCGCTGCATTCCGTGTTCCACTCAAATGCAGCATTTTTACGCAAAAGTACACAATACATTCCATCTTTGATGTTGATGGGCTTATTCCTAAAGGAGTAATAATGTGACCCAAATACTCTAAACTTTCTTTGAAAAATATACATTTTTCCCAATTAATCTTTACCTGGTACTTTTGTAATCGGCTGAGAACAGAAAATAATTTTGCCTTACAATCCGATAAGGACCTACCAGCCACTAAAATGTCATCTAAATAGACTGTTACACCTTCAAAATTTTGTAACATCACGTCCATAGTCTTTTGGAAAATCATAGGCGCGAATGAAACACCAAACGGTAATCTTAAAAATGTGAACAGTCCCTTGTGTGTATTTATCGCCAAAAACTCTTGCGAAGCCTCTGTAACGGACAGTTGCAAGTAAGCACCTTTTAAGTGTAACGAACAAAACATGGAATATCCTCTTAATCTCGCAGGGATTTCATCTATCAACGGTAAAGGATAGACATTGTAAAGTCTTGCTGTGGTGTGCAACTAGACTGGGTTCAGTCGGGCAAGCTGGATCTAGAAATGAGAGAAAATTATGGGAGAAGGATTGCCCTTGCCTCGGCTATTGCGCCAGTCAGCAGATTCCCGGCAGCAGTTACCTGCTAGGCACGGGAGGGACTTTTTCGTTGAAGCGAACCTAGTAAGCGCTGCGAAATCGCAACAATAAAACTAACGTGGTTCGTCTCAAGAACTCTGGGATAAGAGTCCCCTTTATTAATTAAATTTAGGGGTTTTTATACATGTTTAATTGCTGCATATGCTAAAAATATCGAACCCATTATCGAATATAATTTTTAAATGCTGACTATTACCTTGGCACAAAGTTTCATGACCGCTTCACACATTCATCCAGAATTGCGTGCTCAGCACATGACGTATTATCCAGCGCTTGATAGTACATCATGTGCCCCGCGCTCACCTGTATAATGGCTTGTATGAAATTGTAACCTGAGCGATCTTTCCCTCGGTTTGCTTTGTGCTGGCCATCCTCAGTAGATATCGGTGAGCAGGTGAGGTACTTTTAATTAATTATTATTTCTACTCTGTGCTACCCGATATCTTACTGGGTTGTGGCTTTAATTCAATTGGAAGGTAATAGCCGCGCGTCTTCCGGGTTCGATGTTCCAGCATATGAGAACTGGGTAAGCAATTAAGTGGCCACTGGTGTGGTCCCTTCACACCACCCGCCCGGGGGAGAAAAAAGAAATTATGCTATGTCTTGATTTCTTTTTTCCCGTGCCACTTGTACAATTTGGGGAACGTTTAATTATATAAATTTTAATTCTTGTTATCTTAGGTAAATGTGCTTTCCCGTTTTATGATTATATGCTAATAGTTTACAAATTGCTTAGCGATTATGCTTATATACTACGAGTTTACAATTAGTTTAGCTTTTAGGCTTATATACTAAAAGATTACACATAATTTAGCTTTTATGCTTATATACTACTAGTTTACAAGTAATTTAATGCTTATATACTAAAAGGTTACAAATAATTTAACTTCAATGCTTATATACTAATAGTTGACAATTACTTTAGCTTTAATTCTTATATACTAATGTTTACAAATTGTTTAGCTTATATACTAAAAGTTTACAAATAATTTAGCTTTTATGCTTAGCTTATATACTAATAGTTTACAAACAGGTTAGCTTTAATGCTTATATACTAAAAGTTTACAAATAATTTAGCTTTTATGCTTAGCTTATATACTAATAGTTTACAAACAGGTTAGCTTTAATGCTTATATACTCAAAGTTTACAAATAGTTTAGCTTTTATGCTAATATACTAATGTTTGCAAATAGTTTAGCTTACATACTAATAGTTTACAAACAGGTTAGCTTTAATGCTTATATACTAAAAGTTTACAAATAATTTAGCTTTTATGCTTAGCTTATATACTAATAGTTTACAAACAGGTTAGCTTTAATGCTTATATACTAAAAGTTTACAAATAGTTTAGCTTTTATGCTAATATACTAATGTTTGCAAATAGTTTAGCTTACATACTAATGGTTGACAAATAATCTAGCTTTTATGCTTATATACTAAAAGTTTACCAATAGTTTAGCTTTTATGCTAATGTTGGGATATCCGCTTTCCCTTTTTTTTTTTTTTTTTTTTTTTTTTTTTTTTTAATATTAGTTTAGATCATTAGCATATACATATAGAATGGCTTTAATCTATTCTTATGTACTTTTAATTTTTTGTTATCGTAACTGATTTCGCAGTTTACCCCATCTTGGGATATCACCTCGTAAGGGCCGATGTAGATTGGGTCTAGTTTTTTCCGGTTTTCATTCCTGAGCAAGACTAAACTACCTATGTCGAAATTTGATTGTTTCGTTTTACCGTCCCTGTCATACCTATTTTTCCTATTGACCTTTTTTTCTATTAGGGTATCCCTGGCATCTCTATGAGCTATCTGCAACTTGTTTCTTAGATCAATTACGTAGTCTTCATAGTTGTACACTGGGTCTACCTTTTTGGTGATGTTCGAAGGTAAAATGCACTGTCTTCCGAACACAAGTTCGAAAGGGGTGAATCCTGTTTCCGAATGCACCGAGGTGTTATAACAGAACACGTAATAAGGTAGCCATTTGTTCCAATCTGAATGTTTGTCGGAAACGTAATTTCTCAAGTAAGCTCCTAGAACCTTATGTGAATTTTCTAGGGCTCCTATGCTCTCGTGATGATATGCCGTCGATTGCAATTGCTCTATCTTTAACAATTTGCATATGTCCCGGAATACCCTATTCAGGAATTCGGTGCCTTGGTCCGAAGCTATCGTCCCGGGGACTCCGTATTTGAGTATAAAAGACTCCACAAGTCCCTTGGCTACTGTTGTGGCCTCTTTATTCGGGAGTGGGATTGCTTCGGTAAATTTCGTGAGTTCGTCTTGTAAGGTAAGAATGTACTTCGATCCATCTTCTGCTTCGTCTAGAGGCCCTACTAAATCCAAGAAAATTTTCTCGAACGATGATTCTGCTGTTGTTGTTATAGTCATTGGTTGTTTTTTTGGCTGAATGTGTTTGTTTCTTTGGCATCTGGGGCAGTGCTTAACGAACGTGGCCACGTCGTTCTGCATGCCTGTCCAGAAATACTTTTTCTTTATGTTGCGTAACATGCGATTAATTCCTGCGTGTCCGCTTGTTGGTAACATGTGGTAGTCGGTTAGTAATAGTTTTATTTTGCACGGGTCCGTTACTTCAGTAATGTTTGCAATTAGGTGCACCTCTAATTTGCTTTCTTTAAATATTTCTTGTAATTGTTTTTTTAATATATTTATTTTTAATTTGTGGCGGCCGCCTGAGAGTTTTCCTAACTCTTCCTTGGTTATATACACCTCTTTAATAGCTAAAGGTCCGCATATTTCCCGCACGTCCCTCAACAACATTTGGTCAAATAATGCTGATCGGGCTGTAGTGGGGGTTTTGGATCCTTTGCTGTTAGATGTCATCGGTTCCTCAGTTTTAGGCACGTCCCTCGACAACATTTGGTCAAATGATGCCGATCGGGCGGTAGTGCTTATTTTGGACCGGTTTAAGATCAAACAATTTCTTGTTGGAACGTATCCTAGAACAAGGTTCGGACCTAATATTTTTTCGGTACCCTTAATTTTTGCAAAATCTTCTTCTTCTTCGTTAAAACTACTTATTATTTTCAGTTCGACTATTTTCAGCCCACCTTCTGGTGGTTTTAACAACTCTGTTATTTTGTTTTTATAGTATTCTTCCTTGCTTAATATTTTCGTGCGCTTATCCTGATTATGTTTTCGGGCTTGAGCTCGTGTTGTTATGCATACGTATAGTTCTTGGAATTCTTCGGAAGTTATTTTAATCCGACTTAGAGCGTCCGCGGTACTGTTATCTTTTCCTGGCGAATACTCTACATCGAAGTTGTATTCTTCGAGAAGTAGTCTGAATTTCGTTAATCTACTTGAAGGCTCCTTTAGTGAGAACAAGTACACGAGAGGTCTGTGGTCGGTTAGAATTTTGAACCGTCTTCCGAACAGGTATGGTCTGAAGTGCTTCACAGCCCATACTATGGCAAGTAACTCTTTTTCGATAGTGCTGTAGTTTTTTTCTGCACTATTAAGGGTTTTACTTCCATATGCAATGGGTCTGTCGTCGTAATTTGATAGGACGGCGCCTAAAGCAAATCCGGATGCATCTGTTCGTAGGATGAATTCCTTTTCAAAATTCGGGAATTGGAGAATTTTCGGGCTTATGAGGAAATTTTTAAGTGCATTGAAGGAAGTCATGCAGTCCTCATCAAAGCTAAATTCTACCCTTTTACGAAGTAACCGATTTAGCGGAATGGCTAGCGTGGCGAAATTCGGTATGAATTTGCGGTAATAATTTGCAAACGCTACGAACCTTCGGACTTCATCCGCGTCTCGTGGTACTGGGAAGTTTTTCATAACATCGGATTTGGATGGATCAGGTAATATTCCCTTTTCTGAGATTATGTGTCCCAAATATAGGACCTCTTTCCTAAGAAAAGAACATTTTCCGGGATGAATTTTTAGATTAACTTCTCTGAGTCTTTGAAATACTTCCATTAGGTTTTTATTGTGTTGCTCAAGATTTCTTCCGAACACAATTAAGTCATCAAGATATACGAAACAACGTGAATAGGTTAGACCTGACATAGCAACCGACATCATTCTCGAAAATGTGCTGGGTGATATTTTTAAACCCATTGGCAGGCGTTTTAGTTGGTAGTGCCCGCTTTCGGTTGAAAATGCTGTGTAGGGTCGGCTGTCTTTCGCTAGTTCCATTTGGTAGTACCCTTGGCTAAGATCTATGCAGGAGAAGTAAGTTGCTCCTCCTACCATATCAAAAATGTCAGTTATGTTTGGCAGCGGGAATTTATCGTCCTCGATTACCTCGTTTACCCTCCGGTAATCGATCACCAATCTGAACTTCTGAAGACCCGTGATGGGATCTTTCTTTTTTGGCACAATCAGGATAGGTGAGTTCCATGCGGAAATCGATGGTTCGATAATATCGTCTGCCAACATCTTCTGTACTTCTATTTGTATGTCATTCTTTTGTGAATGAGGTAGTCTATAGGGTTTGGTATACTTAGCGTTAGCTCCATCCTTGAGCGCTATGTGGGCCTGGCCTATATTAGTATATGACAATTTGTCGTTCTCAAGATGAAAAATGTCTTGGTATTTGGTGCATATGAGCTCAAGTTCTGAACGCTCTTCTTTGCTCAGTGTGTCAAAGTTTAGATTAGCAAGTAAATTTTTTTTTTCGGTTGGAGGTTAATTCCTCGGTGGTGTTATTTCTTAACACGTAGTATTCAGTTAATGGGGTAGACTGTGGTTCTATCCAGTATAATTTTACCTCAGATTCACGGGTGTTTAAGATTTTGATTGGCATTTTGCCTTGTTTTGCCTGTGAGATCGAGCTGGCCATAAACACTCCGTCACATAATTGCTGTGAATGGAATACTCGTGCTTCTGAGTGTTGGCTGTCGAGCCAATATGTTGACTCGGATCGAGGTGAAAGCAATATCGATGCCGTTCGGGCTTGGTTAACTATGGGGAATGAAATGTAGGCATTGGGTGTGTTTAGTTTTAAAGTGTAATATTCTAAATCGATAATGGCTAGAAAATCCTTCAGAAAATTAGCTCCAAGGATGCCGTCTACTGGTACTGGGAAGGAGTCAGGTACTACGTGGAAGGTGTAGGTTGTCTGTAATTTTCCCAGCAATAGGGTATTAGTACATGTCCCTACTGTCTTGAGGTTACCCGAGATTCCCATTATTGTGGTTCTATTTCGGCTGTCTACTGTAGTTCCCTGAGTTAGCACATCTTGTCTTATTGTGCAGATGGATGCACCTGTGTCGATTAGGAAAGTGATAGTTTTATTATGGATATCTTTGATATGGACATACAGGCCGTTTGATATTCCCCCTGCACATATTGCTATTGGTGGCTGTGGGTTTACTGACTGCCCCCCGAATGGTCGGCTTCCCTTTCGGTGGCTATTTCGTTTCCCTGGTTCACTACGAAAGCTGCTTCCCTTGAGTTACCCTAATTACGGCGGGGAAGGGAATTATTAATTCGGTTCGGCCCGTTATTTCGGGTGTTTCTATTGTTAGGATTGCAGTTATTGGCAATCGGTTGTTGTCTATTATTAAAATGACTATGATTGAAATTAGTTCTGTTTCTATTTTCGCTTTGGTGGGTTGGGTAAATGTTAGGTCGATTAGCGGTATTACCGGCTTGAGGGTAATGATTAGCAGGTGGTTGGTTAAAGTACATCGGTTGATTATGTCTAGGCGCGTAGGTTGGAATATTTGGAAAGCCATGATTGGGATAGTAGTTTGGGAAATGGTTAGTACGTTGGGTATTTGAGGTGCTAGCAAAGTTTGTATTGCGATTATGGAAGCCTTGTTGTATCCTTTCTCGGAAATGTGGTGGATTTCGTCGTTGCTGAAATCTTGTTTGGGTATTAGCATAACGTACAATTTCCGTTGTGGGGTTGTGATCGGTTTCTATCTCCAGTAGGTGGTCGATAGCGTCTTGTAGTTTCGTATGACGGGCGCTGTCCAGAATGATCTTGTATCGCTCGTTGACGCCTTGCTTGAGAAATGCTAGTCCTCTGCGTTCATTGGCGGTTGTAAGCGTCTCTCGGGCAGATTCTCCTATCATGCCGGTTTCTAGTTCCGTCATTTTCGTTATAAGGCATTCAACCTCTAAAACAAACTCTCGCATTGGCCGATTCCTTTGTCGAAGCTTGTCGAGTTTGTGCTGGAGACTTTCTATTGTCTCTCTAGCCCCACATTTGGCTATGAGATTTGTTTTTAGTTCAGCAAATGTTATCGGGTTGGCTGACCCTAGTTCCGTCAATGCTCTACCCTGTATCTTACATTTCAGTAGAAACTTTATGAGCGTAGGTTTGGCAGTATCGCTGAGGGTGTCGTAATAAAACTCTATGGAGTTGAGGAAGTCTCTTATGTTCTCCGTACGGTTTTCACTGACTTCACAGTTGAGTACTGGCAACTTCTGTGCTGTACTGAAATCAAATTCGCTCATTTTGGGTTTATGTTCTTCCGTTACTTTGCTATCAATAGATTCGTCTTCCTCGATGCTATGAGTTACTATATCTTCCGATTGGGTTCGGAAGTATTTTGCGTCTGAAATTAGTCGCTTCAGGTACGTTCGCTCGAGTTCGGTTATTTTGCCTTGATCGATTAGAGAGATCTGAGCTGAGAAGTTGTCCCAAAGTTGTCTGATTTCTTGTAGTTTAGTTTCGGCGTTTTTAGGCTTTCGTTTCCGATTTGGGGACTTCGAGAGGCTGGTGTAACAGATTTTCAGGTGGCTTAGTGCTAGTTCTAGCTCCGCGAAACTCATCAGGATAGTCTGGAAGAAGAAGTCCTATCAATTCTATGGATTGATGAAGCTGGAAAAATTTAAATTCTAAAGTCTTGAACGAATCTCCTACTAAAGGAACTGCGGATCCCTAAAATCTATATGAAATCACGAAAATATCTCGACCCAATCTAATTGTTAAAAAAAAATTTCGGTAGAGGAAAACCATTTTATTATTATGCTATTTGTTATATGGCTACGATATGAAATTTCTAGGTATTTATTATATATTAACAAAATATTGACTTATAGTATAGGTCTATACCGTCGCTGGTCGTTTTTCCAGTTTGTCGATGACGTCCTCTATTACTTTCCTTCGGAAATGCTGCAGTCCGAGGTAGGCTAAGCCGATTAGGACGGCGGTTACGAACATTAGGCCTAGTACAGCAGCGGTAAGGTTTTCGGTGGGTTGGACGTTGGCAGCTGTCAGCACTTGGGGGCCCGTATTGATGGTCTCTTTACTCTCTTGGGAGCCCATTCTTGGCTCGTTCCACGACGGAGTCAAAAAGTTCGTGGAACTGGTGGTCCAGGAAAGGTTTCTTCTCCTTTCGTTGGTTTTGCCGGTGTAGGTGACGGATCTCCCGAATCTGTCGCAAAAAGCCGTTTTTCTTAGCGGTGCTCTGGCCGGGGATATTGGCGAGTCGGCACAGTTCTTGGATTTGTTGTCGTCTTTTTACTCGTTGTCCTCCTCTAGTTTGCGGTGGGGTAGGTACTGGAACGGGGGTTGGTTCCACCTTTCGCCGGGTATTCCTTCGGCGGTATTCTTCAATGGATAGGGGCCGTGGACCCGGTGCTGGTGCGGCTGGTGTGTAAGTATTCCGTAATATCTCTTCGGCGGCAGCTACGTACTGCGCGGCTAGGTTTAATGCAGCCTGGCGCTCTGTCATTTCCTTGGTAATCTCTTTTGCCCTCCTGGCAGGATCGCCATGTAAAGTCTTGCTGTGGTGTGCAACTAGACTGGGTTCAGTCGGGCAAGCTGGATCTAGAAATGAGAGAAAATTATGGAAGAAGGATTGCCCTTGCCTCGGCTATTGCGCCAGTCAGCAGATTCCCGGCAGCAGTTACCTGCTAGGCACGGGAGGGACTTTTTCGTTGAAGCGAACCTAGTAAGCGCTGCGAAATCGCAACAATAAAACTAACGTGGTTCGTCTCAAGAACTCTGGGATAAGAGTCCCCTTTATTAATTAAATTTAGGGGTTTTTATACATGTTTAATTGCTGCATATGCTAAAAATATCGAACCCATTATCGAATATAATTTTTAAATGCTGACTATTACCTTGGCACAAAGTTTCATGACCGCTTCACACATTCATCCAGAATTGCGTGCTCAGCACATGACGTATTATCCAGCGCTTGATAGTACATCATGTGCCCCGCGCGCACCTGTATAATGGCTTGTATGAAATTGTAACCTGAGCGATCTTTCCCTCGGTTTGCTTTGTGCTGGCCATCCTCAGTAGATATCGGTGAGCAGGTGAGGTACTTTTAATTAATTATTATTTCTACTCTGTGCTACCCGATATCTTACTGGGTTGTGGCTTTAATTCAATTGGAAGGTAATAGCCGCGCGTCTTCCGGGTTCGATGTTCCAGCATATGAGAACTGGGTAAGCAATTAAGTGGCCACTGGTGTGGTCCCTTCACAACATCGACTTGCACTTCTGGGTTAATAGTGACTTTAAAATTTCCACATAACCGCACCGTCTTATCCTTTTTCAAAACGCATACTATAGGAGCTGCCCACCTACTATAACGAATTGTTTTTTTATTATTTGTTCTTTACACATACGGTCCAACTCTTTTTCGATTTCCGCTCTTAAACTTAGTGGTGTGGAGTACGGCTTGAGTTAGAGTTAGGCTTCGCATTTGGCTTCAGAATTATTTCCGCTTCAAAATCTTTCATAGGTTCAGCCGAACTACTAAAAAGTTTGGGAAACTTTTCTTTTATTTCATCAAACATTCGGTAATCTAAATTTGCTTGTACGGTATTTACCTTACATGAGATGTCAAAAAATGTTCTCCAATGAGGAAAAATCACGTCCATTCAGTTTCTTCCGAAAAGTGGCTTAAAGTTTTTTCCCGAATCCACGACCACTAAAGGTAAATTGTAATTTCCTTGCACTGTGACAGTTATTTCACCTGTTAATACCTGAAGAGGAGGATCATTTTTATTAGTATATACTACAACATTGGCAAAGTAACAAAAATAATCAATTTTAGAAATTACGGACACCACCGCTCCGGTATCCACCGCGACAGTTATATCTTCTATGTTGACATCAATATGTTTTGGTTCACAGCTGCTGTCAATCCAATTTAAAGAGCCGAGCCTGTAGTCTTCCTCGTTCTCCTCCGAAGTTATATTGTTTGTCTTAAAACTGCTAAATTTGTTGTAGTTCCGTCGGGGAGGTGTTTTCTGCCTTTTTTGTTGAGTGCGACATGCTTTCGCTGAATGCCCTTTTATTCCATACGCGAAACAAACCCAATTTTTTGCGGGACAATCGTTTTTTCCATGCTTTGTGGTGCATTTCGTACATTGTTTATCACTCCACTTGTTTGGGTAATTATATATTTTATTTACCTCGTATGGTGGGTGCATGTTGCGTTGCTCTATATCAACTAACTCGAATGACTGGGCTATGTTACAGGCAGAGTCCCAAGTTAAATTTGTGGTTGACAGTAATTTTGTTTGAAGCTTATCATCTCTAATACCACTGACTAAACGATCTCGTAAAGCATATTTCAGAAACATGTTGAATTTATATGTGGCCGCTAGAATCTTTAAATTCATTATGAAATCTGCCATACTTTGTCCTTGTTTTTGACCATAGCTGTAGAATTTAAATCGGTCTGTAACTATATTTCTTGTTGGAATGAAATGTGATGATGCTCTCAATGAGTTTCTTATAAATTTTACTCGTCGGTTTTTCGGGCAATAGTATGGATTTTATTCGCTTATATACTTCTAGGCCAATAAGAGTAAGGAACAAAGAAACTTTCCGGGCCTCTGTGATTTCGTTCACTTTGAACAATTCCTCCATTCTTTCGAGATATTCCTCGAAATCATCGCCTGTTGTGAATTGTTCTATTGATCGTATGAGTGCCATGAAAACGTGCCTTTTTTTAATCGTCTTTTATTTCCACAATCCCTATCTGTTATACAACAAATCTTGGCCGGTTGCTTTTTTTAACTTTTGGTTGTTTTTTTTTTGTTTTGTTGTTTTGCGCACAAATTTTGTATTCTTTTTTTTTATCGTATTAACATACGTTGAACGTAGAATACTTTTTTTTCACTATGCACGTGTCTACTGTTTGAACTACTTTTTCCAAGAACCCCAAATTTAATATTAGTTCTAATGGGTTTCGATTTGGATTTTGTGCTATAAATTTGTTTTTTTCTATCGCACAACATTTTCCACGTAAAATTTTACACTTTTTTGCAATAAACGCCTTTTTCCGTTTACCTCGTCGCCAATATCATGTACTCCTAGATCATGTAACTGTTACAACACCAGGCTGTCGGTACCTTTGAACAGTTAACCCCATAGTGGGATAAGTATGGATGCATTAGTGCTCATAACAGTTAACCTCTCAATACAGTTAACCTCTCAATACCTGTGTGTTGTTTCGAATGAACAACCATATTTCTTACAATCGCTACCACGTGAAGTGGATGGGTGGAGTTACAGCGCTGTTTCACGGTTCGCCACAACCGATCATCAGACTCCTTTTTCCTATGGTACTGGTCTGCGTTTTTTTTCCTTGTATCCCAAAAATCCATTTTCTTCCACTGGGATTCGAACCTAGATCAGCGTCTTCACAGGCAAGCACTCATGCACTGTGCCATTGAAGCCACGAGTTTCAGTTCATCCAGTGTTTTATTTTGATTTCCTTGGGCAGCTCAGCGCCTGTAAGTATATTATTTTATTCATTCAAGTTTTTCTTTCTATATTTTCTCTTCTGTTGGTCTAAAATATGGCTTAAAACGATGATAATCTCTTGTTTCAAGCGGAATCAGCTCCCAGTAAGTAATTGATAGAATGTAGAAAAAAGCATACTAATAGGCTACAGTCCGCTTTGGCGAACTATTTGATACCCTACTCCTATTCCTATCCAAAACAATCTAAGTATGGGTGAATTGTTAACACAGATCCACATATTTTGTTACATAACATTTCAAGAATTTTATCGAAAAAACGGAGTATTAGTAAAAAAGCACCTTAAAGTGGGCATGTCAGAACATTTTATATAAAGGAATTGTTCAAATCGACTTTAACTGCATACTTTGCAAAGAATAGGACTTTCGTTTGCTATGATTTCTTCAAAAAAGAAATAAAATTGATGGCGTTTCGCACATCTCAGGGTCAGGAGATGAAAAAGCAGAAGTTCTTTTTATCTATGATAAATATTTTTTATATAAACATTGCGTAAGATATTAGTTAGTTTTATAAAGAGGGATTCATTCTGATAAACTCTGAATGAGAAACTCTTAAAAAACTTTATCGTAGAAAGCAGACGATTCGTACTACATTTAATTAAAATTTTGTTTGTGGTAGCTAATTTCCTGCCGCCTTGAGTAGCTCGATAATTGAATGAAATTATTTTCTAATATAAAAGCCGAAAGCTTTCTTTCAAATGTGAGAAGTCTTTTCGCTGGTAAAGAGGTTATAATTGGATTTAATTCTAAGGGTTCCTTCCAGCCGCTTTAAAAAACACATCATTGTCTTTTAAATTGTTTTTGTCCTTTGAAATTTTTTTTTTTTAATTTAAAATGATAAACAATGCATTCAACACTCTTGACGTTTTAAAAAGTCTTCAAATAGGATCCATTTCTCAGATTTGTAACTAATTAACATATCTTAATTAAACTAATGATAGAAACGAGCTTATGACATGGAAAAGTAAGGCACAAAATCCCGGAGGACTCTTAAAAAATAAATTGAATTTATATGCGAAACAACAGGGGATGTTTCCATTTGAACAAAATCAAATCGACAACGGTATTGGTTTCGTTGAATAAATTTTTTTATGGCAGTTATCCGAGAATGAAATTTTTTAAGCTGATAAACTTTCCAGATACTTTTGTAACATGGAAACGGAGAGTATCCCTTTTTGTCTGTTAAGGTTGTTTTAAACTAAAATAAATTCACCATGCAAGTACTGGCTATCGGTTGACCCTTTCCGTGTTGTTTAAATAAAAATCAGTTATGTGGAAGTCATAAAATTAAGTCAAAGTGTCATATTTCGGGCATGCAAAGTTATTGCCCTCAAACTCAAAGAGTAGGTTTTGCAGCCAAAGGTAAATTTAATTTAAATATGAACTCACTGAGCTCTTTAAGATGTATTAGCTATGGCTTAGTGACAACATGTATGTGGTCAGTTTTACAACTTCCACACCTCTAACAATAGTCTGACAAACATCCATGTATGTGGTCAGTTTTACAACTTCCCCACCTCTAACAATAGTCTGACAAACATCCAAGAATTAATTTTTTTATGAGAATTTTCTCAAGTTGCCGTACGTCAAAATATGCCTTCGCCTACTCAAATTGTTGGAAAAACTATGTGCCGTTTATGCCAAATATATTTTATGTTGAAATTTCTTAAGTGACATAATAAATCCGCTTCATTTATCGGACTAAGTATCCGATTTAATACAACGCAAGTCTAAGTAGTGTGACATGACGCGTTAAACAAAACAATTATTGACAGAAGCTCGCCGACAATGAAATGCAGTAAATTATTTTAAATAAAATAGAAAATTGTGGAAAATTGAAAGCAATAAAATAAAACAATATAATTTTTTGCTGTTTTTTCAGTTAGTTGTTCGTATTTTAAAAAGAAAAAAGCCAACAAGTGGTTAAAACGAGCCACACTATTCATTACTTTGAAATTGTTTTAAATTTAAAACAAAGTTTTTACATTGTAATGGATTGAAAGCAGCTGAATATTATATCAAATTATTGAGTTTGTATGCTTAATTTATGTTGTTCCGCATTGGATTTGACTTTCGTTTTTATAGCCTGTTTTAAGTGTTTATTCACTTTGATTCGTAGTTTGTAATATACCCTACTATTGCCTGCAGACCCCTTAAAGTTCCTATATTCGTGATCAGCATCGATGGTTATGTCGATCTAGCCAAGTCCGTCCAAACGTCGGCAAAAATGTGGACCTTAAACTGGAGCTACTTTAGAACGCATACTCTCTAGGGGCCCGAAATAATCAAGTGTAAGACTTTTAAGAATCCGCCCACTACAAGGCCACAATATAAAAAAAAAAACAAATTTATCGAAAAAATCGAAATCCCAGCTAAAAAGGTGAAATTCGAAATATATTGTATCTAGCGTCCCGAAATGCTTATGTTTAAAGATGTTGCCGGTTGTTAAAAAAACTGTGTTATCACAGGAATCATTGGAAATTAAAGTCCTTTTCTTCACAAAGTATGTAGATAAAGTCGTTTTGAACAATTCCATCATGCAAAGCTTTCTGCCATGTCCACTTTTTGGGCGCGTTTTCCTACAAACATTTTGTTTTTCAATAAAAAACCTTTAAAAAACGCGCAAAATAACATATGTCGATTTCTTCTTAGCAATCCACCTATACTTCAATTTGTGCTCCACCCACTTTATGGGAAATAGGAATAGGATTTAGAACAGGTCGCCCCGGACTGTAGCCTTTCCCTATGTCAATTTTTATATATACCTTTATCGGGCTTTTTTAGGATTAGTACCCTTTTGCGAGTTCCCAACTGAAAGTGTGCTTGCTGGATATTGGGAGTTGAACGTTAGTGGTTTTCTATTCTTTCAGTAATCATTCAAACTAGCATTTTAGCAGATGTGGAATAACGCAAATACCTGACTTTATATGGCAGCTCGTTAAGGATAATATTGCCTCATTGTTTTTATCGAAGAAACAACCTCCATGTGAGGCTCATTTAGCATGCTATATAAGTCTTAATTCTTCAAAATTGTTGATGGTCGTACGGACGGACGAACATTAGTAGATCGGCATAACTGTCGTGGCCAAGGACCAATATTAATATTATAAGTTATCAATACCACTCACTCACTGATAACTGTACCTGAAGAATTACTGACATTTTACGTAATGATTTTCCTTATACGCACTGTTGTCGGGAGAATGGATACGACAACCCCTGCCCATTTTAGGGGTCTATTTCGATAACTTTAAGAAACCCGACAGCTCATGCACCCTTCGTCTTAAACTTTTCATGTTGGTAGAAAATTGAACATTTTTAAACAGGTATCTCGGCATTTTTTTATCCAGAACTTGTTCGAGTTATATATTTCGAAACCGTCATTAACATTGTTTTTTGCGGTATATAGACTTCTAATTAATAATGAAGTTACAAGGATGGTTCACTGTTGTATGGGACACATTATTTTCGTATTTTCGACTGGAATGGAAAAAAGTTTGACCCACATCTAAGAGTTAAAAAAATATATATACAAGGTGGCGCAAAAGTTGTCAGGTGGCGCAAAAGTTGTCACCCGATGTTCTTTCGCTGTAATTTTTTTTATGAATGAAAAACTTTGGTTCTTCTTTTGGATTATGTTAATTGGTGTCTTAAGTTTTTTCTGTATAGCTAACTTCACAAATGTCAAAGTAGAATTTACATTTGCCGCCATTTGCAAAAATTATAGCTTCTTCCGATAGGATGATGACTTTTGCGCCACCTTGTATATCTAGTATCTACATACCTTCCTTACAAGCATTTATTTTGAAAATTTATATTTTCTAAAATATTTTGATATTTTTCGTAAAACGCCATTTTTATTTCACTCTGAAAAAAAGTTTTGATTTTTATAGGGCGATAAAAAATAATAAATAAAAAGGCTTATTTTTATTTTGAATAAAAAAGGTTTGAATAAAAATAATATTACAAAACTAGTCAGTGAGTTTGTCTGGGCTAGTAAAAACACGGGGAATCCGAACGAAATTATTCTATTGCCACCAAGTTGTCGAATGTGTTTCGGAGAATCACCATTAATAGTGAAATATTTTCTGGATGTGCAAAGAAACTATTTTGCTTAATGCTAAACGATATCGAGAATTAGAAATTGGCTTCCAAAAATGCCTAGATCCATGCTGCCATGAGGGATGGGTTTTTATCTGAAACCAAACTATAACAGAAAATGTGGAAACATTTTTTTAGGTTTTTAGATCGTTTCTTAGTGAAAATATTGCGGCATGATATTGCTCTAAGCTTTCCGATACTACCTGCGAAAGAATTTGGTTCAGTAGCTGTGCCATCTTTGTGTAGAAACTCGTTTCTTAGAGGCAGTTCAATCGTATGTTGCAGGCATTGTAGGGGATGATTGAAACGTGTTTCAATGTCTTGTTATACCGCCTTTAGTTCCACTATCTATCGCTGTTCCATCGCAGCATACAGCTTTGTGTCTTTCAAAGAAATATTTTGAGAAGTTAGCAACCGCTGAGCAGACAAAACCGGCTCTAGAACTGGGGTTCGACTGTAACAGTCACCTCACTCTGCTCCTCTCCCATGGCTCTAAGATCGATGTGTCCGCTCTGCACTCATCAACTTTATCATGAGTACCATCCTCACAACCATTGCCTCACAGTAGGTTATCTCAGGGTTCCTAGTAGGCCGAGCGATTCAGCGAAAATCGAAATTATCTTGGTAGATTTTGCATAATATCACAAATTCAAAGAAAATGCGCTGGTAGGGCGACCAATAAGGAATAACAAATATGTATGTACTGTACACGCATTTTAGAGGCTGAGGTCACATTTTAGTTTCTATTTTTGTCGATGATTGTATATGGAGAACTTATTTTAACCAAAACCAATCTGCCAAGAATATTTTCTATTTTTCGTAACATTTTGCGACGGGTTTGATACCCTGTAGCTCTTAGTTTCACACTGATTTCATATTAAGCAACACACATGATTGCGAAAATGACAGGACAACATTTTTTATGATCTTGTCATTTTCTTTTAAGTTTTATGTATTTATAGCAATAAAGTAATAAATAAAGAAGAATTAAATACAGGCAATAATTCATTATGCAAATAAAGGTCTTTAGTTCACAAACGAATTGCAGAGCAAGTGTAAAAGAGAATCAAACTAAACGAGCTCCCGACTCTTGGATAGTCAATACCTGAGACACTGCAGCCTTTCCATCTCCCGTGATTCCGAGCACGCTCCTTTTAGTTGTCCTTTAAAATTGAGGTTTGGTCTGGGGGCTTGGAGTCGAAGATCCTCTTCGCTGGAACATTATTGTGCATTCGCTTGATCTGGCGAACCAATGTAGTCGACGTGAACCAAACTTTTTTGCCATATTTTCAAAAAGTGAATATCCACTATTTCAACACGTGCAAGTGAGTATTAATCTATATTAAATAACCTCCTAGCTTTTACTCCTTAAAAGTCACTGCAATGTTTTTTTTTTATATTTTTTTTTTTTTTAAAGAAACCCAAACCGCTGCGCTGGTCCATTGAACTAACAGGCAGAAATTCTATTTTTGGAGTAGGTAGAGGTTGGAAAAAAAGGTGTCATTTGTTTGTCTTCATTAATGGGTTGCGTATATTGTTATTTCCCATGGGTATCCACCACGGATCACAAGCCAACACACTGACCTATACACCGTCGCCACCCCATCGCAGTGAAGGTTATATAATGACAGTTCAACAAAGGCGCAACTTTTTAAATGGCACCTCCTCTTTGAAGGTTTAGAGCTCGAATAGCTGAAATAAATGTTCACGTAACTGGATTTCCTAAGTATAAATGAAAAATATCTTCAGTAAGCCAACTTGCATAAATCAGACGCAATAAATGTTTCATATAAAAAATCTCAAAAATTAACCGAAACAATTACATCATGAAATAGAGTGCTGGAACTTATTTGTTATTAACTTCCCAGTGGAATTTCTTGTAATGGGGTCGATTTTGTGAATCGCGGTTTCTGGCATATCTTCACGTTTCAAGGTCACCAGAATCCAAATCCAACGATTTTATAGAGATGGCTGGGTGTGTGTATGTACGTATGTGCGTATGTACGTATGTGCGTTCGGAATTATCTTTCGCCACGATTATCTCGAGAACCAAAGATGATATTGACATGGGACCGGATTTATTCGAAGCGTAATTACGTAACTCAGAACTGATTAAACTGATTTCCAGCGAAATCGGTCCAGCCGTTTTTTGTTAGCAAATAAATAACTAAAATAATTTGCCTTTATTTGTACTTTGTATTGTCATTTGTCATTGAGCAAATCACACTTCGCTGTTATTAACAACATTTAATTTCCATGAACAATATTAAAGAGCATTTTTTTAATATTAAATAATTCTTAACCATATCGTATGGTTAACCATTTCAAAATTTACCGTTAATCGCATAAATCATATTGATGCCACTGGGAAGTTAGTCGTGTGGACCTTGCGGGTCGCACCCAGACCACTTTTTTTATTTCCGTATTCAGCGGAGCTGTTTAACTAAAGTATACTTAAATTTTTTGTAGAACTAATTCTTTCAGCTAATTAGTTCTTTCAGTTAAGCGTTTCAGTTAATAGGAGCTGTTTATATGGAAATTGTAAAAAATGCTGCATGATAAATTTTGTGTTTCAGTTAACCTATTTAAGTAATATTGACTGTATAGGAATCGACTTTGATATATGTACCAAGATAGGTTACACAAAACCAGTTTCAGAAAGCTCTTCTTCTGGGGAATCGGTACTTTGTTGGTAAAACATACAACCGAGAGATTAACAGCATTTCTGAAGTATCTTGGAAGACAAAATAAATCTCTTTACTTAAGGCACTTAACACGTTACAGATTTCACAAAAACTAAGTTAATTCGCAAACATCTGCAGCCATGTGGTTGTGTCAAAAGCCTTGAACAATGATATAAACATGACAGGTATTTAGCTGGGACATCCTATATCACAAGAATTTTTCTTTTTAACTTTCTTGTATACTTTAGTATAATAAAGAGAAAGATATTGCAATCGTACTGAAATTTCGAAATTAAACTGAGTACCTATGAGGCATGATATTATGACTATAGAAAAGTTCAAAAAAGTGTGACGCTAATTTCCGTCCGTCCGTCTGTCTGTTACCGAAGCTCCAGCCACAATGGGTGGACGGATTTACTTCAAACTTCGTATTTGGGATTTGTTAGACTATATCTCGCGGCTTTTTTTTATTCTATCATTTTAAATAACGGTACCTACCATATATTTTCAACACCAATTTTTTCAAAAAATTACCTCAAAACGATTTTGGTCATAAGAAAATGGCATGCTCAGTTTTTGCAAAATAGTCGCACAAGGATACTTTACTTGAGATGCTAGCATCTCAGAAACGATTCAAGTCAATCAGAAGAAAATTTACACACCGAATTATACTACTGATTGAAACAAAATTGTAAATAAATTTTTTTTAAATATTTTTCTATAACTTTTTAAACTCTATTCTAAGGGTACATTAATCTTGACTCATTGTTTGTAACATGCCTACCTTTATATTGCCCGTAGACCCGTAAATGTTACTTTATTCATGATCAGCATCGATAGTAATGTCGATCTATCCATGTCCGTCCATCCGTCCGTCGGCAAAAAGTTAGCCTTTAAACTGAAGCTAGAGAGCGAACATTTTGGAAAGTATACTCTCTAGTGGGGCGAAATAATCACGCGTAAGCATTTTTGAAATCCATCATATGTCATTAGTCAAAATAAATTTGTATGAATACTAATGGATGTGCCTAAAAGTATTAAATAAAATATAGGGAAAATATTAGTGACTAACAGCTTTTTATTACAGCCTCTGAAAATAGTCAGTTTTTCTGACGAGTTGCTAATGCAAATTTTATAAAATCTTAATTTTTCAAAACAAACTAAAAATATATCAAAAACCTTAAGGATTACAACATTAGACAAAAAGTTATATAAACTAAATTTCCACAGACGTCTCACAACAGCAGTCGGAGCATTCCGTAATTATATGTTCCAAAAGAAATGACCGATTGATGCCGTGTAGGTACTGACCCACGCGATTTCGGCATAAGCGCTCGCGCCATGCTGAATTGAAGTACGTGACGAATCATTAAGCTACTAGTAAGCTCATTGCGATAGCATTCTCCTTTATTGAAAAAATTACAAAAATTTTAATTATTAGTCTGACAGACCAACGCGCGGGTATGTATAGGAAGGTTAAGTGAACATAGTACAAATGAGACGTCTTTTACAGTAGGTACATATAGGTAAACGATAGTTAAAATTAGGAATTAATAATATATAAAACTAAATGATTATAATAACTACAAATATAGATAATACACTACAAAAGAAGAAAAAGAAAACAAAGGAGAAAAGAATAATAATAAATTTGAGTTAAAAGGCAAATATTAACAATGCAAAAAGAAACCAATTCTTATAAAAGTGAAAAAGTTATCGTACGACCCAGTCTTGCACTTTATTTTGTTTGCTAGTCTCCGAAAAAAAATTAACTAAGGCATGGACATCAACATCTTTCAAAAATTGATTCCCCCAATATGATGATATGAAAATCTATGGATAACTACCAGTATGTTACCGGTAGGATTTTCCGGAATTTATACACGTACTACCCATTTTTTTTATGAATGCTTTTCTCACCTATAAGATGGCTGAACTTCTTTGTCCGTACCCTTAGGATATACGAGTATTTCATATTTCATTGAATAAATCTAGGGTACTATCAAGGTATGGGTCTATGGGTAATACACAGAAACCAATTCACAAGTCTTATAAGTATAAGTGTGGGTATAGATCAGGCGCGGATCCAGGAATTCGGTTTGGGGGGGGTCATGATGCTTAGATGCAGTCAACCGAGAAAAATTTATAAAATAACAATAACATACCTGTAGGTACCTAAAAATAAACATGCTGTACCTACATACTAATAATAAACACATTACAAAAATGCAAATCTTTGGAAACAGTTGAACAACAAATAACGATTTATTCTATACATTACGTATAGCATATATATGTAGGTACATTTTATATATGTTTGTATTTAAAAACATATGTCTTTAATTTATATAACAAAATCAAGCCGTATTTGTTTTGCTTGGGCAAATCTTGTTATTATTTCATCGACATCGATATCTATATCTCGATGAACATTCATTAAAGCAAGGCCGGTAAGGCGCTCTTCTCCCATATTTGCCCGCAGCCAAGATTTAACGCGCCTAAGTGTTGAGAATGACCGCTCAGCTGTTGCGACACTTACAGGAAGTGAAGCCAGTATTTGCAACATTATAAAGATGTTTGGATATAAAGCTGCATCACAAACATCTAATGTTTTCGGTAGAGTCTCTGGAAGTGTCCGACCTTCTCTAATTTCTCTGTCCCACCTTTTAATCCATAGCTGGAATTCTTGGACAACCATTGAAATAGGGGGATGATTTAAAAGCTCGCTATACACTTTTGTGATTGCACGTACAGATTCCAAGTCAGATTCTGTGCATGTAGTTTTTGGCAGAAACACTCCCAGCTGAAATAATGCCAGCACATCTGGCGAAAGACGATCTTTTAAGTCTGTCAATACAGAATCGAGCAGAGGAATATAAACAGCTCTTCGGAAATACTCCTCTACAGACTGGCCTGGCTGATTATTTGTTCTGTTTATTTGTTTGGAAACTATTCTAGGTCGTCTTAAAACGATATCTAATTGCCCGGCAATCTCTACTGCTTCTGAATAAAGATTTTCGAATACAGAGGTTGCACCTCGTTGTTTCTCCTCCAATACGCTTAAAACATCACTTATTGCGTCCGTTGCTCTCTTGAGGTCTAAAGAGGGTTTCTGAAGGAAACGGCTAAGTGATACAGTAACGCCTGACAAGAAAAATAAAAACAAGTGATATGTTACGGTCTAAAAATATTTGCGATTATAATCAAAATAATTTACCTAAGACGTTACATAAACAAACAGATGCAATGATAAACTCTGAACTTCTTAAAGCCAGTTGAAGGCACTGAGCATCACTTGCGGTCTTGCTGTCTTCCCAACAGGAAATTCTCTCAAGGGCATTGCAAACATTCACCAAGTTATTGCCCTGAAATTGCAAGTGCCCATCATGCCTCTCTACCCACCGAGTTTCACATATTCCCTGCAAAGCCGTTCCTTCAAGTTCTTCCTTGAACACTTTGTGGCGTTTTGCTGAAGCATTGGAAAAAGCTACTACCTTTTTCATTGTTGCTGAAGCATTCCGGCAAAACGTTACTTTTGAAGACCTTGCCAAGGAGTTGTTCAGGGCATGGTTGTTGCATGGACAACGTTTAGCGTGAGTTGCTTTTTTAGATAGTTCGTGCACTGCACCTTTTGTGTCAGAGGCCATCACAGAGCAGCTATCAGTACCAATACCTACACACCGTGCTAAGTCGATGTCAAACTCGTAGCAAAGATCTTCCACTATACGTGATAATGCAACACCTGTCAAACGACGTTCAATAATCTCTTCTTCACAGGGAATCTTCTCATATGCGTCGCAGAATGTTAAAAAATCCTCTCTGATAGTTCCGTTATGAAAGTAACGAAAGGAGAGACTCAACTGCTCGGTATGTGAAATGTCGGTTGTTTCATCGAATATTATAGAAAATATCTTAGCTTCTTTTACTTTTTTTAGAATATTTTCTTGGATGAAATTCTTACACGTCGCAATCAACTCGTTTTGCACAGTTTTGCTAATGTAAGTAGCATTAGAGTTTGCGCTTTGTAAGTGTTGGGATAGTAATGAATCACCGGAATCAACACGGAATTTTAAAAGGGCTCTGAAGTTTCCATCTTGGTCCACCAAACTTTCGCTGTCATTGATTTTACATTGATCTAAACTTGAACCTACATACAAATTCCCGTCGTCTCTATGACCACGCAGTGGTATATTTTGACGACCACAAAATACAATAGTACTTACAATTGGTCGCAATCGATTTCTATTTTCTTTTACTTTTTCCATTCTTTGTTTACATATTTTATTGGAAATATCGGTTTCAGGTTCGTGAAATGCTCGCAAAAAATGTATCCCGGCTTTGACGGATTTTTCGTGATATAGATTTCTTTGATGGGTTAATAAAGCTCCTTTTTCTCCAAGAAGGTTATCAAAAACTTTCAAGGGTTCCCTAACCAGTCGTTTTAGAAGTGTGTTAGACTGAATTCCACCACCTGAACCATAAGCAAATAGAGCGCAGTACCTATAGATATATCCGAGATCGTTTTCTTATGAATTAAACCACTCGAGATCTTTAATAAAATTCACATTACATACCTGCAGTATAACCCTTGATCTTTATGCGATAAAACTAGCCAGTGAAATTTTTCAAGGTGAGATCGTTGTGCATATTTTTTAGTTTGTTTCCCATTTTTGGAAACAACAAAAAAAGGAAAATCATAATTTGGAGGTGGAATCCAGTGTTTTTCGAGGAGATTGGCTTTAATTGAATCATCGATAATAATGTTGTTTCTTATGTAACATCCAATATCGGACGCAAAATCAGAGTGATGAGCATTTACTTTAAAAAGTTCAGCAAAAGTTTCTTGGTTAGAAGCATTTGTGGTAACAGAAGGCGATAAAACATTTTTTCTTGAATTTTCACGTTCGAGTCTTGGCTTTTTGGCAAAAAAAGTATCAATTTTTCTCATTGATGTATTACCTCCATTTTTCTTTAATTCTTGAGTCTTGTGTACATCCTATATCGAATAGAAATTATAATAATAAAAGTAAACAAAAACTGCAACTGAGAATTAAAACATGTTTAAATAGATAATTAAAGGTACTGTGATAACTGTTATGGGTACATAACGCGTATGCACGATCTGAAGCAACAGCCTGTTGAGATTGCGAAATTTTATTTATTTTAGTAGATCGTGAACGTGTTTTTTGTATTCTTTGTAACACTACAGCAAATTCACAACATTTTACTAACGAATAACAGCTGAGATTAAGAATGACGAATAGACGAGTATAAATTTCATACCGTTGTATTTTTCTGCTACAATGGGGTTAAACGTTAAAGTATATTTAAAGGGCTAAATTCTTGTAAGATTTTATTCAGTGTAGGTATTTTGCTGTTGGAGTATAAGAAAATGTTACACTTTAACAATTATACTAGACCAGTTGCACCAGATCGTGAATACACCAGATATAAATACAAGTTTTTTGACAGGGCTTGAAGAAACTGCTGGCGTCCAGTTTCTTCACGGCACTCTTTAGTTCTGTTTTTAACTGCAATTTAACGGCTACGGCAGCATCACGACAATACTAACACAGCACGTAAGTTTATGTAATATTATGTTTAACCAAAACCTAACAAAAAACTTTTCTAAACCAAATAGGAATAAACGATTCACTTAAATTAATAAAATCCAGTGTATTTCTCTTTTAGCTATTTAGTTATTTAACCTATTTACATGTACAATATATGTAAATGTTTGTAGTGTAGTTAGTTAAATAACATCAGATTTTGTTCCGAAGAAAACGCAAGTTACTATGGAATTATCCAATAAGTAAATAAAACTGCCCCGAACTTCCATTTCATCGACTTACAAGTGTGGCCTCACTTTAAACAAAATATTCATTTTAAACGCGCACCAGTAAAAGAATTTGAAGTATTTCAAACAAATTTATACGTTTTCTTGACCAATCATTATAAGGTAAAAATGTAAGTCTAAATAATATGAATGCTATGTTAATAGAAATGCAAAAGGGTAGGTATTTACTAACCACTTAATGAATAATGATATAGCTATGTACGTAAGGAACACATTTCTAAAATAACGTGTAGTACATTATGTATGTGCATAAATACATATACACCTGCACACTTACCATTATTGTTAGTTATTTAGTCTTAATTTTGTTACTAATTCAACACTTTTATCTATTAAAAGGGACAGACACAAACTCACTAAACGACACTTGGACTAATAATATGAATGAAAGGTCAACCTACACAGTTGTTTTTTTTAACAAAAGAGATGTTTAAGGGAAGGCAAACCTGATAACAATGTGCAAAAAATGTGTAACTTCTTAATCACAAAGAGGGCGAAACGTGAGCGGTACAGACAAAATTGTTTCCTTTATTCTTTGTTCTTCGCTGGTCGCGCATACAAACAGCCAAAGCTAATGAATACGAATACGAAGAAAATGATAAAACCGACACCAAAAAGAGAAGTGTTCGTAGACTTTCAGCTATTCGGTTCGTTTTTCGTATTTTCTTTTGTGGTTATTTATTATTGTCTGATCTCTGTTTTTAGTCTTTTGGCGCATGGTTTGATGTTTGATGAATGTGGAAGAAGACTGATTTTAAAGGACAGTAAATATATATGTATGTAAAAATAATAAATATGACAAGAAATAAAATGGACGATTGAATCGCGCTCAAACTTGCATCTTGTGGCATGAATGAAATATGAAAGAATACAAGATTACGCCACTTCTATTTTTTCACTTTGTTGTTGAAATTTTGACTACCCGGCGTGAGTATACAGAGCACTTTTTTAATTCAAATCATAGCATAATAAGAATCAAGAATGAAAATGTATTTAAGCATGTCAAATGTTAACAAAAGTTTTTTTTCAAGGAATGTCCATTTTTTATAATTTACATAACTAAAAATAGTTTGTGTCTCTTGAGCTCTGGGGGGGGATCATGACCCCCATGACCCCCCCCCCCCCCGGATCCGCCACTGGTATAGATATATGCGTTGTATTACAGTTGCATGGAACTGATTTGCAATAAGAATTCAAAATAGTGAATTATTGGGCACATTTGTATGGGTAATTAAATACGCGTAAACTAAAAGACTATATTGTCATTCTAATTCATTTAGATTCTAAGAGACCAGAGCCTGTCATTTCTCCTTCACTTCCTTCTAATAATGGAAACGTGGACATGAATGAATGGACTTTATAATCAAATCTAGTCGGTGAATATAAGTACTTGTTATCCCTAACGGAATTAAATCCGGACAGCAATGGATTTCTTTACGTAGGTACAAGGACATTCATTACGACAAATTTGAGTTATCATATTATGATGATGATATTTCATCCGCTTTGAGTGGTAAATGTCACTTGCGTTATTAAAAAATATAACATCCGTGACATGAGCGTGTGCTGGCATTTAAAGATATGCACATATGTTTTGTGTGTTACATTTTCGACGATGTTATATTTCTACCGGGCATTTTCTCAATCCGATAAAAACAAGGGCGACGACAAAAAATAACAACATTAATTGGAATTATTATTATGATTTGGTTTTTTAGTGGGTTAAAACATGATCGGACCAACGATAATAATCATTGAATTTTAATAACACATATGGTCCTAGAAAGACGAAGTATAAAAAAGGGCTCACGAAATTTTCTCGCTTTACTAAGAATTGGTTTCGAATCACATTTTCTCATTAGGCATTTTCTGTACTATTTACTTAACGGGCTCCCGACCCGTGAAGTCTCTGCCTGAGACACTGCAGCATTTCATCCTCTGCGATCCCGGGCACGCTGCGTCCAGTTGTCTGGAGCGATCTGGCATCCGCGATGGCTTGGTCTTTAAAACGAGGGTTCGGCCTTCCTTGCCTTCTTCTTTCAAAAGAACCCAATATTAGCTCCCATTACCAACTAATCGTTTAGTAGCACTCGGCTCCATAAAGCAGGACCGGCAGGATTAAGATTCTATTAAGCATGCATTTTGTTTCGAGTGCGGAGTTTTAAACTCAATTATTTAGCCAAACCGAAGTGAAAGCGGTTTCCTAAGGCACTCTTAGGTAGATTAATTCCTTAACTACCTCGAAGCCATTGCTATCAAAAGTGATGTTTTTTCCTAGGCGGTGGATTGTTGTGGTCGATCTATTGAAAATAGTGCGTTCAATGTTGACACGTGCCCTGCGGACCATTTTCTCCAGCAAGGGTCTATCTCCAATGAGGACAACATTTACCGAGAATTTATGAAAAGCGGTATCTCAACCCATGCTAACACAAATACCTCCGCTTATATTTTCTGCGGGGGCTTTATTCTTTCATTTTAGAAAAAAAAATCTCTTTTTAAATACGTTTAAATAAAACTGATTTTTTTTTTGACTTTGCAGATATTAATTTTTAGGTCAGTTTTATCATAAAAATTTTTGACTTTCAGGTAAGATTTTTTACCAACTTTTTATTTATTTTTAATTACTTTATTCTGAGCATGATTTAAAAAACATTGCAAAATTATGAATAGTTGGAAAATCGTTTTAATTGTCAACTGCGGCTTATATGTTGTTTTAGTTCGAATACGTTGATATTTTTTATTTGAATTTGAAAGTGATACATAAATAGGTGTCACCCGAAATTGTTATTAAATAGGTGACAATAAAAGCCGCTTTCGCTTATCACCTTCGCCGATTTCACCGTAGAACTTGGTTAATAGAGATCATGCCCGTCTCATTGCGAACATTTTTTATTACTTAGTACTTTTTTTATAAAAAATAAAATAAATATAAATAAATAACTTACAATTGTACGCCAACTCCAAATGCCAAGTTTGAGAAGCTTCTCACAACAATTGATAGGCACTCTTGTATGTTTGTGAGGCTTTCGAAACAGGTAGGGCAGTGGAAAAACTGTAGTGATCACCTACAAATAATATTTCAATATAGCTTAGAAAACGTGTTATTAGCAGCACTTTCAAGCGCCCGAGGGTGTTTCCTTATTCCTTCTTGTACTTTTGGGATTCGAAAGGAATATTATCTATGTGGTGATTATTGTATTTTGCGAATTTGAGTAGTAACGATTTTCGAAAAGACGTGACGTCACATCCTTTACAACCGCTGTAATGAGAAAAAAAAAACACTTGTTGCGCCCATCCATGCTCAGTGTTGGCATAACTGGTATGCTAGCTCTCATTCTCATTTCCTGGCTGAAAAGTCAAAAGGCATTCAAGTGGTAATTTTACTAGGTGGTTGTGCGTTGCTCTTCATAGCGAAATAGCAAAGGCGAATTCGCTAATATCTGCAAATTTGCTAAAAAAACAACTAAAAGTAACTCCGACTGATGTTAGAGAGGACACCACATAAACGATTTAAAATTCAAACCAAAGTGATTTAAATAAGAGGCAAGGATTTTATTCATCGTAAAAAGAATATTCTCAATTGTATCCTACTCGTATGTAAAGTGTTTGATTAGGCACGTGCAGAAGAAGCTCAGGTCTTAACTAAACGAGTCATTGCAGTCCGCAAAGCGTTAAAATCTGCTCCTGACCAGATGCATTTTCTGAAAAAGGTGTGTTTTCGTATGAAACGTGTCAACGATGAACAATCACCTTGTTAAAAGAGTCGCAAGAACGCTTGAACACCACCCATACTAAAAGTGAAAAGCGAATCACCAGCACTACCTTTGCTTCGCCCATATAAAGTACGCCACAGATCACCTCCAAAGCAAGACAAAAAAAATACCCTGATAGATATTAAAAACCTGAAAGACCAAGCTGATTCGGTTGCCATCTGGATAATCACACTACGCTGTAAACCGCAAACCATCACCAGATTTTCCCCACCTGACATTCCCCGGACGTACTTTTCCCAACCAATTCAACCTCACCGGATTTTTCCAAGGAAGAAGTTCATAAATTTCCTCCTGTACCTACAGGGAATATACGGAACTTCCAACGTAGGTACCAGACACTGATTTTCATTTATTTGTTTGATCGATTAACTAACCTAAAATAATCTTTAAAATCTAGACTTAATTTAATATTGTAAAGAGAAATTTGCAAAAGTGCAGTGCTATAATATCATCTCTCATCCAACACCTATCAAGCGATCCAGTGTGCACACCAGGTCTGCAGAATTGTCAGGAAACCAAGTAAGTTTAACTTCAATCTTTTTTGTAGTTTGGCATATTTCATTTTCGTTTATATTATACTATTGGATTTATCTTTCATTTTGTTTCTTCCTATTTATGTTCGTTATTTATTAAGTTTACACACTTGTATTATATTTTTTTGTATTTGAATTAATCTGAACCGTCGAGATACAAATGTGGAGAGTAGAATCATCTCTCAATTAGCTGAAATCAAACAAATAAATATTAATTTTCTTGAATTCATGAAATACTAAATTCTTAAAATGGTTCCTTAGATTTGTTTTCAATTGGCATGAAGTGAAGTAGGTTGGCGTAAATCGGACGTGAGTTAGATAAGGGGGCTACCGTATAATCGTAGGCAAGGTAACCCAGGTGCGCAATGTGCATAGTAGGGTGGGTTAGTCCTACAAGAGGTGTTTTGCATCACCTCTGGTCAACACCATCTGACCAGTCTTAGTTTGGTATTTGTTTTTGATCGGGCTTCCTTCTAGCTCGCACGATAATATTTTGAATGAAGGTAAGTAACAAAGCACCCCCCCACTCGACGAGCTACTGCCGTGCATCGCGAGCGTGCCAGAACTTGTTACATGGATATAGTCATCCAATCCTGCCTCCCACAAAACCTTAAGTATTTCTGGGTTAATTTGAACCTAGAACCACTCGGTCAATATTCCATCCAATGCTAACAACAAAACTATCAATTTTAGTATTTGTCGAATTTAGAAGTTAACTTTTACCTATAGGGATAAAAAGATATAAAGAAATTAGTCAATTTTAACCGGTAAAGTAAACCGGTTTGAAGATATGTCATATTTATTCGAATACCTTGTTCATTGTTCTCACATCTTAAACGTCACTCTCATTAATATAGAGAAAACCCAAAAATGGAGAAATTATAGATAGCAGGTCTGCAAATAATGTCTTGTTACTAGTAAAGTTAACCAGTTTCAAGATATACTTACTTACCTGACGATGAATACTATCATATGCGGCTTTAAAGTCGATGAAAATATGCTGGATCTCGACTTAAAATTCATTGGTATTTTCCTGGATTTGCCTGAGTGTGAAGTTTTGTTCTATTGTCGATGGAAACGAGAGTGCTACGTGCCGATAAGCGTTATGCATAACAGCTTCAGACGTTCACACAGGCAAGTTCTTGCAAGACATAGGATCGCCTTTCTTGTAGATTAGACTTATCCAGTTGATAGTTCAGTCATCTGACAGTGTTTTTCTGCCTGAAAATCGCGTTTAATTTCTATCAAAAAAGCGTCTATAAATAAATAAAACATTCGCGCCAAACACAAGCTAGACCCTACTTAAATATTTCTAAATATATTATAGTTGGTTTTCATCGGAACAATCCTCTGTGTTTTTGGATTCCCATATTTTACCCATTTCACACATTGTCAAAGTTTCATTATATGTATCTGCCCCTTCCCCGTTCCCCTTTGAGTTCCCGTTTGAGAGGTAATACCAAAATGAATTAAATACAATCCTCCATCTCCATCGTGTTCCACTCTCTTCACATCTACACCCAAGCGTACTACAGAACCCAAGGACAACAATTTATCCGCCACATGGATGGACGAGCGGTTGAATAAATAAAGCGTGTGCATAATATCTGATGCATAAATATCTGATGTCAAAATTTATCTCGAATCTGTCAACACCGAACTGAAAGAGATCAAAACAGCACTAAAATGTTCAGGAAAATCGTGCAGTAGCGTGCGGAGCTCTACTTGTTAGTGTCCCGTACTCTCCTGATAAAAATCTGTTGCCAATGTTTGATTCGCACATGCATGAAATGTACTCGTATAATTCAAACGAGGAGCCGTTGAAGCCTCTGTAATGGTCGAAAGCAAGGAAAAGCCTAAATTGATAGATCTAGTTTGAAGTTCTGATTTTCCAAGTTTTTATATTTCTTATAAATATTAAATCATTATATTAAGTAGCTTCCTTTCTCGTTCCTCAAATTTGTGGATCTTGCTTTAAATAAAAAATAAAGTTATGTAAAGTTATACCACAGATAATAAAGTACATAGATATCGCATGCAGAGTAAAAAAATATGTCGCTTTTTCAGGGGAATGGGATTTACTCCTGCAGCCCCGTCTGATCGAACTCGTTTGAATCGTGCATAAGACATGTTGTTCTTGATTGGAACAACAAATTGCTTGTTGATTTTGCTTATTTCTCTTTGTGTTTTGTTTTTCGTTATTTCGGTTTTTGTTTTCATGTACCTAGTGTGTGTGTTTATGTTTTTCAGATTCTGATTGTGATTCAATTGAAGGAATTTCTTGTTCAAGGTTATTTCCTTTTTTTAAACAACAGTGAGAGGGGATTAGCAGAAAAGTATATCTTGCAATAGCAACTTGTTAGATTTTTATAAGATAATTAAATGGCCGCAGTATTTAAAGGTAGCATAATCATAAGTCTTTTAATTGAAGGCTGGAATGAATGGTTGGACGAAATATTAACTGTTTCATTTAAATTTAGATTAAAATTTTATTTTTTAGTCAAAAAGCTAAAAAAAATTTAAAAGACGAGAAGACCCTATAAATCTTTATATTTATTTATATTTTAATTTTAAAGATTAAGTTAATTATTATAATAATTAAATATTTTATTGGGGTGATATTAAAATTTAATAAACTTTTAAATTTAAAATCATAAATTTATGATTAATTGATCCATTATTAATGATTAAAAAATTAAGTTACTTTAGGGATAACAGCATAATTTTTTTGGAGAGTTCATATTGATAAAAAAGATTGCGACCTCGATGTTGGATTAAGATATAATTTTAGGTGTAGCTGTTTAAATTTAAAGTCTGTTCGACTTTTAAAATCTTACATGATCTGAGTTCAAACCGGTGTAAGCCAGGTTGGTTTCTATCTTTAATAATATTTTATATTTTAGTACAAAAGGATTAAATACAAAAATAAATATATTTTTATATAAGAATATAATTAATTTATTTATAACTATTTTGGCAGATAAATCTAATAAATTTAGAATTTATATATGTAATTTATATTACAAATAGTACTTGTTTTATATGGAATTTATTTTATTTTTAAATATAATTTTAGTATTAATTATTTGCGTTTTAGTAAGAGTTGCTTTTTTAACTTTATTAGAACGTAAAGTTTTAGGTTATATTCAAATTCGTAAAGGGCCTAATAAAGTGGGATTAATAGGAATTGTTCAACCTTTTTGTAATCGTACCTACTGCTTTTAAGTCTTGGGGTGCTGGTTTATGGTGAGGTCCCCGTGCCTCTCACTCTGGCGGAGTTGGTTCAATTACGTGAATTTCTTGCATTTGTTTTCCTGACAAAATTTGAATTTTTTGATTTTTATTGGTAATTCTTTTTTTGGATTTTCCAAGCACAATGTTTTCGCAAGGGAGTAAGAAGTGCAAAGTAAAGATAAAAATATATTAAAAAATTCATCAGATGGTGCTAAGACACTTCGAAAAGCACTATTTTGGGAAACATTCTTAGCAGAAATAAAAAACTTTGACGGATACTTTATTTGTTCATCACTTTTTAAAAATAATTTAGAACAATTTGCACACATGTTTTTTAAAAGAATTTTAAACGCCAGATATCCTGTAAAATGACGCAATGCAGTCGTTTCCAATGAAATTCCATTTAGAATTTTTATTTCATTTATAATTTTTTCGAACAAAGTATTAGGTATTAAATTCAAGAATTCTACATCGTCATCATCACAATTACTATGAGAAGAGAGAGCGATTAGATTTGAGGACAGAATTTTTGACATTAAAACATTAAATTCGTGCAAAGAGTGATTTTTGTTGTTACCACCTTACTGCCAATAGAAAAAAAATTTTCCAAAATATCTTGATGAATTCTTTTTGTAAGTAAATGCTCAACTTTCCCGAATAAACCATCATCATCTTCACTAAGTAATAAAACCCCGTTTATTGTCTGTACCATTCCTTTTACACAATATTTCCTATAAGATTAGTAGGCTCTTGCATTGATCTTAAGTAAGACAAGAATTATTTAAGCTCATTATAAGCTGGATTTCCGACCTAAACTCCACGCCAAAGCATTATTCATTTTTAATGTAAACGCTTGTGTCGCTTGAGCTTGATTTGAATTATTTGTTTTCTGAAAACATCAAAGGAAACATTACCATCTGGAGTTAGCATATCAGATTTGAGTAAAACATTACGCATCGATTTTAATAAAATGTGGAAAATCCTAAAAACAAAATATTTTTTCATTATTGAGAATTGTAAAAGGCTTTTCTTCTATAACACCTAATAATTGGTAAGCTTTCCTGTTGTAAGGTCCTTGTTCACAAACTATAGCGCACACTTTTAGACCAAGTTCTTGGCAAATCGTCAAATTATTTTCTAAAATAGATTTCAGGTTAACCCCTTTGACAGAGTTTGCTGAAACAAAATAATTTAAAATACTTCTCCAGCTATCAATGTTTACCATGAAAACACAAATTTCGTTGCCGTACAATCTTTTTCGAGGAGCCCAACGATAAAATGTGGATACGTGGGGAAGTCTAAAAACCAATGTATCTCGAAAAAAATTATAAACGTTTTAAGATCTGTAAAAAATGTTTTGGGAAAGTTCTCTTGCGGTAACAGTATATTTTTTGGACTTGGACAGCCCCAACAATATACCACAAAAAATGTTTGAATGCTCTGAAATATCAAGTACCTATGTACTTGAATTTGCGATGATAAACTAGTTGATATTTTGCTAGTTCGCAGAGCGTTATGCGTTTTAGTTCTAGAGCGAAGTTTTCTTCTCAAGCTTTGAATTTTAAATCTGCAGCTTAATATATTTTTTTTTTTCAATTCAGAACTTGTTTTCTCCTCTCGTGCTCATTTTTCTTATAACTTATTGCATCTCACGCAAGAACTATTTGAACTACTGGAGGTCCTTCTCCGTTTTGATAGTAAAGATGAAAGATTTTCTAAACTTAAGTCTACATTTAAATTACAATTTAGATTTAAGGAGGGAACCAGATAAACACCAGGGACACAATCAGTAACTCGTATATGTTCGTTTGCAAGATCGATTGAGACGCAAAACAGAACAAAGGGTTCCAGCAAAACAAAATATGAGAAAATGTTCGTATATCGAAGTTACAACACACTGGAGGATGGTTGATATCCACGACTATACAACTTAAAATCGTTTCATACCGAATTGATGCAACAACCCTTAGGTTTGAGAATTTTATTGTCGTTGAAAAAGTGGTAATTTTTTTTACTCTGCATGCGATATATATGTAACTTTTTTATCTGTGGTTATACCAAGAACTTTGCATCCGTAATTTAATATTATTCTGTCTTCTCTTCTCTTTTCTTTTTGTTCTTTTCTTATTCTATTTTGTTCATAACTAGACCAACTTCATTAACTATTTTAATTAAGTTCCATCCATCTTCTCATTCGCTTTAGTGCTTATCAGTTAATGAAATAAGCCAATAAACAAATTTGAAGCGCTCCGCTTTTTAACCATCAGAGCTGACGGCCTTGTTGTTTTTTAGCGTTTTAATAACTATGCCACCCTATTCAATACTGGATGGTGGAAACCGTTCTTGGTTCACTCGACGTGGGTTCTATTCTTGCCCTATCACTCTCTCTAAATGATGTCAATTTAACAGCTGCAGGAGTTGCTGCTTAAACAAACGTAAGAGCTAATCCCTGTGCCTCGGTGAAGGTTTCTTTCTCTGTTTCGAAGTGCGTCCCGGTCATAAAGCCAGCAGCCAGTTGCTTGGCTTTTTTATAAAACATTTAGATATACCTATCATATTTTTATGAGTTACTTATTTATTGCTCTCACATCTTATAAACTAAAATCAATTAATCACCTGTACTATTTGCTTAGATACTCAGTGAGACTTGAACTCATTGATAAAAGAACGACGCGTTGATGGCTGTGCGTCATGCAGATATTACGAAATTTCCACAACACATCGAATAGCGTGCGCGCAAATATTTATTATGAGTATGCACCATAAAAATCTAAATCTATATCTAAATCTACTTGCGAATTGAAGACCGATTTTAAAATTGTTTTGAATGAAGGGTAGTCCTCTTCTTATGTAAACACAAAATCAAATAAAGCCATACAAATTTATTGAAATTGTTTGATTAAATTTTGCCAACAACCGCGAATTCCTCGTGATGGACTCTCCCTCCATATGTCTGTCGAGACAAGCTCACAGATAACTCACAGATAACTTTTCATTAAAAACAACATGCAAAATAGAAATCATTCGTACCTAATTGAAAGCGATTTCAAAATATTTACCCCCGGGATTTGAAGTTCAAACTACATCAGCACACATCGGTTTGCACTTCCGAATATAATTGAAGTCAGCTTGTTGGGGCATACCATTAACCGAATTATCTCAAAATATGCAAGCAGTAATTTGCACATTTGGGTAACCCTAATGCTATTATCTTACTTGCCCGAAACAATTCGCCAATCCAATTATAAAAGTTGAAACATATCGCATTGCAGCAGGAACCTGCTAGACAATTAAGTGCTTCTGTGGATACATACGAGTAGCAACTCGTGTCATGTTCGTAAATCTACTATCTAGATTCGAGTGCATATCGCCTTTTGTTGTACTCCAACTGAGATGCAGAATACTTTTCATCTTCGCATCAGTTGGTCGTTTGTTTTTCACTGCAAACAATGATTAATCGCTTCTCTTTGGGAAACTTTTCAATTACAAATAAAAACTCCTGAATTGCAGTTGAGACTTTCAATTATTTTATTCGTCCTTTTCGGCAGTTTTTATACCTCAGGGAAATAAAACTCAATAGATGTTCCAAATACATTTTTTTTGTGGTGCCTACTCACAGCAAAAGTGAATATATATTTGTTTTGGTTATATGACAAAGTTTTCAAGTAGACTAATGCGATCCATTTGGAATAAGTTTATTTTTGTCGGAAATTGAGTTGGGTTCCTGAATTATTGATACCGTATGGTTTTGGTGTTGAAGTTGGTGCTTTATAAGTAGAAATGTGTCAAATAACCGGCCAAAAGGCTTGTTAAATAGAATTTGCTACTCGCTCTTCTCGAAAGAACAGGTGGAACAACGTTTTTTGGGCGGGGGAATTATGTGTGCTTAATAGAAACAATACATTTTTTTCGTCAGGGGTATAAGGACTTTCCCACTTGGTGTCTTGAAGAGTAAAACTTTTATTTAAGTTGCTAATTTTGAAAAAAATATTGTTTTTTCCTGAGTTCCTATACTCGAGTGCATTGAGGTCGCAAATTAAAAGTAATGCGTTAAAGTTGCTTTGACGTGGAAAGTTGTTAGTTACGAGTATTTTACATGTGTGGAAAAGAAAAGTTATAGCTATAGGGTCATCCAAAAGGAGGTGTCATTTTAAATCAATAGTAATAAGTACGGTGTTGTGCGTGGTCTGCTGGATTTATTTCTTGTCACAATTGGAACTTATAAGCATAAAAGTGAAGATGGATGGTGGATCGAATTCATCTGATCGTCTCGTAGTGAAAAGTCACACTTTCAGCTACGGTTGTGATGTTTTCAGCGCTGACCTTACCGGGCGAACACGACTTGGAGTTTTAACATCGCTCACGTGTCCGTTCAACTAGACCGATTAAAATCACTATAGATGTATGAGAATGCGCTTGACGCTGACCAAAAGCAGTACAAACTTTACGAAATGTTTTTGCGATATTTTCAATTAGTCAATTTCCACTGTTTCGACATGTTTAGAGAGGGTGTATCCATCCATTTTTAATAATCTCCCAGTTTTGACATGGGTTGCATGTCTGCCTGGAACACACCAGCCGTACTTGCCATCACAAAAATGTGTTCCGCGCCTAGCTCCGTAACTCAGTCCCCTTTGACACGCTGCCAGACCGTGCAATTATACCGTTAGGAGCAGAAAGGTGGCGCAAACATTATGTCTGCCTCTACATAGAGTACTTCGCGACAACGTCAGTGGCAAATGAAAAAAAAAAACTTGCAGCAGAATGAAATGAAGGAAAACAATTGCGAATTTGTATGGCGCGAGACTAGTTTTGCGCGAATATTTCGTAAAAAGTTTATAATAAAGCGAACTTTACCAAAAAAAAATTCCAGAATTAAGAAAACACTGTTTTTAAATACTAAAAAGTCAGCAATATAGAAGGATTGTGCACAAAAAATAAAAGTGAAACCGTGAGAATCGCGTTGTTGTGGAAAAAAAATATTTTTGTTTAGAAATAAATTAAGTTAAAAATTTTCCATACATACATTTTATAGTAATTAACACAAAGGAACAACAATAATTAATTATTAACAAAATTGTACAAGAAAAGTTGAACGTCTTTGTAAATAGCTGCATCAAAAGCTGCACAAGCGTTTTGGTCATTATGTTCACAGTTTTTATTGCTTTTTTTGCTTTTACATTACGTACTTTCTCAGGTGTTTCCCCTATAATTTGATACTTTACACTCTTCAATAACTTCTGTTTTCACTTAAATATACAATTTATTAATAATCACAACGATTTCACCATACGATCTGTGTAAATTTCAGAAATTTTATCATTCAATTTGTTTCTGACGTTTAAGAAAGGGAATCGGCACTTCAGAAAGAGATAGTTTCGCGAAGTGGTCTATTGGCTTTCTGTTTTATGTGGTGTGTCATGACGTTTGAGCCAAATTTTAGCTCAATTTGCAGTACATACTTTAATTCTTTTGCGTATTGCTCCGAAAATACTGTAACGTGAAAAATAGGACCGCTGATTTAGAAACGCAATAATTAAAGATGAGCCATGCCAATCCTTATCACCTTATCAACAGATGCGCATAATCAAATGTAAACAACAAAAGCAACAGACAGAAGACGTGCAAATTTGGTCATGCGTGAGAGTTAACAAGATACGAGTATGTGTGGCGCTGATCGTAATCAACACTCGCGCAGAATCAATAATAATTGTAAACAACTATCGCAGAACTCTGCGGTTACGCGTGGCAGATATGCTGCGCCAATAGATCGGTGAATCAATTGTTAACAACAAACGCAGTACAGAAGATGTGCAGAATTGGTCATGCATAGCAGTTAGCAAGAGATTTGCGAAGTCAATCGTAAACAACAAACAACAAGTTGCGTAATGGCGTTTGACTTTAAAAGAATGTCACAGGAACAAACAAAGCCAAGAGGAATATGAGTTTAAGTGTTAATATGAGGTAAAAAGGACATTGAAAGTAAGTTGTGTTAAGGAATAAGTGACTTACTATAAATAAAAAAAAGGTTAGGTATAGGTTAATGCATAATGTTAAATGTATGGGTCTATTATCGTTGGCGAATCGAACAAAAAATCTGGCACCTAAACTGACAAACTGCTGACGAGACGAATGCAAAGTAGCCTTATTGCGGTTTCGTGATATGTAAGGAAATGAATTGTCAAATGATGAAATACTATGATTTTTCTAGCACAAAAAAAGCTGTTGCTTCTTCTCAACCCGAAGTTGGATTTTTCTCTTTTTCTCTGCGAAAGTGTTCGCGTACTTTTCTTTTATCTAAATAAAGTTCTCTCGATTTTAAAGAGTTGACAGTTTTAATTTTTCTTCACATAGAAGAACGCGAGCGCACCTATCGTCTCTTTTAATAAGTTTTCACTGAAAGAAGATATATGAAAGTATTCAAACTGATATAGTTGCACACTTATTTGTATGCATTCAGCAACGATTTGACTTTTTTGATGATATTTTTTTTCGTTAAATTTGAGTTGATGTAAATACATAACTTAAAAAAAGTAAAATGAAAAAGGCTGATAATAATGCGTGTGGCCTGGCAAAGGTCGTAAAAAAACGCGTCAGGCCAAATTTTGACGGATGGTAACCCTAATGCGTCACAAATGCGTTCTACCAAGGGAACTTTTTTATTTTGCAAAAGCCGTCGCAATGGCGGTTTAATTCTGACAGTTCAACAATGACGCGAAACTTAAAATTACAATTCTTGTTTACTTATATGTATGTACGTACATATATCTATTGAATCGGAATATGGACAAACTCTGAAAAAAGTCATCGTCCAAAGATGAATTACAAAAGATTATAATTATAGAGTTACTAGCTGCCCCGACAAACGTTGTTTTGCCATACAAATTATTTCTAGTGAATATTTTGGTAGGGGAATGAAAAATAACTAACTTATTGTAAGTGTGTGGGGATGTGGTCTATGACTGAAAGAGGAGGAATGGAGCGCTGTGGACGATGACGGCCTATAAAAATAACAAAACAGCAACTTTTAATTTTTTTAATTCATTGATCTTTATTAACTTAACTAATATTCCTCCCTAAATTCGATGGCAATATTTTAGGGCATGATTTATGGGTATATTGTAAGGAGAAAATTGTTCTACAGTAAGGGCCTATCTCTAATTTTTATATCATTTATTGAGGATTTAAGAAAAGGCTTACTTGGGTTTACCCTGACCCATGTTAACGGTAATTGCGCTGTTAGTACTATTGATAGAAATTTCGTTTAGGCCTCTATTTTTAGAAGAAATATTAGCCTTTGTAATTGCATTTAAATAAATTTTATATCTTAACTCAGTCTTAAGATATCCAATTTTTAACCTGTTCCATTTTTCCTGCCCATGCTAATTTTTTGAATTTCAGTTCAATTTTCTCCAGAAAATACGTAATAAACATAAAGTTTTAATATTGTTTTTTAATGAACGTAACAATAATAAAAATAAAAGTTTACGACAAGTTTGTAGAAAAACCCATAGATTTTAAATTTTTTAATAAAAGTACAAAGTGTGGTTTTTGAGCTGTACCCAAGCAGGTACAATTGGAAAATATGGTTGCTAATTTTTCACATGAAATTTCTTAACGCATTTTTTTTCGACACACAGACCTATGTCGCAGAACTCACAAACCCATCTGACTCGCATGTTGGATACTCCGCATCTAAGAGACTTTTCAATTCTCTTTGAAAAATTGTGACCTTCAGATAAAGCAGCGCTTGCAGATATGGAGCATTTTGATGTCGAAGGTTGGAGAACTGTATATCTTCTAAGATAATATCGAGCAATATCTCTTTGAAACGATAGAAGTCATCTTCGGAATCAGCTGCGACTTTATATAGTTTCCAAGCGTTCACCAATGTTGAGCTTAGCATTGACGTAAAAAGCGCCCGCCACCACTTTTTGCCTCGAATTTTGATTTTATAGGCATTGACACACTGGTCATGTAATTCAACGCCACCAATACCATTATTATAATCCGCAATAAGGTTCGGCTGCTGAATTAAAACTGTTCTTTTTTCTACTGATGACCAACGTTTGACATAATGCATGTGCTGGACAGTATGTTCCCATAGTGACAATACTATTAACACTCCATTTTACAAAAATAATATTCTTGTTTACGTCGTATAAGTGCTCAATATGCCCTTTTTCTCCTTCTTGAATACTTTATTCAGCTTCAATTGAAATTTTTTTATGTTCGGTTTTCTCTTGCTGTCACTGTAGCTCTGAAGCCCTTCTCTGTCAACAATCGCAATAGCTTATGAAAAGTAAAATAGTTGTCAAAATATAGTATGTGATCAGAAGGAAATATAACTTTTTCTAGAAGCTCAAGTACAGCTCGAGATCCCAGTGGCATATGTAACAAATCAGCGTTCACATTTTTGCACCATAATAAGTATCAAGGTTTTATAGGTAGCCACAACTAATCGTCAGCATCCAGTTCTTGAAACCAAAACGAACTGGTTTTCCTCTTATGAACTGTTTCACAGAATGGTGGCCAAAATACTTGATCATGGCTATATCAAAGCCCCATTGATGATATCTTTGGCACGCAAGCGGTCTGGGCTTTGCCATTTTGTCTCGAGCATCTAATTGATTATCATCTGCAAAATGAATTTTTTGATTTCATAAAAACGATTTCGCGACATGTTGTTTGCTACCAATGCGGATCTTGTATCCTCATCTAATTTCCAATACATGGACTCCCTGGGCATTGAGTGGTAGCCACTGTGCCTTATGGAAATTTGCAAGTCTTCTTTATGGAAAAATTATTCCCCCAAAAATTTTGCACGCACTGAGTATAATAGTATTTTTAATTGTCGTTTAATAATAAACAAACTTACAAATGATAAATAAAAATCGGCCACTGAGAGTTGAAGATTGTTACAGTACTAATATCGCTATTAAAAAATGGGGATTGGTGGTAGAAGGGTGAAAATTGAGGGTTATATGTATTTTTTAATGCCAAATTATAAAAAAATAACAATAAAAAAATTTGTCTGAAAAATAAAAAAAAATGTTTGGGGTGGGCTACCCTTATCACTTAGGGGCACAAAAAATAGTTAACACCTTTTCTCAGACCTACCGATTTCATCAAAATCGGTCAAGCTGTTTCGTAGGAGTTTGGTTACAAACATTGTGACATGATTATTTTATATATATAGATTTGATTCATCTCAGCGGGAGCGTTGGAGCATAGACCTTGTTCTAACCCTTAGGATATGACGAATAATAACATTAATATTAGTTCAATTAACTTTACAAACACAACGTTCAAACTCCTTGTATTTATATATACGGTTATACGTTATACACTAAAACACAAAAAGTATAGTACATATCTTCTTATAAACAAAACACACTTCACAACCAGGAAACATAAGATGTAGTGATACAAATTACTTAGCAATTGCTTTTAATCCAATCAGTAAGTTTACGTTTAAACACCACAAAGCCTGATTCATCCCTTATTGTAGTTGGTAAACCATTATAAAATGCTAAGCACGTGTACATCAGGGAACTATTCGTTCGAGCTGCTCGGCCCGAAATTTTTTGAGTTTTTCAGATTATATGGCTGCACATCACCAACATTTACTAGATTGACCCGGAAGTATTCGGGGAGCATTTTATTTTTCATTTTATAAATAAACAGCATCGCACTAAATATTATACTTTGCTTCACATTCATCCATTTTAATGTGCTAACCATCACGCGAATCGAGGTATATACAGTACACTTCAAAATTGCTCGCATAGCCTTGTTCTGCAACAGTTGGAGTCTATTTTTTATTTCTTGTTGATCATAAAACAAATTCTTCATTAACAATTTGAAATGCAATTTTCCAAACTTCCTGCTGCACTCTTACTGAATCCAGTATTTATTTTCCACAACTTCACGTGACCAAGAGGCGCACCCTAAGGAGCATCATTAGTAAACTTACGACAAATAAATCAAGTTTCTGTTCTTAAATGATGAAATTGAATTTGTCAATTTTCATGAAAAGATACACACGCTCATACAAATGGGTCAGCTACAATTTCCTATACGTTTTGAAAAGTCAAACAAATCCCTATCTGTAAAGTATCTGTAGTAATCCAAATGAAAGGGCATTTTGATCAGTGTATGCAAGGATTAATATTGAATATTTAGGCGTCGGCATATATTCATCCTTATTACGAGTGGCGTTTTAGGTGATCGACTCTTGTCGTTATTTGAGTCGTACCGGTTTTGTGTCGTTTTAGTGTCCGTGTTATGGGAGCGAAACGCCTTGAGTATCGTCTTATTTATATTCCACATACGTTCCACAGAAAAATAAAATGGACCCTTAAACGACACAAGACCTCCACGACTCAAATAATGACAAGATGCTATCAAATAAAACGCCGCTCGTAATTGGGGATTGGTAAAGTTCTTCTGCGATACCTGGTGGCGCACAGAATCAACAAACAGGGAGTTGTGAACTGTCAATCTCCATAGTAAATTCATCTGACAAATAGAGGCCGTACAAATAATGAGCTTCCAATCCTCAGGGTGATTGTTATTGCAGCCATTCAAATTATCCTATTGAGTCTGGGAACTAACTACCTACACTTTAATCAAGTTGTTTGAACTTGGTGTGTTGACCGTATCTACTCAAATAGGTGGTATGATTGTTTGCTGAAATATTGTATATCCTTATTGAGTGCGGCATAGGTAACTCTAAATAAACTCGGGATTATCCTATTAAGTTTGTATCGGAGATTTTAATTTGAGTCGGGGTAATGGGAGTAATGGCAGGCGTTATTTTGTACGTTGTAGGCCTCATCAAGGTAAAATTAAAAGTTACCATGTCAAAGTCGTACAAAACATTGAAAGTTTTCAATCACAGTAGACAGGTAAGCGGAAAGACGTGTTATTTAATAACCCAGCTTCACGACGGCGTTTTTCATTTCTTAAATAAACACATTGACAGCAGGGGGAAACTTTTGCAAAATCTTTCCAATATGTTTGGATACCAAATACCAAATGAATTTTTTATTTAATTACGTTGATTTGCTGAGTTCAGCAAATTCATATAAAAACTTTTAGCTACGAATGAAGGCAAAGTAATTCACAAAAAATTGTCAAACAAGTGAAAATCGTAAAATAAGACCAAGCAACCGTTGAAATCGCAAGTCAACTATGAGTCCCTAGTTAAACCTCTTTGTTTGGATGAATAGCTCGTGTGAATACCAGCTGTGTACTGAAAATGTAAGCTTTAAGCAAGTGAAAGATATTAACCTTTATTCGTCAGTTTTGCTTCAGTGTTCGTAGTATTCTAAGGTCTCCTACCCACGAAGTTCTCGTCTTCATTGACATGCATTAGATGTAATGTACGGAGGGCATGCGCTATATTCTTCTTTTACAAACCGAACACCATTCTGACCGACACATTTTTGATTTGCCTGAAATTTTTTTTACGGGTTATGTATCGAACAAAAAGAGATACGTATTCGAGGTTTTTTTTTTGAAGATAGAGGGGGTAAAAAGTTTAACTAGCGCGGTACCATGGAAGTCAGGTACCGCGCTTTATTTATTTATTTTTGCAATAGTAATAATCATTTCTCCATCGATAAAAAAAAGCATTTTAGATGTAAAATTTGACGTAGAATACGATGCTTATACTTTAAACGCGCTAAGTAGTGGGTAATATTGTTAAAAATTTATTTAAACAATTAAGTTGTTTATAACAATATAAATTTTTTTTATAAATTTTGTTGGAATTATTTTTATCTTAAAATTCACTCTTTTATCTTGACAATGGAAAAAAGTTTTCTCTGGCTTAAAAAGAACCGGAGTTATGAATTTTTGAAAATGAGTCTCCAAAGCAAAAATCACAAAAAAATTAAACTTTTAACCCCCTATCTTCAAAAAAAAACCTCGAATACGTGTCTCTTTTTTTCGATATATAAACCGTAAAAAATTTCATGCAAATCAAAAATGTTCGGTTTTTAAAAGAATGACCCATATACGGCATGTGCTCATTGTGCTCATTGTGGACGGCTGTGAAGTTCTCATCGGCAATATGTGCATGCACATCTAGCTAAATTATATGTATGTCGATACGCTCAATCGGATATTGTTCGCGCAAATTAAATTGCTTAATAAATTGCAACATTGGCTGTAGCTAACACGCAAAGTTTTAACTAAATAAAATAGATATTTTGTTTTATGTAGTCATTTGTCCTTTCCTCCGCTTGTATGGAACACAGCATCGTCATGTGACTACAATGCATCTATAGCCATAACTTTGATGATTATAGACCAGCACACGTCAATTTTCCGATATTTTTTTTTTTTAATTAACGGGTTACTCCTCTTTCGAATGCTGTGTTTGAGGTTTTAAATTTCTGGCGCAACCCTTGCTTTTCGAATTACTCCATTAATCACAGTTTCACGGAATTTAATCCCATGATCTCGGTAGCCAGTCGACTTTTCCTCTAAAAGACGGAGAGCCAGCGATAAAAAAAGTTACGTCATTTCATTAAGAAAATATTTGGTGTCTTCGAAAAGTCTGAGTAAAGATAAACATTAATAGGAAGTTTTTCCACTTATCCGCTGGTGCGGTTGAAATGGTTAAAAAATATTAAAACAAAATCGTGATTTCAATAAAGCACATTTTTGGTTTGATGTCGCTTAATAATAATTTATTGTAACATATTAAAAAGCAGACAGTTTCGGTAGTTGGGAGATTGGGGCAGACTGCGGGGAGGGTCGAGAAAATGAGGGGCTAATTTTACAATATTACAAAATTACGTTTTTCAACCTTTTTTTATTTTATTCGTTCTAAAATACTTGACAAAATGTTAATATTATCATGATCATGTTTTATCATATAATTTATTTACCTATTCTCATACTGACACATTTGACCATAAAAAGCACGTTAAAACTAACACTTTGTGGAAACTTATTCCAGTGGCAAGTGTTTAGAAAGTTTTATCAAATTAGATATTCAAAGACTTAAAATGTCGAGATGCCGAAAGAGGAAAAGAAAAAGCACGCTGTTAAATGAGAAAAATGTGGAGAGCGCAGACAAAAGTCTTGTTACAACCATTCCGCATTTTGCAGCCTTTCGTTTGTTTGACACAGCTGCATCTTGAGTGATTCATTCTCTTGTTTGATAACTGCAAGTGCATTGGTCATTTATTCCAATGCACAATGCAACGAACGGTAGACGCGAGTGTTTTTTTTTTCGCGGAACACTCAATGCAACTCATTTTTATGTGCTTAGTCTTTAACGGCTCGACAACAACTTGTTATACTGGAAACCATTTTCGGCCCGTGGGTGTGTCAGAATCGAAGCACTACCTGCTACTTGTATGTACTAGAAGTAGTATTAACAAATACTTAATATTTCACTGCGATCAGTATCCCATTAACGTATTATATTCATGCACGTAAAATAAACCAAAAATTGGCTTCTTTTAACTTACTTTACACCATATAGCGTAACGGATACAGTAATTGACACCCTTTTTTTTGATACAGTAGTTGACACCTCTCTGTTCATTAGCGATTTAGGGATCATGACAAACTCCAATGCAAAAAATCTCGAAAAAACAAATTTTTAATCTAAAATGCATAAATTTCGAATGCCCAAACATCTCAAAAGACGATATCTCGAAAAAAAAGTTAATTCGAGATTTTTTTCTTACCTATTTAAAGAGTTTAAACTTAAAGAAAATGCATTACATATTTAGTTTATTCAGAAATTTATTTTTTTTCGGTAAATTAACAACAACAAATCAATATTTCACAAAAACAAACATTATAAAAAATTGCAAAAATTCCAATAGTAAATAAGGTGCCGTGAAATAACGCCGAATTATGAAAGCGAAATAACGCCGGATTTCCATGTTCGGTCTTATTTCACTTTGCTAAAGTGAAATAAAGCCGAATCGGCCTTGTTTCGCTTTTAATTTATTTACACAATCAGATAAAGATTCCTAGCCGTTTTCAGATTTGCAATATTATTCGATATTATTATTCTTTTGTTCTCCTACATAATTGGAAATACAGTCGAGAATAGAAAATGGTGAATTTCGACATTACTTCCGATTTCTCTACTTTATTTCATGGCACCGGTAAATAAATCCATCGATTTCGAATTGAATATTCCCTTTGTTTGTAATGATTTCATTTACTTTCATTTTAATTGTTTGTATTTGCAGTCACGTTGTGATAACACACGATCCCAAACAACACTAATTTCAGGTACCTTTTTCTACAGTTGCAGGGCAGTTTGCTAGCGATTGGCTAGTGGATGTAAATAATCTCGAACGAATTCGAGCGAATTGTAACCATTGTCTCAAAAATTAATATATTTATTCCAGATTTTTGCATTCGAGATTTTTGTATTTCGAGATTATGCTTTCAAGATTTTTTTTTCGAGATTTATCCAATTCTAGATTTTTGTTTTCGAGATTTTTACTTTCGAGATTTTCGTTTTCTATATTATTGCTTTCTAGATTTCGTGGTAAACCCGCGATTTGCTCTGTTCCAGTTACTTCTTTTGAGGAATATTTTTGATTTTCCAAAAATATAATAAATTTGTAACATTTTCCTGCAATTCCTAAATTAAAGGCTCTCTTTAGTCGATATTCGTAACTCAAAGCGCAAACACCTATCAGATCAATTTCTTTTAGTATTAAATCTTGTGAATTTTAATAAGGACTTCCAATTTGGTAAGTAATGTTTTTTTTCGGAAAATTCTCGAAATAAGAATAAAAGCTTTAGCTATTTTAAATGGCAATATATAAAATATTATTAATTTAAATTTCAATATTCCAATTACCTGCTAGTATATTAAATAAGAGGGGTGTCAATAACTGTATCAAAAAAGCATAAGATTCAATTATGTATTGCCAGGGGGTGCTAATAACTTGTTTATATGGGACTAAAGTTGTTGGCACTGCCAATGACTGTACTTTTGAAGGTGCCATCAACTGTACTTTACGACGGTTATTTATTTCAGATGTTTGAAAATGCCTAAACACAAATAAGTTTTGATGAGGATCGGCCTCAACTAGCTCTTTTGACAATAAAAGGCGGACAGTTTTCAAAGAAGAGGGCTTCGGAATTCTACGGCATACCAAGATTAACTTTCTATTTCGCCTTGGTGCCACTTTTAAGAAACTCGGTTATGGCCCGTATCCAATTTGATCGAAAGAGGAGGAGGCAACAATTGTTGATTGGATAAAGCTTTGTCAACTTAAAGGTTTTCCAAAGCGAAAGGAAGATGTTTTAAGTTGAAACTATTAAAGCTATAGGCAAAACAATAAATTGTCAATTAAGCTCAGATGACATTGTTGACATATACAGAACAAAATCAAGAGAACCAAAAAAATCGAAAATTGTTGCATCTTTTGCAAGCTATACACGTAGATATGAATTTATAAAAACGGCAAAATCACTCCGCAAATTAGAGCTAAAAAAATAAAAGAAAACATGGGAGATAATCACCATGGGGAAACAGAAAGTGATAAAATTGTTTTTGTAAACAGTCAGCTTCCTCCTACAAACAAACACTTGCTCTGGCTAGCCAAAAACAAAGCAAGAGAATGCAATTGGAGATTTGTGTGGGAATCATCCGGTAAAATACTTGCAAGAAAAGTGGAAAACGGTGAAGCTATACATATTGGATCCATTAGTGATATTAGTAAGATATCAATATAATAGGAAGTGCAACGACCGAAGAAGATCAAAATAAAGTAAACAACATGATGATGCAAAACCTATATTATGAAGCTGATGTCGATTTTAGGGTAATGCACGGATTTACTGGCATTGGTATTAATTTTTTTAATAAAAGTATTTTTTGTTGTGTATGTTATAACATAAGATCGATGCGAAAACATTGGGATAGCTTCTTAGCAGAAATGCAGCGTGTTTTATGTTATATTGATGTCATATGTTTAGTTGAAACTAATATAAAAGATCATGAAAATGTTTTATACCAAATCAATAGATATAATGCTAAATTTTTAAATAGAAAAGAAAAAAAAGGAGGAGGAATAGCAATTTTCATTAAAAATAATATACATTATGAGAGGAACTGTGGAGAATCGCCAATTTTTTATGAAAACTTAAAAATAGAGATAGAACTTAAAGTAGGGAAAACATCTATTTATACTATATACAGGCCACCAAAACCCAGTATACCTCAATTCATTGATGAATTCGACAGAAATGTACAAAATGAGAAGGAGTTGATTGTTATGGGTGACTTTAATATCGACTTAATAGATACAAGTAATCTACAAGTACAAAATTATATGGAAACTATTGCATCTAAGTGACTAACTAATGTAATCTTACAGCCTACGAGAATTGATGTAAACGGAGGATCTTCTACACTTATAGATCATATTTTAGTAACAATATCTAAGCAAGATATTAAAACTGCTGTAATAGAAACTGATATATCAGATCATTTTGCTACGTTGTATGTTATAACGGGCCATACAGATATTATAGTCGAAGACGAAATGCCCACAAAAATCAATCAACAAAAAGTTTATCAACTGATTCAGGAACAAATTGGCAAGAAATTTGCGAAGAGAGCAATGTTGAGAACATTTACAACTCATTCGTTAAAAAAATGAATGATTTATACGGTCAGTCACGAACAATATATACAGACACATAGCCACAGTCGCCAACAGAAACCATGGGTAACACCGGAAATCATTAGAATGTGTAAAAGGAGAGATGAGCTGTATAGGAAATGGAAGAACAACGCTAGAAATAGCACATACAAACAAGAATACAATCATTTTCGAAACATGGTGAACAAAAATATCCAAACAACAAAATCCAACTTTTACAAAACACAATTTTTAAGTGCTAAAAATGATACTAGGAAGACATGGAATCTTTTAAATGAAATATTGGGAAGAAAGAAAAGGTCGATAGATGACGTTATTATTAACAATTTTCCTTCAAATATGAACATTAAGACGATTGCGGACGATTTTGCTAAACAGTATGCAAACCAAGCTGCAAAAATTGTGCATAGTTGCAACCACATAACATTAAATAATGAAAAAAAGTACATCGCACCAACAGTTTTTGTAGAAGAAGCCAGGGAAGTTGAAGTTTTGAACATGCTATTCAATCTAAACATTAATAAAAGTCCAGGAGCTGATAATATAAGAGCAGTAGATATAAAGTTTATCGCAACATCACTAGCTCCAGTTGTACAAACCATAATCAACCAAAGCATATATCAATGTCACGTACCTAAATTGCTTAAAACAGCGATAATACGACCAATTTATAAAAGCGGAAATAAAAAGAATTACGAAAACTACAGACCGATTGCAAATTTGTCAGTAATTGATAAATGCATTAAAGAAATTGTTGTACGCCGGCTTAACAATTTTTTGGAAAAACATTCAATTATACAGGATAACCAGTATGGCTTTCAAAAAGGGAAAAGTACGGGAAGACTACTTGGGGAACTTGCAATACGGTGAACATGAGCCTAAACAAAAATCATCATGTCCTGATAACGTTCATCGATTTTAGTAAGGCATTCGACACACTATGTCACAAAAAACTTTTAGAGGCTCTTACAAAAATTGGAGTGAGAGGAAACTTAGCGAAGTGGATGAAAAGCTACCTATCTGGAAGAACAACAAAGGTGAAAATACTTAATGCCTTCAGCGAAGAAGAAGATAATCTCTATGGTGTTCCACAGGGTTCAAAATTAGGGCCTATGTTATTTATACTCTATACAAATGAACTCCTTCGCGTATTAAAAAGGAGTACAGTTTTTGCCTATGCAGACGACATAGCAATCGTTGTCAAGCATAAGTGCCTTAGAACTGCAACGACTATCATGCAACAGGAGCTCGACAAACTTTCGAGATGGTGCCATGATAACGGACTTGTAGTTAACGCAGACAAAACCAAACTTATGCATATTCGCACACCTTTCCAGCGTGATCCTAGCAACATAAATTTAATACTACGAAACGATGAATGTCCAGCAGCAGGAAGAAAACAAGTGATTGAGGTGGTCAAATCCGTAAAATACCTGGGAATTATTATTGATAACCGTTTCATATGGCAAGATCACATCAATAAACTTAGGTTAAACCTCAAAAGTGCTATGTTTGCAATGGTGTATCTTAAAAGATACACTTCCATGGAAGTTCAAAAGCAAGTTTACTACTCACTAGTGGAATCTCGATTAAGATATGGGGTTTTAGCATGGGGTAATGCGTCGGAGTCCCATTTAAATAAGATCATCAATATTCAAAGGCGACTGGTTTTTTTTTTTTTTTTTTTTTTTTGTCGGGATGTGTGAAACTTTCTGCACTGGAGCACTCAGACTCAATACTGGTCCATTGTACTGCCAGGCCGACACACCACATTTTACTGTGGGAATTTACTCGTTTTTCTGAGAAAAACGAGAAGGCGCTTCAATGATAAGGAGCTTAGGTTTACAGCACTCACCATATCCGCACCAAATACCTGCCACCTGATACGAGCAAAAGCAGGACAATCACAGAGGAAATGTTCCGCAGTGTCGTCGCTTTCTCCACAGGCTTCGCAGTTGGTGGTGTCGCTTAGGCCTAGCACCTTAAGGTGCTTGGCAAAAACGTAGTGTCCCGTAAGAACGCCAGTAGTCTGTCTGCAGTCTTTTCTGTTGAGAGACAACAAGAATGCCGCGGATTTCCCACAGACGTCGGGGAGCATTTGCTTAGTCTGTCTGCACCCTGGAGAGTCATGCCATCGGCGATTGTGTTCATAGGAAACCCAACCGTCAATGGAAGCCCTGACCGAGGACGCAGGCAGACAGATCGCTGGTTCAGGTCCTGAGAGGTCCCCCTCTGAGCCTTGTCTAGCAAGTTCATCGGAGATCTCATTTCCCGTGATCCCGTTATGACCCGGGACCCAGACAAGTTTAAGTGAATTCAGCCTTCCGACCGAATTCAGAGATATCTTGCATTCACGTACTATTTTGGAGGTAGTTAAGGGTTTGAGTAGGGCCTTAAGCGCAGCCTGACTGTCGCTACAGACGCAGATACTTCGCCCCCTCCACCTGTTCCTCGTAACATAGTCCATGGCCATTAGGATAGCATAAGTCTCTGTTTGGAAGACTGACGCGTATTTGCCTAACGGAAAGAAAAGTCTAACGTTATCGCTCTCCACGAAGACACCAGCACCAGATCCTTGATCGGTTTTGGAGCCATCCGTAAAGATTCGACTGCATTCCCTTCCAGGTTCAGAGTCCGGCCAGAGCCAGTCCTGGACGCGAGGAAAGTCGACCTCGTATTTACGCTTTAGCCGAAGTTCCGGTGTCATCGCATCAGACGGCATATCCATAAGACAGGAATCGAAGGACAACCGTTGCGCAAGTTCATCAAAACTCCAGTGCGAGTTATACCAAAAGCCACCTCTTGTAAGACGCGAGATAGCCTTGATTGTACATCCCATGATGTAAACATCAAGGGGCGGAAGGTTCAATAGTGCATCTAGGCCGGAGCCAGGCGTGCTGGGGAAGGCCCCCGTGCAGCCGAGACATACCTGCCTTTGGAGTTTGGCAAAAGCAGCAGTGACGTATTTACGTGAAAGCTTATTCCACCAAACAACCGATGCGTATGCTATAAATGGTCTTATCATAGCCGTATAAATCCATAGGACTCTTTTCGGTGATAAGCCCCATGTCTTGCCGAAAATGCCTTTGCACTGCCAGAAAATAGACAGCGCCTTGGCAGTCTTCAGCTCAACATGTTTGGACCAAAGAAGTTTGCTATCCAGGATGACTCCCAAATACTTTGCTTCATTGGAGAGTTGGATTGTGACGCCTTTTAGCACTGGCTGAGTCAACCCGACCAGCTTCCTCCTTCTCGTGAAGAGAACAACCTCAGTTTTAAGAGGATTGACCGAGAGCCCATTCCTAGTGCACCATTCGTCGATCACGTCAAGGGCCGCCTGCGCCTTGGCGCATACAGTCGCTAGGCATGATCCAACAGAAAGCACGGCAACATCATCCGCGTACGCCTGAGCGTAAATATTAGAACTGTTGAGTGCGTTCAACAGAGAGTCGACCAGCATACACCACAGCAGTGGAGACATGACGCCGCCTTGCGACTGGTAAAAACAATTAATACTACTAATGTTTATTTTAAAGTTTTAGATGTCAAAGGTATCCTTAAAATGACGGCAATCCTTGAATACTACAATGATCTTCGCTTTCAACAACCAATACAACATAACTTGAACACACGAAGACGAGCACAAGGACTCTTGGTAATTCCAGACACATTTAATGTACGAGTATATGGCAGAAGACAACTCAGTTTTAGAATACCAACAATAATGAATGACATACCAGCAAATCTTTAGATCATCCCAAATTACAAAAAACGTAAAAAAGAGCTTAAAATTTATTTTGTGAATTTAAATTTTATTCAAACGTAATGTTTATCTTTTTCCTATATTTATTAATCAACGTTGAATTTTAAATGAATTATAACTTCCTAACTCAATGAAAAACAAATTTTGTACATGGCTTATGTTATCGTACCAGCCGCACGTACTTCTCATTTTTCTCACTTTTACACAATTACAGCCCCCAAGTATTTTAATAAGCTTCCGTATTCCATCCGAATTACTAACAATTTTAATGCTTACATTAAACAAATAAGAAAATGGTTAAGTACTCTGGATTATGCTAATGTTGAGTCTTTAATAAGAAACACATCTTAAAAGATTATCTTGTGATTGTATTTCATTAAAAAATTCGAATTGTCACTCCACATCAGAAGAATTATTGAGAAATTTTTTTTTTTTTTTGAAGTTGCGTTCAACACTAATTTAAGACTAATTGTACTTAAGTTATAGAACGTTAACTATTTATTCATTGATTTATCAATAAATATTGTTAGATTAGATTAAGTTGGAATGAAATGAATAAAAAAAAAAACTCTATCTATCTATCTATCTATCTACTAACCACCTGCAGACAAGCAAAAAGCTTCGCAGGTAACACAAATATTATAACGTGCTTTTATTGAAGAATAAATATAAATAAATAAAATAAAAAAAAAGCGGTACCATGAACTAAGCCATAATGGCGTTAATTCACTTTCAAATGCGAATTTACGCCATAATCCACTTATGGCCTTAATTCTCTTTCAAATGATAACTAAAGCCATCACTTAAATGTGAACTAACGCCATATGGTGTTAATTCACATTCGAATGTGAACTAATGGGTGAAGGGAAATAACCTCACATGGGCAATTACTTCACCTCGAGTGGGAAATAACTTCACTTTTTTTAAGTGAAGTTATTGCCCAGGTGAGCAATATCTTCTCATTTTGTGGGAAATAATTTCTCTTAATATTTTATGATAATTCAAGAACCGTACCTAGCACCTACTCCAAATCAAACAGTGAGCCCAAGCAGGGGGCACCATGCCCTCACAGGCATTGCACTGTTTATGGAATCTACTTGCGATTTCACAACTAATCCCATAAACAATGCGTTCGTCAAAGAAGCGTCGTCAAAGAATTCCTAGACAGTGCTGCCACTCAGGAAATTAAAAAAACATTATATTAAGGCATGATTTGAGTCTAATGATAATGGTAATAAAAACAGAGAGAACTTAAAATAGAAACCACAGGAACCTTAAACTCGAAGCATGTTTGGTTCTTAACCAGATGCTTGGCATGTAATAAGCGTCAATTTAGGTATGCCATGTTCGTTTAGGGTAGGTTGGACATGTTTGGGTTGGTGGTAATGTTGTTTTGCAGAGCAATTATAGAAAATAAAATTTTTTTTAAATAAAAAAAAAACATGATATTGATATAAAAATGTTCTAATGTTTTTGAGTTCAAAAAGCATGATAAATCATGCTAAATCATGAGTTTTGACAGCCCTGTTCCTAGAGCAAAATGAAAGGGAAGTATAGTTATTATTTGATTTTTGGGTGCCAACTGTAGTTCCGTAGAGTGCCAAACACTGTAGGTACACTGTACAGGGATGCAAACTACTGTAGTTTTTGAGAGACTTTGTTTATAATCCATTCAAATGTAAATTGCAATCCATCAACTCGAAGAAGTGAAAACTAAATACCTTAAGCAATATATAAATGTATAAAATATTAAAATGACGTTCCAAATAACAATGCTATGCTTGTTTAAAGTCAAAATTTTCTTATGGGTGGCAACTACTGTATCCCTTACGCTTGCTGTGAAACAGAAGTAAGCCAAAATATTTTTTTCTTAATAATAATAAGGAATAGCGCTAAATGGATTGCATACTCGTATTAAGAAAGAGCATGCGAAATTTCCCAAGAATCTGTTTATTACTCAATAAACGCGAAAATAATGTAGCGAAGCAACAATTGCATAAAATTGGCATATCAAACAACCAACAAAAATTCTATTGCTTAGAAGGTGTACAACATATATGAACATAAAAAAATTACTTAGTCTACCTTTATATTGGTCTTCATTTCATATTTATAGCGATGTAAGCTCAGGCCGAGCGAATTTACAAAAATCCTTCAAAAACTTTGCAAAAACAAAAGCGTGCAAGAATGAGGAAAACTGAATGAGGAAAACTAAACATGTTGTTAGTGCTTTAGAGACTACGAAAGAATACCCATAACCGTACCATGTTATTCAACGGTTCAATAAAGCACTTAATAAAAATAACAAAGGGTAGGCAAAAGTGTTGTTCACATATACAATGCCGCTCAACTATAGGTTCCGAAAATTCTGTTTTGTAATGTGTCCTCTCTCTCAGTCTATTCCATATGTATATTTACTTTTTTGCATGATGTGAACCTTCATTTGTTTGCATATGATATACGATATAACATAGAAGAGAAAAATAACGCGATTTGTAAAACGGTAAATTAGAATTTTGTTTTTATCATTATATTCCCTAAAAGCACTGCATTTTTTTGGCTCATCAGATTATGTTAAAGGGCAATGACTTCAGTTTGTAATCTTCAGCGACAACGTAAAGTAACTTCCGTCGTTTATTTGTAAAATGTGTTGTGGGAAGCAATTGAAGGAATTTGAAAAATTCCAAATAAAGGGGTACCTATTTCGAATCTGAGCTAAAACAGCGCGAAAATGCTAAAAAAAAATTGGTCGTAGCCAAAAAGTTGTTAGTCATTTCATTCCTAATCAATCCCGTTATTAAAATATGAAAGGAGGTGTTCAATACCCGACAACAACGGCAGATGGAAAACTTACCATCAGAACTGCTCCAAATTCTCAACGTTCTGCTGGCAAAATCAGTGAAGAATGCGGAGTTAATGCAAGTCTGGCAACTGTAAAACGGATTATTCGGAGTGTCAAACATTTGAAGAGGCTAAAAGTAAAAAAAAGCTGCATGGTCTCGAGCAAACCGAAACATATGACATGAAAAAAGGAGTCGCACACTGTGGTGTTTTCCGACGAAAAAAAAATTCAAACGTTTTCGGACGGATTCCATGGACATACCAGCACGACAACGCTCCCATTCATACAGCTAGGCTAATACAATAGTGGATAAACGACAAAAAGGTAAAATTGCTTGAGTGGCCGCCGTACTCCCCGGATATTAATATTATTGAGAACGTTTGGGGGCTGTTGGTCCGAAGAGTTAATGAGAGCGGGAGACAATTCGAATATTCTGCGACCCTGATTGAAGCCATTAGGAAATCCTGTTGTACGATTTCGCTTAGGATATTGGTCTTTGCCAAACCAAATGTATGAATTTATTTTGAACAAGGTGGGAGTACAAAATACTAAATTAGCATTAAATAGATACTATGTACTTATATTAACCAAAAACAAAACTACGATTATACCCTATTCTAAGGGTATATTAATTTTGACGCATAGTTTGTACCATACCTTAATTTTGCCCGTAGACCCCTAAAAGTTACTATATTTATGATCAGCATCGATAGTGATGTCGATTTAGCCATGTCCGTTCGTCCGTCCGTCCGTCTGTCGGCAAAAATTAGGCCTTTAAACTGGACCTAGAGAGCTGAAATTGTAACCATAAATACTCTCTAGGGTCCCGAAATAATCAAGTTTAAGAATTTTTGAAATCCGCCCACAGACACGCCCACAAACTCAAAAAAACAAAATTTTCGAAAAAATCGAGTTTTGAGCTACAAAGCTCAAATTTTTTATATATGATCTATGACTCCTAAAACTGCTCAGGAGAATCAAAATCCGCCCACTGACACGCCCACAATTAAATAAAACAATTTTATTGAAAAACCGAAATTTGAGCTAGGGAGCTGAAATTTATAACGTATATATCTCTAGGGGCCCTTTAAGCTCATGTGTAAATATTTTCAAAATCCGCCCACAATTTAAAAATAAATTTTTTTGATAATCCAAAGTTTGAGCTAGGGAGCTGAAATTTATAATATATACTCTCTAAGAGCCTTTTATACTCATGTGTATTTTTTTTTAAATCCACCTACTGACCCACAATTAAATAAAACAATTTTATTGAAAAACCAAAGTTTGAGCTAGGGAGCGTATTTTTACGAAAGCTTCGTTTTTTTCTATTATATCCTTTCAATTTTATATAACAGAATATGTAGAGCGTTCTTAACAATTCAACCATACTTAGACTTTTGTCACGCCCACTTATAAGGGATAGGAATAGGAATAGGGTATCCAACAGTTCGCCCAAGCGGACTGTAGCCCGTCCCTATGTTTTTTTTTTTAATTTTAAGTTTCGGAACCTATTCAGTTCAGCCAAAATAAATCGCCTTTTTTGTTATGTTTTTGAAAAAAAAATTAATAATTAGTATATATACGTATGTTAGACACCGCATTCTTTGGTATTTCATTAATAATTAGTTAATTTATGCAAACAAAGTTTATTTCATTAAAATCGGTAAGGTGATTCCCAGTGCACGTTCCGAAAATCCTCAAGGTATGGACTACGCAATACGTATGTATAGTAGGTCTAGGTACCTACTCGATGCCAAAAACCAATTGGCTAAAGTTTGTTGCGATGTTAGCAGGTGATTGTTAGCAAGATAGATGTTCACTGTATCAATAAGTTCGTCACAAAGGGCAAATGGTTCAACTCCTTCCATGATGCGCAGAGAACTTAAGAGGCTCGCATGTTTCCGTCACTCCATCAAGAATCGTTTTTCAGCGCATAATTAGACTGTGCAGTTTTCTTCCATGGAATCTAGTATAGACTTTCCGATTGGTACAGTCACCCTAATCGGAATTACCTGCAAGAAAATAGATGATAGTTTGAATTTCGATTAAAACAATTATAGGCTCTCCTTTCCCTAGAATCAGGTAGCATAATGTGGTTCGGGTGTAGCAAGCACCCCATGAGTGTATAAGGATCGGTCTGGGGTTCAGCTGTATTAGCCACCTGACCCTAATCCTAGCCCCTGTTTCTGAAGTCGGGCTGAACTCGACTGTACTAGTCACCCCTAACATATTAAAGCAGGGCAGATTGAGGTTGGATGGTAACAGCCACCTAAACCCGCTATCTCATCGCCTCTATTTGAGCCATGAACTCGAATTTGATTGCTTTCAATCACATCCTACATCAGGTAGGAGAAAGGGGTCAAAATACAACGATGAAGAGGCCACACACTGATCTCCATCCAGGGATTTGACCGATGGGTTGGGGTTCGATATTGAGTTCAGTCACCCCAATCACCTCCGGTTTGCTATCCTCCCACTGAGCAGACAAAGGGAACCAGAACACCAGAACCAGGTTCGATTCGAACACTCAGCTGACTCTGCTCCTCTTCCATTGTTCTGAGGTTCGTGTGTATACGACTTCCGCTCTGGGCCCCCTGATTATATTATGAGTAGCATCCTCACCGCCACTACCTCACTGTAGGTATTTCAGTGTTCCCAGAAGGATGACCAACAAATTGATTAAAACAGTCTTCAAAATTGAGAGGCTACCTCCTTGGGTTACGTACAAATAACTGGCTATGACTGCAAGGAAATCTTTCTCTATGCTGAGTTTGTTGTTATTAATATTTTACTAATTCATTTTAAAAAATAATATATACAGTTTTTTCGAAAGCAAAATTTACATTTCTTGAAAATGCATTTCAATAAGATTGAAGCACATCCAGGTTTCCGTTACTAAACTCAAAGAATGAAATGAACTAAACATATTGTTGGACAATGGAATGGGCAATAATGCTCCAGCTAAGAGGATCTTCGAATCCCAGCCTCCAGGTTCGAGTAGGCAAGGAAGACCGAACCTCCGTTTCAAAGACCAAGCCAGAGCGCTTGGTCTGGACAACTCGAAGCAGCGCGCGGGGGATCGTAGAGGATGGAAGGCTGCTGTGTCTCAGGCAGAGACTCTTCACAAGTCGGGAGCCCGTCAATTAAGTAAGTAAACATATTGCTACACAGATGCTGAGAAGAAGTCAAAATGCAACCAAATGCTGGTGCTGGTGCAATTTGGCGAAGAGCTCTTGACATTATAGATTTGTATGACATCTGAAAGAGCTATTGTTATATAAGGAATCAAATAATTCCCAGATGCCTAAAGAACACCTACGGGAACATAGAACATGCCTAGACTAATCTACCTAAATATGAAACAAGAATACAAATTATGATGTCATACAATTTACATAATACAACAGAAGGAAAAGGGCTTTCGCAAAAGCGTGTATTTTAGTTTGTTGTAAGAAGCTGCAGTGAAAACAGTGTTCGCATTTTTCCCATGATGCACTTTTCAAATAAAAATGTTTTAAGTTATTGCCAAGAAAAAAAGATATCTTTTATTTCAGCTCTAGTAGTATCGTATCAATTTCTCTCTACATCAAATATTTTCCTATATTGCATTGACACCAACAATCAAGTTGGATTTCCTTGAAATACTCTCAGTATCTGTTTTTCAAGGTGTTTCAATAAAGTTGTATTGTTTCCTGCTTGCATTCAATTGAACTCATACATTTTCCTTTGATGAAAAATTTTCCGTTGAATTATATCTCTTATGCTTTTACACCTCTTAATCCAGGTAATTCAAAACTCACAAGCAGCCCTTTTCAAAAGTTACTTTATTTCTGTATTCTGTAACATAAAAAGCTATCGGCAAAAATCAATAAATGTTTAGCAGACACTAGACCAGGAAAACTCAATTTTCTCGAACTCGTTTAACATTTCGCTTGTGCAAAATTGTATTATTGCAACCAATTGTTGACGCAAGCATATGCAGTTGGATGTTTAAAGGGATGCAAAAAAAAAACTCTCGCACTGAATTGCGATTTGTCGAAATTTAATTTTTTTTTTCAAACAGAACAAGCTACGGTTTTTGTATTGCAACGAGAAATGTTCCAGGAAATCGGCGAACCTCACAGACGGACCAGTGGGAATGCATTGAAGTGGGAGGACTGTGATACCTCTAGTCATGACGAGATTATCGTCATTAAAGAAAATAAAATAAGGTGCGCCGTTCGAAAATGTTCTCGCTTTTATAAGAGTTTGTTTCGAATCAAATTTTGCCAATAGCCTTTTTCTATACTCGTAAAATCAGAAAAAGAATCGCAACAATTTAGATTTTACGTAGATATATATTTGATGTTTTTTTATAATTTGCTTACGCTAAAGGTTTTTTTTTTCTGTTGTTAGAGTAGGGGAGACCGGGGACAAAAGTAACATTTTTTACTTTTGGAGTTCCTGCTCTTGCGTTTTTTGGAATAACAAAAATCAAAATATGCCATCTAAGAGATGGGTTATTTATCTAGAAAAAACTGCACTTAAGTTTTAATAAATCGATGAGTTCACATTGCCTTGATAATTTTTCTAAGAGTCTGTCCTTGTTACCTTCGTCCTATATGTTCAGAACGAAAGTAACAGGCTTTGGGGACAAAAGTAACACTGTGATTAAAAACATACTTAAGCGAAATAATGAAATTATTCGTTCATTACATTTATTAAACTGTTAAATATTTATTTCAACTTAGAAACATAACAAATTCATATATTTTTTGGTAAGCTTCAAAGAAAAAAAAATAATATAAGAATAATCGAAAAACATTAAAAAAAAAATTCTTCAAAATAGGACGATACTCGTTTTCGTTTCCCGAGTAACATCAAAACACAAATTATTTTCAGTTTATCTCATAAATTATAAATAAACATAAGATCGTTTTGAAATACGAAATTCTCTTTACGAGAAGAAATAACAAAAATTAACTTCAAATTTATACTTTAGTAAAAAAAATCAAAATTCTTTAAAATAAGCAGTCTTTCATTCCGAAAGACAGTTGTGAAACATGTAAAAAGCATCACCTTTTGTGCAAGCTTCATGGGCCCAACCCTTACATTCATGACATTGAACCCATTTTCCACCTCCACAACTTCTACTAAACCACTCTAAACATACCAAGCATAAACAATCGTTTTTATCGTCACTTGAAGAAGTGTCGCTCTCTGAAGTCTTCCTGGATAATTTGTCCCCTTCTTTTTGGTCTGCCCACTCGGGCTTGCAAGAACAGCTTTCTTAGCTTTGTTTCGATTTTGGAATTCAAGCTCGATTTCTAATTTTTCTGGGGTATCAGGAAGGATAGCGGTTTTGCGCTTCTTTCTTCCCCGCCTTGTTTTCTAGTGTTGATTTGGCTTGTTTCTTATATGCTTCAGAAAAACCAAAAACTCTGCTTCTTGCATCCATCCTCTACCGTTACCTGCACCCACTGATCCCACCGGCCCATCTCTAACCATGTGTTCATGATATCGTTTTAGTGGGAATACACGAAATGGTGGTGTATGACCTCCTTGTGCATTTATTGCAATGGCGACTGTAACTAATCTTCCTCGCTCAGCAGATGTGATGGCACCAACTTGTTTTGTTGCACGTAGTTTTTAGTTTAGTTAGTTTAGTTTGCTTGTTGTAACTCCGGTCTCGTCTACGTTCCATATGTCCCTTGGCTCAAATTCATATCGGTCCATTACCTCAGCCAACTTGTCAAAAAACTTGTTGACATTAGCCGTGTTTCTTTGCACGCGGATATAGGGATAATTTGAAATTTGCATGTAAAATACAACAACAACTTATCCTATATACGCTAACTTTAGCGGGGATAGCTATCGCCGCTATGTCAGTTAGCGGGGATAAACAGTGCTTCCAAAACCCATTTTCTTCGTTTCTGATGAACTCATGCGATGAATTTTTCAGAAAATGTCAAAGTTTGTCATCCCTCCCACCACTAACACATCCCGCCGAATATTTTGTTCGTGATTTTATTATTATTTTTTTTTCAAACTTCATTATAAAGGTAATTGAATTTAGCAAATCTGTTAATGTTAAATTGTTTTTCATAATTTAAGAATATGCTTGGCATCAATTTCAATTGGCGGAAGCATATATTTTCAATTTCAGGATTTTCAATACAAATTTCTTAACTACAACTTACAGCTGTGTCACGGTGCATGTCATAGGTGCATGTGTGCTGCCAAGTTTTTTTGATGAATTCTTAAGCGGCGATAGTCGTTTTCTGATGCCATCCCTATATCCGCGTGCGAAGAAACACTGCTATTAGTCTCGTTAAAACTCGTTGCACGAGCCAAACTTGTTGCTTGAGGAGAACGGAGAGACAAGGTAGGGTGTCTTCTTAAAAATCCCCAAACCACTCTGTGGCAGCTATCTCATTTTCGTTCCACGAAGTTGGAAATTACTTGTTATGTTTGACTGCCAATTGGTACGACAAGCGCCTAACCTCTTTTGGTGACAGTCCATAAAATTTATTGGATGAAGAAATAAAGTAGTTCTCGAGTTCGTTTACTTCCGTTTCAGAAAACACCCTTTTTATACTTCGATAAACAACAGTAGCAGGCGGTTTACCTGTTAAATTTTATTTTATGTACCGCGCAAGAGAAACGTGGCAGAGAGCAAATTGTTTTTCCGCGGCCTTCTTCATTTGAACTTCCTCAGCGGCCTGTTTATAAACAGACGTGTCAATCGTTCCCCGGTTAGTTCTTTTTACTCGAGTACGAGGCATTCTTAACATTATAAAAAACAAAGAATAACTTTTCGATAAAAATGTAGAAACTTCTTGTGGACGAAAGTAACATGTTACGTTCGCCCCCATGGTCTAGTGCTACTTTTGTCCACATGCCCTCGTTTTTCGGAAAAACCTAAATAATTCACTCAGATTCTTAATAAAATGTTGAGCAGAGATCGAGAACAATATGTTAAATAACGCTTGAGAAAAAACTTACCTTAAAATATCGAGATTTTATATTGTTTTTATTGAAACCGGCAGGCAAAAAAATTTCAAATGATGGACTTTTTTCTTTTTTTTAATTTGGCACGTGCTCATCACACTACCGCTCGAGAACAACTGATTAGTTAAGAGAAGTGTTGAATTGTTTACAAAACTGCATACAAGGAATTTCACTAACACGTTCATTCACGCTGTAAATGGGCTTGTTACTTTCATGACGTGTTACTATTGTCCCCGGTCTCCCCTACCCTTATAGTGCTAAGAACACAGCGTAAGCATTTGTATTTAACAGCAAGCAGCACCTGGCAATATCATATTTCATTGCATGCTTTTCGGTGCTACTTACTATTAGAACTAATAGAGAGATAGGAAAGAAGTGTTTGGGTGCAGTTGTAGGGGTTTTCTCCACGGTGGTGTCTAAGTTGCTTAGGGAGATTACGATTTTATGTATTCGATATAAAGTAATGGACTTGGCCGGAATTCTAACGCACGACCTTGCATTCAGTAAGCGAATACACTACTACTGCACCGTTGCCACCCGCAATTGTCTTAATTGCGTGCAAAAATGCTGTTTGAATTAAAAATGTGTATACAATACATATCGTTTTCTTTCTATTTTCAATGGATTAGATATTTGACAGTAACTAAAGTTCTGGACTGTAGATGATGCTGATATTTCATTGAGCCAGGGGCTGTGAGTACCCTAGTAGATGAAGTCTCGGGCAAAGAGGATGGAGTGAACGTCGAGAGATTGTCTCGTAATCAACTTATGGTTCCATCTGAAGTAAAAGTAATCAGACAGAAGATGCACCTGACCTGAAATAAAACATTAAAGAAAAAACAAGTAAGACAAAAAAGACTTGAAAAAATGATCGTGGAAGAGTGGCGGAAAAACTGTCGTTGCGATAGATGACATTGGCGAACTGACTTCTGTGCAATATTTTAAGAAGTTTTCTGATGAGCCTTTGCTGGAGACAGTAATAGATACAAGTGGAGAATAGGGCTTATCAAATTTGTCCGCATATGAAACTGACAAATAGTGAGTTGAGTACATTTTCCGCCATTCTAATTGTATCCGAATATTATCATCTTTCAAATAAGGCAGATTACTTTAATTCAGGCACTGATATGCAAACAAATTGCAATCTCGGAAGCTATGAGAAGGGACAAATTGAATAGCATCATGAGGTTTTTTTTTCATTTTTAAACAAACTCAGACTTGAGCTTCACGGATAAGTACTGCAAACTTATACCTCTGATATCAAAACTGCAAAACAAATGTATGCACCATTACCTTACAGGGGGGCCTATATCACACAAAATACGCCAACTGCGAGGACTTATAAAGCTGACGAAGAAATGGAAATCAAATTTGGAAAATGTGCTTTTACAATACTTCATCTATTAGATGGATATTCCCCTTCTTTTGCATACCGTATTTATTGCAAAAATGTATTCACGTCATTCGAATTGGTTCATGAACCGAAGCAGAGAGGCGTTTGCACCGCAACTATGAGAGCTAACCGCTAATGGAATGCTTGAGACAGTAAAACAAAACAGATAGAATGAACCAGAAGGTAAATGCACATCGCATATCAATTCGTGGAAAAAAAATGGTGGTGGGTGGATGTTGGACTTTGCGGCACAAAACGCTTAAATTCTTGCACTTTCGAAGCTAGCAACGGAATTGACACAGACAAAATTTGGGCAAAATTTGGCCATGACCTATTGATTGCAAGCTATAAGCTCACCAAAAACCAGAAACAAATCCAAACTACAACTTGGAGTGATTCGATTTGACCAAATCGTACACTTTATAAAAAAATTGCAAACAACAAGCAGGAGAGAGTGCAATGTTTGTATATGTATAAGCTGGGTCCCACCATATCATACTATATAACACGAATGCATTTTTTTTTTAGTTTTTGAAGTAAAATCGGATGTATAAATATTATTTATTAATTTAAACATTAGTACTATTTTCAAATATTTTTGTGACATCCTTACACATCTTCTCCTAGTGTCATTTTACAAGGACGCCCCCTAACTCCACTCTCGAACCTCCAACTTTTTTCTTATATTTTTAATTTCTTAAGCCATTTCAACGCACGGTTTCAACGAATTTAAATAAGTAATACTTGCCGTCGGATGTTAAGGATTAATTTGTCAAATTGACTGTCAAATTTCATTCAAATCTCTTTGCCAATTTTCTAATGTGCCGTTATTCGAGCCTTTTGCGAAAATATAAATAGGTGCATACAATATGTCATATTCTTACATTTATTCCTAAAATAATCAAAATAATTAGAGCCGTTTTTGAAAAAAGTTATGTTTCTTAAAATTTGAGTAACTGTTACAAGAAAAAATTATAAAAAAAATATTCCAAAAATCTGAGTATGCAGAGTTTTTCTAAATTTATTTGAAATTTCTTTGAAATCACTTTTCCGGTTTTTTGAGATTTTGTTTGTTTTCTAAAGTGCTGTTAACCGATTTGTTTGGAAAAAACTGAGTACGCCATCTTCTGACACTTACCCCAATTATTCAAAACTTCAAAATTCATCAAAACCATGAGAGCAATTTTGAGGAAAGTTAAATTTTGCAGAAAAATAATAGAACTGTAATAGGTAGGGAGGGATAGTGTATCTAGGGCCAATACATATAACGTGTCCATTTACTTTTCAATGAGAACTCCCACCGGAATTGCACTTCACATGTTATGAAGTTAGCACAGTAAGTTGCGGACTCCAGAACTGTTTACCAAACGTATTTTTTCATGAATTCTAGGAAGTGTTCTACTGATATATGAACAGCTACATTTCCCCACCGCCATCTTTTTCCCTTACATTTGATATTTTTTGTGTAGCTCTGAAGTATCGTTTATTGTACCTAACTAACTAAAAAAAAAAGCATTGTGTCCCTTGGTCCTTTTTTTTGTGTACCATTGATCGGCCCAAAGTACAAGAAATGCAACGGCAGGGCTCGAAGGCCGTTAAGAAGACAGTGCTAGATGAATCATCTGTCTGAAGAGGTGTTCTTATTCGCCGGCAAAACCATTGCGCAAGCTTCTCTATCTATCCTTTTCTTCAGGACTCTTCCCGAGAAGATGGAATACAGCATTTGTCCAGCCCGTCTCAAAAAAAGGCGAATCTTCATTTCCCTCCTCCTACCGACGCAATAACATCCCTTCTTTCCAAGGTCATGGAAGCGCAGTTAAACCTTCAGCTCATGAAAAATCTTGAATTTCGAAAACTTCTCAGTGACCGGTAGTACGGTTTTCGCAGCAACAGGTCCACAGGTGATTTGATGACTTATCTAACCGAAAAGTGGGACCAATCCCTTCACCAAGGTGGTGAAAGTAAGATCGTTCAAATTTCAAAAGCATTTGACAGAGTTTGGTATAAAGCTCTCTTGTCAAAAATGTGTGCATTTGGAATCGATGATACCTTTCTTCAATGGCTTAGATATTACCCTTCGGACAATTCAATTCAAGTTGTTTTGGACGGTTTCAAGTATGCAACTCACTAAATAAATGCTAGTGTTCCCCAATGCTCTGTTTTGTCCCCGACTGTCTTTTTCATTTTTATAAATGATCTTCTGTCTGTTAGCTCTAATCTAATCCACTCTTTTGCCGATGATAGAACCCTCAGCTTCCCATATTCGTTTCTTGCATCTTCGGGTGTGGAACTATATAAATAATGACAACGTATGTTAAGCTCATTTAATTCTGATCGCGACAGCATAATTCAGTGGGGTTTAACTAATAGAGTGGAATTTAATGCTACCAAAATGCAATGCTCTCTTCTGTCATTTTAGCAAAACTCAAATACCATGCCATTGTCCATGAATGGCACTTGCATCGCTGAAAGCGAACGGCTTTGCATTCTCGGTATGTGCGTTAATGACAAATTTCGTTGGAATGACCACATATTCGATGTTGCCAAAAACGCTGCGAAATGCCTAGGCTTCCTTAAGTGCGGCAAGAAATATTTCACCCCCTCCGATTTGGCTACTATTTATAAAGCGTTTATCCGCCCGATACTTAAGTACAATGCTCATATCTGGTCTGATGCACCAATAACTTATTAGGAGCTACTTGACAGGATCCAAAATCGCGCGATTGGTGACCGTAACATCTCGAGATCGCTTGACTCTCTTAGTCATCGTCGCATTTTTCTCTTGTCGCAATCAGTTGCATTCCACCCATAGAACATTTCAACCGCAATACCCGCTGTGGAAGGAATGCGCATCAGTTTACCCTTAAGCCTTTATTTTGACGTAGGTACAGTGAAACACTAGGAAACTTTCCTTAGCAGTACAACACGAATATGGAATGCTATTCCCCGCTCCATTTTTACTACACTTTATAATCTACAAACGTTCAAAAACAACGTATATCGGCATCTCTCCCTATTTTCTAACCCCAATTTCCTTAACGCCCGCGCTGTGTAGGGTATTAAAAAATCCCTTTAGTGCGAGTACGTTATAAAAAAAAATGTTTGTAGAAAAATTAAAAACAAACTAAAATTATCTAGCAGTTGCTCAAAATTACCCCCTAGCCTCTGTTAGAGCGATAAGATATGAAAATTATGTTTTTTTTCAAAGCCTATAACTTACAAGCCTCTGAACACATAAATGTGAATTTTTACAACTACATGGTGACAGCTTCTTACGATATATTAGTATATGGCAAGGATAAACCATTTTGGGAGGTTTTCAAAGCCATTTTGTGAACGTACATAATTCTGTTTTGGGGTGGTTGGCGCACAATATGCTTTTATGCGGCAATTTCTCTCGCGCGACGTGCCGAGCATCTGACAGTTTTGACGCTGTGTCACTTTATTTCCTTTGAAAGCTCCATTTTATTTGTGTGTGAAAGATTGAACGAATATTTTTGTATATTTTTACCAGATTACCTTAAGCTTAACCTGTTATCAAGAAAATTATGTAAAAAGAGTCAGAATACTTTTTAAACTGCTTTGTCACAATTTCGTTGGCAACTGAACCCAAGCCGTACGCTTTAGTACATTTCACTTTCACCCATGAACATTCACTCCCCAATGACAGCTTGAACAAAAATTGTTAATTTAAAAGCTTTCGACGCTTGGCAAGGCCGTAGCCAGACAATTATTTCGGAGGGGGGTTATATTTTGTCCATACAATAATCAGTGTGTACCTTTCTGAATGGTATCTAGATGTAATAAATAAAATTAATACAAGCCCATTTTAGCCGAAAATCGACCAAACACGAATTTTAATTGGGATTTTGGTACTATACTAAGGCACTTTATGAATTGGTGCAAAAAAAAAAATTGAGATAACAATTAAACATGACATTGCGATGATAGGAAAGTAGAAAAAAATGTGTTGGAAAATTCTGTTCGTCCATCTGCTTATTTGCAGATCTGCAACCTAAGCGGATGGGCCAATTTGCAAACTTGGTTCATAGTGTTTATTTAGTAGTCTCACACTAGGCGTTGTTGTAATTGGAATTTTAGCTCTAAAACAATGGTATATGTCATATAACGGTTTGTTAAAACTTAATTTTTCTAAAAACGGCCTTAACGATTTAGATAAAACAGTCTATCTTTTGGTAAGAATGGATTTTGCGAGATTTATCTTAAAACGGTACCTCCTATAGAACCGATTTTTTAACATCAGAATTTCTCGCTAACAACAGAACCGATTTCAATTAAATTTAAAATTCAGGAAGGCGTTATGATCAAATTCATACATAACTTTTTTGGTTTTGTGAATATGCTGGACGGAACGAGTATATTGAATTTTTCCAGATGAAAACAAATTTCCTTGTATTGAAATATGTACTCAAAAAATTGCAAAATATTTTTCAAAAATTAAAAAAAAAACCGGTCTAAAAAAACTGCTTTAACAATTTTCAATATTTTTTTTCCTAGGTAGACTATTGTTAATAAAATACTATTGAATACTTAGTTTTTCCAAGAAAACTCTCAAACAAATTTGAAAAACTAAGACTTTTCCAAATATTTTTTTAAATAATTTCAAGTTATTATTTATTAGGTATATACTCGTATGTATCATCATTCTTTAAGATTTTATTACTACAAAAAGTATTACATAACATATAGGTAGGAATCATTTTTGTAAAATTAAATTTAATCTTCTGGCCTTCTGCGCTGCAAATATATCTAAAACTTCCGCAGTGTCAATCTCAATTTGTTAATGAATTCACATTACCGCCAATTCTGTTAATATTTTTTCACCGGTAGAATTTCTTAGATAAGTTTTAAGACGTTTCATTGTCGAAAATGTTCTTTCCGGTGTACATGTTGAAACCGGTAGTGTCGTCAAAATTTTAAGAAGCTTGTGGATGTCAGTAGACAGATCCTTATTGCATTCCCCAAGAGCTGTTATTGCACTCTTTGAACGCTCTATATCTTTTTGTGTATGGCATTTTGTCTTCTATAGCGTAAATTCAGCTTTTAAAGTATCCCAATCCAAAAACCATTTATAAAATTTAAAGTTTTCTTCGTTATAATTTTGTTCGCTTTTGCCAAGGATCGTGGGAATCAAAATGCACAAAGAGGAAAGAATGGACTTATGGTTTTCAAATCTCATTTTAAGCTGACTTAAAAAGTCATATAAAAGAGAAATCATTATACTTATCCTAAAATAGGTTTCAGGATCTGTTGTGCTCATGGTTTGTCTGTGCTGCTGCCTTGACACAATTCGTGGAATTTTTCATTCACAACATTTACTAAGTTTTGTGCAGTCTCAAAAATTGTATTGAATTCCGGAATGATATTCCTTGGAATGTGTTTATTATTAATTCCACATGCTCCAATCCAGACACTAAGTCGCATGAAGGGGATTGTAAGATCTTACAAAGTGGCAATGTATATGTAAACAAAACACTCATACAACACAAACTACTCAGTGCAAAATCACTAGCTGAAACATTTGTTTAATCATTTCCTGCAACAAATGTGTGCGCTTTGACGATAATTTAAAAAAAATTTCAACGGATTTTTTGGTATGTATACCAATAGTGTTGCGAATAGGCTGAATTTGACAAGAATACCCTAATGCCAGGTTTAGATAGTGTGCGCTACAATGCACGTATAAGGCTTCTGGATAAGACTCGCATACTACAGGTTGAACTCCGCTAAAACTGCCTTTCATAGCTTAAAACTAAAATCAGAAATTTTTAACATAATCAATAATTATTTGAGTACAAATTTCATACTGATGCGGAAAAGTATGATTTACAGATGCATTTTTAAAAAATTGGGGGGGGGGGACCCCCCTGGCTACGGCCTTGACGCTTGGTTACACTTCTTCGCAGAATGATATGAAGAGATATCAATACTCTAAAAGTAAATAGGATTTATAACGTTCGACGGTTTTGTTTTTATCTAGTGAAAGCTTCATCTCAGATTACGATTGTTACAAAACAACGCCATAAGATGTATCTTTAAGTGCAATAGATACACACTAATTAATTTTATGTTGGACTCATTAAAGCGGATAAATGTTGAACAAAGCATTTATATTCTAAAACAAAATATTACTTTATGCTTAGGTTTCCAGGTACGTGCAATAATTTGGCAAAATTAAGCCTAAGCATTCAGAAATTTAAACGATTTTAAGCTACTATATTTAAACGGCGAGAGCTAAGAACTCACAAGTATTTAAATGACCTAAGAATTCTATCCAATTACCTATCGAAATAAAAAACGAATCTAACCAACCTCAGAATGTTTAAAAGAAATAGATTCGAGTTCGTTCATATTAAATTTTAATTAAGCAATTTGTTTGAAGATATGCGTAAGCGAAGTCAAAAAAAAAAAAAATAATAAAATTAAATCAATATCTTTGAAAAATGCTAAATATTAATCAAACGGCACTGAAACGGTGACCATAGGTATTTTGGCTTAATTTTGTCACAGAACCAGAATCGGTATAAATGTCACACAATATTATATATGTATATGAAAAAATAAAGACTTTGTCTACCACTATCACTTCGCAAAATGATATCGGCGCAGAGATCAAGCGAAGAATCACTCTTTCCAATCGCTTTTTCCTCGGGCTAAGGAGGCATCTAAGAAGTAAAGCCCTCTCTCATAGAACCAAGGAGATATTATATAAGACCTTAATCTTCCCGGTCCTGCTGTATGGTCAGAAGCATGGACCCTGTCAAAAGCGGATGAAAACCTTCTTGGATGCTTTGAGAGAAAGATTCTTTAAGTGATATTCGGTCCAGTTTGTGACGATGGAGTGTGGAGAAGAAGATTCAACGACGAACTATACGGGCTATACAGCGACGCTGACCTGGCCAAAAAGCTAAAAATACAACGGCTGAGATGGCTGGGACACGTGGAGCGTATGGACAACAGCGCACTAGCCCGACGAGTCTTCGAATCCATCGCTGAGGATCAAAGCAACAGTGGAAGACCCCACCTTAGGTGGCGCGCACAATTGGAGAACAACATCAACCCACTTGGTGTGCGTAACTGGAGGCAGCTAACAAGGGACCGAGCTGGTTGGAAGGGCTTGTTGGTTGAGGCCGTGGTCCACCCCAGACTATAAGCGCCACCAAAAGTAAAGTAAAGTAAGTATTTGAAAAAAACACATGTATACCAGTTTTTAAAACTAAAAAAAATGAGTGTGCTTAAGACCACACAACTGAAGTAAAACTTCTTTCGCTCCATCTAATTTAAATTGTGGGCGTGTCAGTGGACGAATTTTGAAAATTTTTACACATGAGCATCAAGGGCCCCTGGATAGTCTATATTATAAATTTCAGCCCCCTAACTCAAACTTCGGTTTTTTGCCGTCCGACCTGAAAATCTGACGATGACGGTGACGCTCTATATTTCCAACTAATGAACTGCGATTCATGGACACAATGACTTTACTCAGTTCCGGTAAATTCCATCTTTCGGCAACTGTTTTAGAGATTCAAGGGTGTTTACCCATTCCACGAACCTTTCCGCCGACTAAATTTTATGGGTTATAACAAAAGAGTTTATGATACTAAACGTAACTCTCTCTCTTTCTATCTTCACTAACTTATATTTCCCTCTCAACTTCCGTTTTACCGGAAGTGTACGTTTGTCTACACTTCCGTTTTGCCGGAAGTGTACGTTTGTCTACACTTCCGTGACGCATTCACCAGCTTACTCCCCAAGACAAGCGTGCGTAAAGAAGTTTTACTTCAAAAAAATATAAACCTATAAAAGTTGAAAAATTATATGAAACTTTCGGTTTTATTTTATACTTATTTTATAAATTGTTGTATATTTTATGGACTTTTATGTATGTATCTACTTTTATACATTTGTATACGTCAAAGCGTATACAAAAATTACGCAACCCAGATAATCAGCTGTCCCACACTTGGTTTAGTTCCATTTGGTGAAAACTATGATATCTCATTAACATCGCAAATCTCTCTCTTAAGACGCATCCCCACAGAAGCAATAGATGCGTAGGTGGAACAAATCCTTTAACATTCATTTCAATTAACAAGTCCGCAGCCACCAACACGTAGAATATTATTTTTCCGCAAAATGTCCTTCTGTTTCGAAAGATAAATGTACAGCTTAGTATCTGTTTCCTGTCGTCAACTCCTTCGCATATCCTTAAGCTTTGCTAATGAAAACAAAATCAACCTACATTCATTCCAATTACAAAGCCCATAATCAGGATACGCAGACCATTCGTTATTCATAAGATAAACATTAAATTCCTTGGCCAACTTCACTGCCAACAATTTTTACGTTTATCATTAATCTGTGAACTATCTGCTTCTGCTATGACAAAAACATACTTAATTTTTCTACACTACACCAAGGCCAGCGGATGGGATATTCGGAATCTTACAAATCACCATAGATGCTTAGGTAAATAGGTGGCCGGAAAAATATATTACCATGGCACATACACTATACACCAAGTGATCCAGCGCCGGCCGGTCCCATTTAATTATAGGTTATATTTTTAGAAATGTGTAACGTCGGGATCCTCGATTGGAACAGTTCAGTGCAGGGGGGGTTGTTGCGTTCTTGTTTTTGTTTGGTTTAACTGTAAGTCTTCGCTTTTCTTGAACCCATTTTAGCTTATCTAAAGGAATTATATCTTCGTATGACGACATTTCATGACTTGTGTAAGTGATGCTGAGAGATATCGTATGGAACACAGATTTTATTACAATATTAAGCTTTATTATAGTCGCTCTTGTTAGAGATTTGTTAGGCTAAAAGCTAAAGTACTTTGCCTATCTCATCCGAAAGTGGTAATAAAGTTAAGTAGCTGGTGAACTGAAATCTCTAATTTCAAAATAATCGGCAATAATGGTTTAGCAAAGATTTTATAGAGGCCTATCGAAAATCTTCTCTCATTTATGACATGCTTAAAAAAACATTTGGTCTAGGAAATAAATTATAAAAAATTAATTAATGTGCAAAACTTTGTAGGTACATAACTTGTGGAAAGTCACATTGCGGGATTTTATTGCATATATTCTATCCAATGGAATAAAGCCAGATGAATCATTTTTGCAAATGAACATTTCCCAAGTTGTAATTTAAATTATATTCATTCAAAGTGTAATGAAATGTCACCGAGAAGTTGTAATGAAGTATGACAAAGTTTGGTGGTATCACGCAGCGACAAAGTTTTGGGATACAAATTAATGGTTGCAAGGTATGATATGAACTTGCTCTGCAAGCATCGAGTGAGTTGTGATTGGGATTCAAATTAAAATAGCACGCAGAAGGATTTGTTTTGAAAGAATAAATAAATAAATTGTTTGTTTTTTGTTTTTTCTAACTTTTTGCTAACTAATAATTTTGCTTCTGTTCTCTATGGAATTAAATAATCGCAATATAATAAGTGCGAGGGCGAGTGTCAGGGATGTTAATTTGTATCAAATAATTCGAGTTTCGCATTCGCAGAAAAATGGACACCACGTTTGCCATATTAATGCCCAGGGCTTGAAACCGAAACTTGATGAACTTCGCCTGCTATTCATTAACTCTAGTGTTGACTTTGTATATCCGATACCTGTTCTTTTCCCGATATTCCAGATGTGACTTATAATATGGATGATTATGAGATTTTTCGATGTCATGGAATTGATCGGGTGGTGGGAGGTGTAGCTTTTTATTTGCGCGACGGCCTACGAGGCAATGTTGTTTGCAAATCAAACGATAACAGTTCAATTTACTATTTTCTCCTTAATGTTACGTATGGGCTTAAGCGTTTCCTACTTGGAGTGATATACAGACGAAATAAAAACATAGATATTTCTCCAGTTATAAGCATTCTGGAAGAAATCTCTTATTATACTCCTAACATTATTATTTCCGGTGACCTGAATTGCAATCTGCTTAACAGCGATGATTCTGCTCAGTTAGTTGTTCAAGATCATTGACCTTAAACCTGTCAATGTATCGACTGCAAACACACTTTGCATGCGATCCTGTTACCGTCCTAGATGTGTTTTTCGAAAATTATAGTAGTTAAACTATGTGTTATAGTCAACTTACAGCGCCGGGGCTCTTCAAACATGATTTGATCTACATATCTAACCTTATTAGATGGAACTGAAAGTGTTATTACTTACAGAAATTTCAAAAATATTGATTATTCAAGTTTAACGTCCGACGTTATCCGAATTCAGTGGGACGATATATCTTTAATGGTAGTCAGTAAGTCAGCAGGTATTATTCCTGGAAATGTTATTAAAGCACTCTTTGATCAATATGTTCCGCTCCGACGAAGGACCCCTATAACCAGTTCCCAATGGTCTTAGTTTAATAGATCTATGTTAGATTTGAAACAAAAACGTGATTTTGCGTATGCTCGTTGAAAGTTAGATATTCTGTTTATTTCCCAGGGAAATTACAGGAGGCTTATCACCAGTTGTAAAAAGACAATGATTTAGAAATGACCTAAGAAAATTGTTTAGTCTAAATTGTGATTTTTTAATTGGAGGTGATTTAAATTGCAGACACATAGACTGGGGTTGCATTAGAGCCGATTCTTGGGGAAATGTCTTGTCCGAACTTTCTGTTATGTTACCAATGTCAATTTGTTATGCACCCGAATTAATTAAATTAAATGCATTGTTCCGGTGCTAGTAATGTTGTTTATTCTTTAAATCTCAAATATGGACTGACTTTCTATTTGAAGTTTGGTGCCATGCAAACGACGAAAAACGCCGAAGATCCCTGAGTCGGCACAATTCATATCACGTTGAGTCGCTCGTGGCGGGTGTTTACGAAAGTGTCCTATTTCGCCTTGGTTTACGTTGGACATGCAAAAAAACAGCTAACCAAGGCTACGTTATCTGAGATCACACACGTTGTTGGTCATCAGAATTTGCTAACGTTGGAATGTTTCTACGTTTACCATCGCTATGCATAACAAATTAAGTATCCGCCCAGTCCGACTTATGTTCCAGCTAGTTCCCATGGCAGTCCCTCCGTTATCGATTAATTTGTATCTAACAGGTCTTTTATCCCAAATCATTTCTGTAAATGATGTTAGCTCTAACCACAATCCTATCCTTTGTAATATTCTCCGGCCGGGTGTCGAAAAAGGGCAATTATATCAGGACCTGAAAAATGCAAACTGGTCGACTTATCGAACCGAAGTAATTAGACAATTTAGAACAATTATTACAGTTATAGAAAATATCTCAAATAACCACGATGTTGACGACCTAATTCATACATTTTCTGAGCATAATATTTATTCAGCTAATAGTTGTATTCTCAAAGTTCCGATAAAATCTAAATGTGTAAAATTACCAACTCACATCTTAGAACTTATGCACAGGAATATGCATATCCAGCTAGTTCCCATGGCAGTCCCTCCGTTATCGATTAATTTGTATCTAACAGGTCTTATATCCCAAATCATTTCTGTAAATGAGGTTAGCTCTAACCACAATCCTATCCTTTGTAATATTCTCCGGCCGGGTGTCGAAAAAGGGCAATTATATCAGGACCTGAAAAATGCAAACTGGTCGACTTATCGAACCGAAGTAATTAGACAATTTAGAACAATTCCTACAGTTATAGAAAATATCTCAAATAACCACGATGTTGACGACCTAATTCATACATTTTCTGAGCATAATATTTATTCAGCTAATAGTTGTATTCTCAAAGTTCCGATAAAATCTAAATGTGTAAAATTACCAACTCACATCTTAGAACTTATGCACAGGAATATGCACAGAAGAAACTGACAGAGATACCTAAAACCTATTTTCCGAATTCAAATGTCAAAAACTAATAAATTATTAAATAAAAGTATTCAGGCTTTTCGAAACGCAGAATGGAACAATACATTAAGTTCACTAGATAAGTCTGCAAAGCCCTTCTGCAACATAGTTAAAATTGTTAAAAATAAAAACAGACAGATACCCTGTCTCAAAAATGGTTTGACTGCCTTTTATACAGCCACCGAGAAAGCGGAGTCCCTTGCCTTAAATTTCTCAGAAAATCATGTAGTAACGCAGCATTTAGGAGATGTAAGCACTGAAACACTTGTACAAAATACTATACAGGCTTTTAGTGCAAATAACCCTGACACTCCCTTGGAGGAATTTGTATCGGAAACAGATATAAAATACGTTGTACATAACTTGCGAATTAGAAAAATATGTGGTTTGGATAATATCAAAAATATATATATAAAAAAATTACCTAAAGAGGAAATCAAAGTTTTGACGTTTGATATAAATGCGTGCCTTAAAACGATAGAACTTTCTTGATAAATTTAAACTGGCAAATGTAGTCCCAATACCAAAAGCGGGAAATCCTCTTGATAAAGCTCATAGTTACCGACCTATAAGTTTACTTAGTAGTGTTTGTAAAATTTACGAAAAAATCCTAAATGAAAAAATTATCAAGATTATCGAGGATCATAAACTATTATACCGATGAAGAGTTTGGTTTTAGGTATGGTCATGGTACCTCCCATTTTAAGATTGTGCAATATTGGTAAAATGAACTGTGCAATAGTATGATCCTACTAGATATCGAAAAAGCTTTTGACTCTGTGTGGCACAATGGACTTGTATACAAAATGATAAACCTTAATTTTCCTTCGTTCCTCCTTAAAATCATCCAAAGTTTTGTAGCAAATCGTCGTTTTATTGTGTATGTGATTGGTAGTGTATCAAAGGTAATAAACTTTCACACAGGTGTGCCCCGAGACTCAGTTCTTGGGCCAGTTCTTAACAATCTGTACACTTCCGACTTTCCTCTCCTCTTTCAATGTGAAGCAGCAATATATGCCGATGTCACGGCTCTAATTTCATCGCATGAGTTCAGTCTAAATATGAGACGAATCTTAAAAATGCTATTGAAACGCTGACTAACTACTACACGAAGTGGAAAATAAAACTAAATGCTGCAAAAAAAAACAAGCTTTCTTTTTCACACGAAAAAGAAGACCTTGTTTTCTCCCAGCAAACCAATTACTTGTCAATGGGTATTCATTTGCGTGGAAGCCTCCTGTAAGATACTTGGGTGTATATCTTGATTCAAAACTGACGTTAAAGAACACACTATGCAAACACTTAACAAAATAAATATTGGCATACAAATATTATATCCATTTATAAATAGGAAATCATCACTTTCAAATTAAAACAAAATATTATTCCATAAAACATTTTTTCAATCCATCTTATTGTACGGCTACCTGGTTTGGGGACATTGTGCTGAATGCCTCATTAAAAACTTACAAATCGCACAGAACAAATTATTAAAAATTATGCTTAACCTCCCATGGCATCACTCCTCTCTAGATCTACATGCAAGAGCAAATGTTGAAATGATCTCCTTCAGAATATGCAAACTAATCGAACAAATTAAGATCAGATGTGATATCGCTGACAGTCCTCTTATCACTCAATTAAATATTGAATATCACATACTTCACAAGGTGGCGCAAAAGTCATCAACCAGTGGCGTTCACCAATCCGACTGAAAACTACATAGGATAGATGTCAAACGTCGTGGATCATTTAGAACATTGGCACCAGAATTGCCTAAGGCACACCCAAGGGCTAAATACCCTATCGGAAGATGCTATAATTTTTGCAAATAGCGGCAAATGTCAATTTTACTTTGACATTTGTGAAGTAAACAGATGACAACTTTTGCGCCACCTTGTATTAACTAACGCAATATTCAACTTTTTGTTAATTTATTTCTATGTTATCTATTTATCTTTTTATTACATTTTTTTTTGTCGGGGTGCGAGACTTTCTACATTGGAGCACTCAGACTCAATACTGGTCCATTGTACTACCAGGCAGACACCATATTTTACTGTGAGAATTTATTCATTTTCCTAAGAGAAACGAGAAGGCGCTTCAATGATAAGGAGCTTAGGTTTGCAGCTCTCACCATATCCGCACCAAATACCTGCCACCTGATACGAGCAAAAGCAGGACAATCAAGAGGAATTGTTCCGCAGTGTCGTCGCTTTCTCCACAGGCTTCGCAGTTGAGGGTATCGCTTAGGCCTAGCACCTTAAGGTGTTTGGCAAAAGCGTAGCGTCCAGTAAGAACGTCAGTAGTCTGTTTGCAGTCTTTTCTGTTGAGAGACAACATGAATGACACGGATTTCCTACAGACGTCGGGGAGAATTTGCTTAGCCTGTCTGCACCCTGAAGAGTCATGCCAACGGCGATTGTGTTCATATGAAACCCAACCGTCAATGGAAGCCCTGACCGAGGAGGCAGGCATACAAATCGCTAATTCAGGTCCTGAGAAGTCCCCCTCTGAGCCCTGTCTAGCAAGTTCATCGGAGATCTAATTTCCCGTTATGACCCGGGACCCAGACAATTCTAAGTGAATTCAGCTTTCCGACCGAATTCAGAGAGATCTTGCATTCACGGACTATTTTGGAGGTGGTTAAGGGGTTGAGCAAGGCCTTAAGCGCAGCCTGACTGTCGCTACAGACGCAGATACTTCGCCCCCTCCACCTGTTCCTCGCAACGTGGTCCATGGCCATTAGGATAGCATAAGTCTCCGTTTGGAAGACTGACGCATGTTTGCCTAACGAGAAGAAAAGTCTAATGTTGTCGCTCTCCATGAAAACACCAGCACCAGATCCTTGATCGGTTTTGGATCCATCCGTGAAGATTCGGCTGCATTCCTTTCCAGGGTCAGAGTCTGGCCAGAGCCAGTCCTGAACACGAGGAAAGTCGACTTCATAGTTGCGCTTCAGCCGAAGTTCCGGTGTCATTGCATCAGACGGCATATCCATAAGATTCGACAGCCGTTGCGCATGTTCATCAAAACTCCAGTGCGAGTTATACCAAAAGCCACCTCTTTTTAAACGTGAGATAACTTTAATTGTGCAACCCATAATGTAAACATCGATTGGCGGGAGGTTCAATAATGTATCCAGGCTGGAGCCAGGCATGCTGGGGAAGGCCCCCGTGCAGCCGAGACATACATACCTTCCTTTGGAGTTTGGCGAAAGCAGCAGTAACGTATTTACGCGAAAGCTTATTCCACCAAACAACCGATGTGTATGCTAGAATGGTCTTACCATAGCCGTATAAATCCATAGGACTCTTTTCGGTGATAAGCCACATGTCTTACCGAAAATGCCCTTGCACTGCCAGAAAACCGACAGCGCCTTGGCAGTCTTCAGCTCAACATGCTTGGACCAAAGAATTTTGTTATCCAGGACGACTCCCAGATACTTTGCTTCATTGGAGAGTTGGATTGTGACACCTTTTAGCACTGGCTGAGTCAACCCGATCAGCTTCCTCCTTCTCGTAAAGAGAACAACCTCAGTTTTAAGAGGATTGACCGAGAGCCCATTCCTAGTGCACCATTCGTCGATCACGTCAAGGGCCGCCTGCGCATTGGCGCATACAGTTGCTAGCCATGATCCAACAGAAAGCACGGCAATATCATCCGCGTGCGCCTGAGCGTATACAATAGAACTGTTGAGTGCGTTCAACAGAGAGTCGACCAGCATACACCACAGCAGTGGAGACAGAACGCCGTCTTGCGGGCCGCTTCTGTTTACCCCCGCCATATCCGCCTCCGCAACCAACGTTCTACTCATTAGCATTGCTTTAATCAACAACACCAATGATTCGTCTACGCCGTGTTGTCTGGCGGAGCTGCACATGCTATAAAAAGTCGCATTGTCAAAAGCACCCTCAATATCGATGAAAATGCCTTTCGCGTATTCTTTCATGTCAAGCGCGCCATCAATTCTACCAACTAGATTTTGGAGCGCAGCCTCGCAGGATTTTCCGCGTTGCATCTGAGATAGTGGGGGCAATCGCAAAGCACTTTTGCGCACGTGAAGCTCGACCAGCCTTTCCAAGCTTTTCAGCAAGAAGGAAGTCAGACTGATTGGTCTGAAGCTCTTGGCGAGCGAGTAGTCACTTCTGTCAATTTTTGGTATAAATGCCACTCTAACTGAACGCCAGGGTGTTAGAATGTATGCCAGTGCTAGGACAGCGGTGAAGATTTTCTTCATAGTCGGTAGCAACTGGTTTGTACATTGTTGCAGCATGCCTGGGTGGGTATATTCCGTCCATACTAGGTGACTTGAAGCCGTCAAAAGACGCTAAGGCGTATTTAATGGCCTCGTCCGTTAGCACGGCCTTCGCAATATACTAGCTACGCCGAGTTGTTTGTCTTGGCTCACTCACAGTCTCGGTAGTCGGGGCTGGTTGTGAACCAATTGTAATCTGGTTACACGGAAAGTGAGACTCCAGCAGATAACTAAGAGTCTCCGGCTTCGTCTAAGTGAAGGTGCCATCAAGTTTTCTAAGTGATTCCAGTTTGGCTGGTTTGCCCTTTTTCAGAACTTTAACCAACGTACTAGTTTCACCCAGTGTTTCAATCTTTTCGCAGAAATTCTTGAGTGACATATTTAGAAGTTTTGTAGCTTCTCTACGGATTCTCCGCAGTTCCGAGTTCCACCAGTGAACCGGCGTTCTGCCAGAGGTTTTGTTTACTGGGCACGTCAGTTCAAAACAGCTAGTAATGGCACTGTTCAGGTCTTGAACAGCTTCCTCTACCTTTTGGTCTCGTCCTGAGTTTGGTTGAAGTTTTGAGAGTTTTCCCTAATTCCTCCCTGAAGCATATCCAGTTGGATTTTTTTTCGGATTACTTCTCTCCTGCAAAGTTATGGCTTCGCATTCGATTCGGAATTCGATATACCTATCTATGGTCTGAGAGGGACACCTCTGAAGAGACCCTCTAGTTGGTAACCGCTTTAAAGTATCTATTAGATAAAGTTAGGTCAATCTTCTACTGTCTTCTTGACGTCACAAAAGTTGGCTGTGAACCAACATTGTTGATGGTAAGATCAGACGATAGAATGAAATCCAGGAGATGGTTTCCTCACATGTTGCATTTGCTGCAGCCCCAAACAATGTTCTGAGCATTGGCATCGCAACAGGGCAATTGCCCTTGGTGATGGAGGCACTACCGAATCATAGGGGAAATAAGCTGACGCCACGCCGAAGGTCTTCCAATCTCCATTTGTTTCGTAGCTTATGACTGCAGCAACCAAATCTTGTCCACAAAATTGTCCAAGCTTAGTCGCTGAGAGAAGATTCGACACAGCAAGGCAACCCCTGGGCCTTTCGGACCGATCGTCACAGAGTATCTTAATGCCACCTCCAAGGCCACAGATGCGACTTTTCCACACCCATGGCTCCTGTATGGATGTTATGTGGGATTTTGTACTCAACCCGGAAAGCTTCTTGCTGAGTAGAGCAGTAGCAGCCTTCGAATGTTGAAGTATAATCTATGTAAATATAATTGCCGTGTTTTCTTCGCGACAGCCAAATTCTGTTCACTGGTGCTGCTGGTTTCAGAAAATGTTTCACCCAGATTTTGTGCGCGCGGACCTCCATGAGTTAGAGGTATTACAGTGGAAGGGAACGCAGAAGGTGCGTACGCAGTTCCACAGGTAGGAATGCTCGAATTCTTCATCCTCCGTTTATTCCTGTTCTAGCTATTGGAAGAGGAGCCAGCGTTGGTTTCAATCCGCTGGTACGTTTCGGTTGGGGTAACTTCTGCCCACCTGCATCTCTCAGCGCTTGCGCCTTCTTTGCGCCGCGCGATTGCCGCCTTCCTCTGTTTCCTCTTCCGCTGGCTCTTAGGCAGAAGCCCACCGGTGCGTACCGCTTCTGCAGCCCGTTCAACCTGTCCGGTTTCCTGGGCCTCATCAGCAACAACGCAACAATCAGCTACCTGTCTATTGGAATGAAGATTAAGCGTATCAGGTTGAACCTCTCCGCTACTTTCTCCATTTTTCCAGGAGTCTTCGGAAGCAAGCGTTCTTACAGCTCCTAAGTCAACGCCTGTACAGGCGGGGGAGTTGGTAGTATGTTGGTTGGGGCCTCCAGAATCCTTGCCCCGACCGCGGTCGTTAAGACCAAGGGTGGATTTCGCTGTTGCAAGTGCCACCTGGAGTAGACATAACCTTAGGTTGTTCCTTCATACTTTTCCTTTTGGTTTGGTTCGCGGTAGGGCATTCACAGCGAGTAAAGCGCAGCCTGCATGGGCGCAGACCGTAGACTATTCCCATACAGACATCGCTTACATCTCTGCTATAACCCTACACCCTCGGATAGTGAGCGTATCGTACCGAGGCCCCCCTACCTGGGGTCCCGCCACCCACCAGTTTGGATTTTAGTCGCCTATTACAACCGGCATGCCTACCTTGGGTAAATTCTAACCCCTATCCATATACATTACTATATTGTATGTCAATTTGATATTTATCTATTTACCCAAATGTATCTAATTTGTCAATTCATTTATGTTTATTTGTTTATTTACTTATTTATTCATTTGTTCACTTAATAATTTATTTACTCACTTATTTATTAATTTATTTATACATATATTAATTTTTTTAACTGTTAATCAATTTATTTATTTAGATTTTTTTTTTTTTAGATTAGATTCTTTATTTCATGAAATATATGTACAATAGTTTGTGTTTGAGAACACGAGCATCGCAGAAATAGCCGTCTGCCGGAAATGACATTTCATAGATATTAAAGAAATTATTACATAGAAGTTAAATTGAAAATGAAAATTGAAAAAGAAAGAAATACTTATTTACAACACAAGATTTTGGGTTTAAGCATAAAAGATTAATTCGTTATGTCTTTAACAATTAGTCGACAGAAAAGATGAAAAAAAAAATATATTTATATAAAATAAAACAAAAAAAAAGATGCAATTTGTACATCAGTATCTAAGTATAAAACTAGATTGACCCTCTGCGACTGACGTGGTAGTATGACAGAGACCAGAAAATTTAAAAACTTGTGTTGTGTCGTTATTTTTCAGTTGTTGACTCTCGCGCTCTCAGTACCTTTCTGTTGTATGCTCAAGCGTGCGTTAGCGTAATGCGAACGGTTGTGGTGTGCGCATTCATTGTTGTACGAAGGAGAGTGTCCACGAGTCAACCACGTCAGTGTTAAGGTATCTTCAATGCTCTAAGCCAGTTTATAAAGACTGCCAAACAAATTTTGATTTTGAGGTTGACATTGAGCCAATGAATGGATATTTTTTTTTGTAAGTCTGATTACCATAAGTGTAAACTTTAATAAATGTGTAAGCAAAAAAGAAAATATTTATGTTTGATTTTTTTTTTTAACTTTTTTATATGTGTACGTTTTGGAAAAAAAAATGTATGTCATATCAATAAATGCTGTTCAACTTTATGTAAATTTTTAGTTTTTTATATTAGTAATTTAAAATAATAGTGGACACTCTTAACTTTAAATTATAATAATAAAAAGTGAGAATATAAAAAGAATTTTGAAAATACAAGCTGGTCAAATGGTGTCTGGTGTACTACCACGTCAGTTGAATTGTGAAAACTAGCGCACGTCAGTCGCAGAGGGTTAAAGGAATGGAATGGATCAGCGAGGGGGTCTAAAACAATTTGGATGATTTTTTATTTATTTATTTACCTATATATTTATTTATTTATTTATACATTCATGTATATTTTATTTAATACTATTATCTTTTTTTTTGTGCCCTTAATTTAAGGTTTTTAGTCGTTTTTTTTTCAAAAACAAACATTTTTCTAATTTAAATTAATTTTTGTCACTTGTAAACTTTTTTCAGTAGAAATACATAAATTTGTCATATATCTGTATTTAAATTATGTAAATTGTACTATAACAAATTGTAAATTATAAACGAAATAAAATATCTTATCTTAAGTTGCTCGTATACAAATTAAACATTTTCCGAATTACTCGGTCAAAACTATACAGTCCTTTTTAACGGAGTGAACACTTAAAATGTTTGTAAGCAACTAGCTTTGTGGTGATTTTTCCGTTGTAGCTGGAGTACTTCACATGCCTCTACACCAACAGGAGGAATTCTGCTTGGTAGTACAATGGACCGTTACCGAGTCTGAGTGCTCTAGGATTTGGAATTCCGTTTTTCTAAAAAGAAAAATAAAATAAAAAAACTCCAAGGGAAGTACTTCAACTTATTCTGTAGCTTCTCCAACATTTTGCGTGGGAGAAGTTGGAAGACACTAACACTGTAACGAACGGCAAATTTGGATATGTGTCAGACGTTTGCCAGGGATAGGTATAGGGCAGTGGAAAAAAATCTTTAGGTGTCTCAACACTATTTAATTTGTGCTTGTATTCGTGTATTTGTGTCAACAAATGATAGAAAACGATTTGTAAAAGATTTGTATCCAAACCTACGGCTGGTTTTACTACATCATTTTGAACATGCAAATAAACTGAAATTTCGAAATAAAAAAGCCCTTTTGATGCGCCAATCCTTAACGCATTGAAATCAATAAAAAGAAATCCCCTTAAACCTGAAGCAAAGAACCCATTTTCAAACCATGTTCTCAGTAGAAAATCAAATTAAATGTTAAGGCATTCCAATTGCCCTACAGAAACACTTCAAGGCTCATTTACAATTCATGCTTTTTACAAAGATGACTGGTTCTGCCTTGCAATATTTTCCACGAGCAGTTTCAGGAGAAATGTAACTGGTGAACCTCTTTTAAAATTTTTTTTCTGAAATTAAATTCAATAGTCGCCTGGATTTTGTAATCTGATGTGATTGAAAAAAGGATGCAAAATAACAAAGAGAAAAATAAAGTCCTTACTTCATCTGCATGACTGAGTTGAATGGGTTGCTTTGAAGATGGTGACGATGAAAATACATTCCGCATACAGTTTTTGGGATGCCTTTATATAAGGGAAGAATTTTTTTTTTCGTTCTAAGAAATCATATAAAAAAAATAAAAGTTTATATCTTATACGGTGTAGAAGAGGTTAGTGTGTTGGCTTGTGGCCCGTGCAGAGCAGGTTTAATCCTCATGGGGAGCAACAACATACACGACCCATAGAGAAACGAAAGACACCTTGTTTTCTATAACCTCTACACCAAAAAGAGGATTTCTGCCTGGTAGTACAATAGACCGTTACCGAGTCTGAGTGCTCTGGTATTTGGATTTCCTTTGTTAATATTAAAAAAAATGTGTTACCGGCAATGTTTGAAATGGCGGCACTCTATAGAGTATACCGGATTTCATCAATTGCCGGCAACGTACAAGGTTGACTAAGAAAGTGAAATAACTATATATCTAATTCATATAATGAAATTAATTTTTGTTAATTTTAAAGATAATTGATATTTATAATGTGATGTAGTCTCATCATTTTTAAAAACAAATCATTTTAATTGGACTCCGTGCTCGGTGACGGATGTGCAACATCTTTTTAAAAGGTTGCTTATTTTAGCCAACATTTGAAATAGTTGTTGTCGTCACCCACCAAACTTTATTCACTTGGGAAAGTTGCAGCGGGAGTCGTCTTAATTATTTCAATGGATTACTTCAAATCATTCAAATTTAAAAAAAAACGAGAAAAAAATAGGTGCAGTCAAGTCAGGGTTATAATCGCTTCTATGCAACGATATCGTTTTTTATTTGCATCATGTAACGTCAGATGGTCCATCGGTTTAATTTAGAACAGTTTGAAAAGTACTACAAGCAAAATGTGACATCTCAATAATAAAAAATAAAAATTTGCCAGCATATTTTATTTTGATTGAATTTTTTTTGATTAAATTCGAAAATGTAAGTACACATTTAACTATTTCATTTAAACACTAGCCGTAAAAAGAATATATTAATTAACACCTTAGGACAGCCACATCAAAACAGTTTTCAGTATGACTTGGCTGGGAAACTTAATGCCAGTGGGTTGCCCATCAAGAACATGCTCTTTTGCGAAAAGTTAGTGTGACTTAATTAACTGAATCTAATGTAAGCTATAATTAATTATTACTTTATTTATTTAGGTAGGGATCGACTACAAATATATATATGGCAAGAAAAAAACTAATAACAAATCTATAAAAAGGGGGGTTGGCCATTTGAAGAAGTTGCTATTTCTGAACTCGAAGAAAATACAAATCTGGTAGCCGCCATCCATGCTGCAGGTACTGGCAGCAGCTCAAATGTATTTTGATTGCCTTTGTATAATCCCATCATAGAGGAGGTTTTTGGTGATGCAGATATGGATGACTTTGGGATTTGGCTGTAAGACCTGAAGTTCACCCTGAGAACAAAGAAACATCTGAGTCCGTGAAGATGGTAGGTCTGCTGATTTAAAATCTCAAATTTAAACACTTCTTCTTCCAGAAAATCGCCAAAGCATCGCCAAAGTTTTGCCAAAGTATTGCCAAAGTAGCAAACAGAGACATGATAAGGTGGATGAAGGGGATCACAAGATTCTTCTGCTCAATTATCAGGTGGAGGCGTACGTACAGTTTCAAGGCAGCAGCGTCTTAGGGGCCATTTCGGATAGAAACGCATAGGTGTATTAATTACTAGAAGACGTTCGCGAGTTTTAGCAAGGTGTTTTGAAGTTATTTGAAGAGAAAAACAAAATCGATAGGAATGTGTAACACTTAGTCTAGAAATTGGAGGAAAATAATGTTAATGGGAGACCGCTTCTAAGACCAATTATTTCCAAAACAAAGATGAAGGTATCTTTTGATAAGCGGAACCGTTTATAATAAAAAGCAAATATCATTGAAGTTGTAAAGGCAGCAGTCAGCCTTAGGACGACGGTATTTTACAGTTTTGTTAGTTAGATGTGAATCAACAAAAAACAATGATCGTCCAATCGTCTAGACGATTCTAGTTTAATAGTCGTTACACGAAGTATATGCATAGTCGAAACCACGTCGTTGGATCGTTTTGAGTGAAGCGATTAGAGCCCAAGATAACTTGGCGGCCAATAGAATATGGAGTTTCTGGTAATCAGCTTATGGGAAGTCTTCGCTGGAACTATGTCATAAGAGACCTGGCTATATGTGAAGTTGTACCTGTTGAAAGTGATTCTTTTTCAGCGTAGTTCTTGAAAAAACCACCTTCAACATATTTAAATAACGGTCTCCATAAAATTTACAGTGCCACCGTTTTCTTCAAAAAAGTATGAATGGCAATACAGGTTGATGAAACTGCACACCACACTGTGACCCGAACTGGATGCAGTTCCAAGCTCAAATCCTTGAGCAGAATTATCTGCTTGTTGCCATATTGGATATTTGGGTGAAATACCTTTTTCCTCTATGAACAACTGCAAATTAAACCTCATGTTTGTGTTTTTATAGAATGATATTATGAATACAGGAATTAAACGGAGTGTGATAGTGCTTATTATTTTGCCACTTAGGCTAAGGCCACACAGTCAGCGACAGCGCAGCAAAGCGACAAGTTCAGCGATAACTAGCCATTTATTGAGCGAAAACCTCGTCTTCATTATTAAAAATCATACCGGGCTTGAGAAAAAAGAGCTATTGTGCTCATGGAATAACCAAAAAGATATATTTATGGTGGACATTTTTTAAAAATAATAAAATCCAAATAGGTCGTTGGATAAAAATGGCACACACACAATCAAAGGGCGTTTGGCCATCAGGCACCAAGAACCTATTTTAAGGCCACCAAAAAATATGAACTACAATGGCTGTTTTAAAGTTTTTATTTTTAAAACCTACGCCTATCTTGCCATGAAATAGGACGGGTGTGCTGTGCACTACTGAAATTAACGCTGGACATGATAGCACTTTGGAATTCAGGAAAATACTAAAGTAATAAAACAGAATTGACAGCAGAGCGACGTTGCTCTGCCGCTGAGAAATATCGGTTGTCGCTCAACGGCGTGGCCGCAACTATACAATCTCATGTTTAATTTTTTTTTTGTCGCAAAGAGTTTTTTCGCTCTGTAGCTTGTCGCTAACTGCGTGGCCAAACCCTAAGGCTAACGCCTTAAACTGAGCGGAAGAGCGGCAAAAAAGAATTATAAGGTATGAAGCCTCATACAGGTGGCAATACAAACGCTGAGCGGCAGACCGGCGGGCGTCGCTAAACGATTTTACTTCGATTGAATAGTTCTATATTCTTAGCTGTTAATTTAGACGGTTGGTAAATTTTGTAATCTTACTCTTTGCATACATTAATTTACTTTCTAAACGGGCTTCCACCCAAGGAGAGTCTCTGCTGAGACACTGCAGCATTCCATCCTCCACGATCCCTAGGAAACTGCTTCCATTTGTCCAGACCAGGCGCTATGATATCTGTGGCGGCTTGGTATTTATAATGTTAGGGGTTTCTGAGTCAAATCCTCTTCGCTGAAGCATTATGGTCCTTTCGCTCAATGTGGCCACGACAATGTAGTCGACGTGTTTTAGCTTTTCGCACTACATCTAAATGTTTGTATAGCTCATAGAGTTCTTCGTTGCATTTTCTTCTCCATTTACCCTCTTCGCACACAGGGCCAAATATTTTTCGAAAGAACCCAATATTAGCTCTTCTTTTCTGTTAGTCATGCGCTACTTGTTGCCAAAAAACAAAACTGACAGTATCAGTATTTTGTCGAGTTTACACTTGGTCTTCCCGGTTAGGAGCTCCGAACCTATTTGCTTTGTCGAACCGAAATAGCAACGGTTTTCTACTTTGATGTTAACTTGGAGGGAGGTAAATTCCCGAAACACCATCGTTACTTTGATAGAACTTTTAACTAAGGGGTTTTTATTCCGCTTTGAGTTTGGTTTCATATCGCATCAAGGCTGTTAGAATCTTGGTTCTTTTTAAGACGTTCGGTTGAAACGTATTAGAGCGAAAATTCTCATTTCATAATATTCATTTTTCAACTTTCTCCTTTTTTATGAATGGAACTGGACATATAAAACCGAGAAGCACTTGCATGACTGTCAGCCATATATTTAGTGCACGCGCTCGTGCCTTGAACCTCTTCTGAGCATCTGTGTGCTCTACATACATACCAGAACTTAAAGGAATTGCTCACGAAACCAATACACAAAGAAATTATAAATGGTTTTTAGCATGAAATTCAAGTGAAATATTTCGAAGCAGAACACTAATTGTAAAAGGAGTAATTAAAAAATATTATGTATTCGTGAAAGGAGCGTGAGAACGTTTGGCAACGTGTCCATTTGATAATCCAATAAACGGTCTTCAGGTTAACTGAAATGGAAAATACATTTATTCAAATGAGTACCTAAATGATGCGCTCAGAACAAAAGTGACTGAAGAACATTCTGTGTGGGGTTACTCTTACATTCAATTCATAATTTTACTCATCTGCTTACGTTGACGGGCGAACTTTAATAGCTATTAAACAAATTTTTGAAAAGAATTTCTTATCTCGGTACAAATTTTCTTCAGGAGGGAAGTCCAGTCAAAATCGACACATCTCAAGTATAGTCCGTCCAATATCCAAGAGACACAAAGCTAAGCTACACAAGAAAAACAGTATTTAAAACGGAAAGCGGTGTCTCTTGTCATATAATGTAGATGTAGATGTATCATGACTATAGCAATGATATTGATTACGACTTCTCGATTTAGCATTCAGACAGTTTTTTCACTGATATTGTAAATCACATTTTGTTCATATGCATTTAGCTATACAAACTTAAGACCAGAAGAACAGTTCATAATATCTTTTCCTTCTTTAACGGCGATTTTATGTCTACAGAATCGCCACTCACTGTCCTTGGGGTTAGCCAGTTCGACCTCAGGGTAAAATGCAGGCAGCTCGCGTTCAGATCATTAACTAGCAGATGTCGACCAAAGATCATTTATTTCTGTGATCATCCACGTTTGTATAGGGCTGTTTTTTTTTATTTTTTTGAGCCGGTGATAAATTTGTTTTTGAACAAAACACATGAAATTTCATCACTGATTTGTGTTCAATCGAGAGAATACATTCTGCACTGAGTTTTTCAACACAACTTTGGACATATGCCCCCATGACTGGCGCTGAAGAATTTCATTCGAGAGGCCAAGATTATGTCGGGTCTAAAATGGTGCAAGTTTGGCGCACAGAATTTCTAACCAAATTTCTAAAATTTGGTAACGCTGTTGAAGCGTGTATGTCACCGTGATAAAATTGCAAGGACAACTGATTAAAAATGACACTGACAGTTTGCAATCTGAAAAATGATTTGACATATATAATGAACATATTGATTTATAAAACATTTTTGACAGAGTTTCAAGGATCTTTCCTTTGAATACGACAACGTTCCAGAGATTTAAGTGACAACCCTGCCTATTAACCCTATTAACTCCATACATCTTCTTGAACTCGACTTTTCGATTAGTTCTCCTGCTTTTGCAACGGCAAGGTTATGACTAAAGATATCATGACCCTCCCACCTTACTGGATATTTATTGGATGGGGTTCGACGGTTCGACATCAATAAATATGTGCATGCCTCCAGTTTCCGATCACTTCCTCACTGAGGTCAATCCAATGTTATAAATATGACAACACAATTTGAGCCGGTCGCGGTTGAATATTGTAAAAAGTTGATTGATGAGAAAGTTTTCTTGGATTTTCACACTTCTCATTCGAACTTTCCCTTTCATTTCGATCACGGAAGATGAATTGGGTTACTTTCTCTAATATCAGCAGTACACTCTCTACCCACCGACGTTAGAGGACATAAGGATCGGCTTGGAATAACATTTGGATTGGTTGAAATGTACTTCCTGAATTATTGGCGCATCCCAACCATGCGCTGATCTAAGCTTTAGACAACCAGATGCAACGCTTGCGCCAATGGTAGTATAGAAATGACTCTTCTTCGGTACGGAACTGCACATTCTCAATTCGACCAAAAATGAGAACGTAAAAACGAAGTAATGCAAACTGAAGCTCTGTCATAGTAATAATGAACCAATAAAATTCTTTCAATTGAGACTGTGCCGGATTTTTAAACTCATTTTAAGTTTTTCCAAAGGTTTCGCAAATGCTTACTTGTTTTTCCAAAGAAATAAGTTTTCCTTCCAAAACCAAAATGGTCCCTTCATCACTGACAAGCAACAGGTCAAAAGTGTTAAAAATAAGTATTTTTGGCAACTTTTCAAAACACCTTTTAAATTTAGCAGAACTTTCTATCTATATTCTTCTTTTATCTTCTCTATCTTTTTAGCTGCTGTCTTTCTTAATATATAAAAATGTTTGTTCCGGGCACGGGCGTCTAAAAATCGAGAGCCGCTGGACCCATTGACATCAAACTTAGATAATATGTTAGTTTAGTCCGCAGGAAGGTTTCCAGTAATCCCGAAAGGTGATGCTGTAGTCGTGATATTTCAATTTTTTGTATTTATGATACGATTTGGCTCTGATTCACAAAATAAATTTCCTAAATAACCCGCTAATTTGCGGTGGAGTCAGAATATTTACCAAAACTACATTTACTGATATTTGTTCATATCAGAATGGATTTACGTTGGCTATGATTATTGAATTTTTTTTTAATTATGTTGAATTCTGATAGGTGGGGCTGGGTTCCCATTTTTGTGTTTGTTGGTCGATTTCGTTGTTGAAATTTAATTAGAATTATTGCATGTAGTAAAACCGTGCGCATGAACAAATTTATTGACTGAAAATAAAAATCGAATTTCTTAATTTCGTGTTGCTATTTGATTCCAAAAAGTAGATAATATAGGCTACTGCCGGACAACTAGTACCTAGCCTTAGCGAAGTAACGAAGTTGCTTGAGCGGGCAAGGAAAATGGACAGTCTTAAACCACCGAACCGATTGACCTCAAATCAAGCAGAAGTCAAAATCGGTCCACCAAGTTTGCCTTGCAATTTTGTTTCTTACTAAAAAAAGGCATATATTTCTTTTTGTTAGGTGCAACAACGCACGCTGGGTAGGTACCCGCTTGGGCAAGGGCTTAGCCAGGCAGGTGAAGCTAACAAAGTCAGAAACCGCTTGGCGGATTGTGATGAAATTTTGGATGAGTGTTAAAATGGTGTCTGGATGAATTTTAACAAGTTAGGTTTATTTACGATAAACAGCGGTGTTATAAATTAAAAACAAAAAATATTAAGCATACAGGGCCTTAAACCTAGCTTCTCCAACCCCTTGCTTGTGCGAAGACGTTCGCAAAAGGTGGGGCAGTGGAAAAAACTCTAGATGTTAATTGGCCCCTGCGGGATTTGAAGTGGGGACCTTTTGATTAGTAGTCCGACACAGTAACCACTGAGCCCGACAAAAATTAACTAAGTGTACATTTTTTTACGATTTTAATTTTTTTTTATGTGATACCACACAATTTTTCCTGGTTTCAATTTTTATTTTCCGTAAATTTCTTTTAGGAAAAGTTGTGTGGTATCACATAAAAAAAACCATTAAAATCGTAAAAATTGTCGACAAAAACAATGTCAAAATGTCTTTCACTCTCTCTATCACCCATTTCAGTCCAACTATGCTTGTCGAAATGGAATAAAAAGTAGAGAAAATATAGAAAGAAAAAACCAGAATGAATAACATAATATACTTACAGAAACAAGGTCTGTCCAAGAAAATCAAAATAAAACAGGATGAACTCGTGGCTTCATAAGTGCTTGCCTGAGAAGACGCTGGACTAGGTTCGAATCCCAGTGGAAGAAATGGATTTTCGGGATAAAATGAAGGAAAAAAGACAGTCCAGCACCACAGAAGGAGCCTGATGATCGGTTGTGGCGAACCGTGAAACAGCGCTTAACTCTAGTCGTCCACTTCACGTGGTAACGAATGTAAGGTTATTCATTCAAAACAACATAAAAGAAATGTAAAAATTTCAATGAAAGAGCACTTTAAATGATAAAAGAGACAACCGTTTGCAAGTAAGCAATCATAAACAACTAAAATTGTAATGAATGTCTGCTCTACAATGCTTCTTAAGAAAATCTACTACGGTATTTTTCACTCAAAGCTGCAATAAGGAATTTCTTGTTGGGGTGGTGCTTATCTTAACAAAATACAACCTCTATTAGTTATACAGAAGCATATATTAAGAAAATTATGTCGAAAACCTGTTAGATATCCTATAGTTTTCCTTTGTTCTGTGACTTGAAAATCCTTCCTGTTCGTCATCTGTATTGTTTTAAAGTATTGAAGTCATTCTTCATGAAATTTATTTTCGATTAATTTCTAATTACAATTTAAGTGGAAACTTTTCTTACTTGATATGTGTTCCATTTGCTCGTACTACTGCATACCGTAATTTTTATTCTGTTTTGTCAGTTCGCCTATTTAATAAATTCCCACAGTATGTCAGGGCAATAACAACACCTGGATTGTTTTTAAAATTTGTGAAAAATTGGCTTTTCAACCTCAACTACGCTAGTTTAGAATCGGTTACTTTCGACATTCTGATTTAAGCCTACATTTAATTTCACTGTTTTCCTAATGTTTATTGATGAATTTGATTGAGTATTTCCTTCTTTTTTCCTGTTTCTTTGTTTGAGTTTTACTTTGCAATACCTTGCTGTTTATGGCCACCCCATCATAAACGTTAATTTAAATGTAATAACTAATTGAAGTGGCATTCAAAACTGTTTCACTACTTTTGTAAGTAAAATACAGAATGTCCCAACTTTCATGTAATTACAACTTGTTCGTTAAACTTGTAAAAAAGGCATTATTAATGAATTGTACTTGTATTATACTTTGTAATACTATATGAAATAAAATTATTATCTATCTATCTATCTAATTTTTGTCAGCTGTCGGTTCTTCATCTAGGCTGTGGTCCTCGGATGTTTAAATCAAAGATGTTAAGCAAACACTGTGCTTGCTTGAAGGAGTCTTAAGATGGCTTGATTCCGACTTGCAGGAATTTAGTAACTAAGCAGATTGAATATCAAGCGATTCAGATTCACGTCGTTATTGCGTCAAAAAAGTAAGCTGACATAGTCGCCTGCCAGAAAACGAAATCACTTTCGCCATGTTCCACTGGTTGCTTATAAAACTTACTACACAATACAACAATCTATATAAATAAAAATTAAATGCTGATCATTGGTAAGCGCATCACTTAACCTTCATCTCATCCTCAGAAAAAAAAACGTTGTCTACCATTGTGTGTTTTCCATGAATGTTTTTTTTTATTTAGATAATTAAAAAAAAATACTTCTATAATTTTATTCTAAAGAAACAAGTGAATATAAATTTAAATTAGTTTTTCTTGAATGCAGTTTACACAAACATTTCGATTATGTTGGTTTTTGCAAGCAGCTTTTGCGCAAAAACAACAAATCGTCTAGTATATATTATTTTTGGTGGCAGACTTTTCTTCATAGCAAACGTGACATCTTGCTCTGCCTTTTATTTGTAGTCGAAGGCTTCTTGGCCTGTTTGGTGGATTTGATGAAGATGATGCAGAAATATCATCTAAAGATTGTGCTGCTGAACTTTCTCCTGAAACAATTGCAAGCAAAGATGCTGATGATGCCGATCTTGGCTTACCAGTTCTAGCTGCCATATATGGTTTTGCAAGTGAAAATCTAAGTTCACGTAGAAAATTCATTCGTATTGTTGTTTTTTGTTTGCTTGCCAATTCGGATTCACTTCTTTGAAAATAATTATTGAATTCAAAGCAGACATATCAATCATATTTGCAAATACAGCCATTGGCCATCTATTTGTTTTTCTTTTACAGCTGTAGCAAGAAAGCATTTTGTCAACTGTATCTACACCACCTATATCGAATGAAAACAAAGATCATTAGAGGACTTGAAATTTGAAGAGGCAGTGTATATGAACAAGCCTTTTGTTTTATTGTAATACTCTATAATTGATGGTAACTTTTTTTTACGAGATCCAATTTGAATAGAGTTATGCATTGTACTTTGCAATACAGTACATTTATTTTTCCTTCCAATCTACGAAACAAGTGCTGTGTTGTCGGTAAATGCAAATGTAGATTGATACAACGTCCTTTTTGTAGATTCAAGAAGCTTTGGTGGAATGCTTCTTTTATTTTTTCTCAAAGTGCCAGCCATTGTAACATTTTTTGACAAAAAATTTTGACCAAGATCATACGAAGAAAAGAAGTTATCCATTGTTATGTTGTGACCTTTCAAACCATCAACAAGATCCAAAACAACTGGAAAAAAATATAAAAAAAAGCATCTTTGATATCACTAACACGAACTTGTGCATAATCTTGTTGTTCCAGGACGAATAGAAATCACATTTTCGAAATGGTTGCGGTTGCCAAACAATACCATCTTTTAAAACAACTGATTCGTTTGTTTCATTTGATTCACTCACTTCCTCTTCAGAATCAATATCGTCTGAATACAAGTCATCGTCATCACCAACATTTTCTTCTGGTACAAATTCTTCATCACTGTCTCAAGATTATCATTACCATCACTTTCATTCAAAAATGCTTCCATTTCTTCAACTGTAAGATATCTTTGTCTCGAGATAGTTTTTTTTATTACTATTATTAAATTGACAATATATACGCACAATGTTTATTTCCGAAAAGACGCAATGAAACTGGCATTTTATATGAAATGCACTAACTATTCATGGGTAGAAATCTACACAAGTAGGTAGTTAACGTAATTATAACAATAACAACCGTCTTAAACTTTTTTTTATGGGGAAATACGTTTTTTTTTTAAGTAAAATAATGATTATAATAAAGTCAGAAAATTCCGAAAATTAGAAATTAGTGGTTTTTGAAAAAAAAACAAGAAAAGAGGTAGCTTATGTGTAGTTTTCTACACAAGGGTGGGATGAAGGTTAAGAATGGCTATTGAAAAATTCACGAAAACTGAAAGTTTTTTCTGCCATTGGAATTTTTCATGAACTTCCACCATACCACTCGAAAGATGGATTTGCGTAATTCTTCTATTGTTTTGCTTGTTATAATTCTGAGAGAGAAAAACAATTACAAAAGAAAGTCGGAAAATTCGGAAAACTGCAAACACCAACATTATTCTATACACTCTCGATTATAACTGACGATAGGAATTTGGTTGATTCTTTTTTTGTTTTGTTCGTTATGATCCTGTAAAAGGTTGCATAAAATATAAAACTTAGTAGTAATAGTTCGCATTGAAGTTCTTTAGTCGTAAGAGCTTTACTAAGAGTTCTACTAGAATATGTAATAAAACACGCGGCCAACATCGGGAACCAGAAGCCAGTAAATTAATAAATTACGAACTTTCCAGTACCTAATCAATATTTTGTACGTCCTTGATAAATCTCTGTCAAATTATTTGAAGAACTATACGTAGAAGCAGAACGTGCAAATACAAAATCACACAGTATTATTTTAATACAGCCTCACCGTTACTATTATATAGAATGATATCAGACACGCAATTAAGATTTTTATGCCGACTACATAATATTTAATTGTGCGACTCACGCAAGGCGCTTAACTTTGGTGCATAAATGCACCATTGATAATAAAATGGGTTAACAGCAATTATTGTAAATATTGAATGCTTGTTGGACCGATTTTTGGCACGTTCTTTCCGCTTTGAGAAAATAAAAAGTTTGCTCCGTTAAATGAAGTGACAAAGTATTATAATAATTTGTTTCTAAGAAGAAGAAAATGACCCACAGATAGTTGCCAGATGCCTAGATTCTCCGACGTCCAGATGATGGTAAAAGGACTTTTGTTAAAGTTTCTGTGTTCCTTTCGTCATAATAGTAGTTATTTAATGTTGTATTTTCTCATTTCGACCCACGTAAGCACTTGAAAGGTGAAGTTTTTTTTGCAATAATCGAACATATTTGACCGCACGTCTGTCTCTGTTGAAATCTGTTAGCAGTCCCAGATGCTCATCTGCAAATCCTTTTAAGTTTTGCTTTTTTGTAAAGGTTATATACGTGATGGAGTTTTCCTATTGCCTCTTCATTTTAATTACCCAACAAAATGCAGTAACTACAGCAACTGTAATCTGAATCTGCTTCTGCTTCATTTATTTTAAATTTAATTTATACTCTTTTAAAAGAACAAAGATGCTGCGAGCGGACATAATATAATATTCTGGCTTCTTGTTTTTCATTTCCTAGATACTTCATCAAAGATCAATTGGTGTGTTGCTTAGATTGTCACATTTTCATTTAGCAAGATTGTTGTTCCTCCAAACTCTCAATTTTCAAAACATACATACAACATACAAAAAAAAAAATACAATACAACTGCAACAGCCTATCTTTATAAATAAAATTCAATTGCCGTGCCTGTATCTTGCACAAACTCAAGAACGGCTTGACCGATTTGGATGATTCTTTTTTTTGTATTGTTCGTCAAATTTTTTTTTTAGAATTTTGTATGGAGAATGATTAGAATGATACAGCAAAGATTTAGATGTCGTTGCGAGAAAAAATTATCAACAGCTCTGATATTTGTTTGTTTATTACTTATCATCTTTTCTCTGCGGTTGCATCCTTTTCATGAATAGAACATCGAAAAATTGTTTTACTCACCACGTCTCGGTAATTTCGATAACAGTTGGTGTGAAAGTGAATGAAAAGTGCTTCTATCGAAGTTTCTTTCTTTTGTTTTGCTGGTTGATTCAAAAAAGTATTCTGACATAGGCGACTAGAAGATAAGTAGCATCCACCCTTAGCGGATCAACGAAGTTGCGCTAGCGGGCTAAGCCATGCGGAGAAAAAGGTATAGCCACTTTCACCACCGAACCGATTGACCCCAAATCAGGCAATCTTTGGTATTGGCCTGAGAATGTTTCTGTAAAGTTTGGTCAAAATCGGTCTTCTGTTTCTTAGATTATTAAATTCATCCCATTTGTTTGGCATTAGCAGGTCACTAGGAGCTGGCATAAGCAAAACTTTATGTTTCCCCCAACAAATCTTCCACGGGCGACTCAATATAGGTACATTGAATGATGAAGGGAGGGAAATCTACTTGAGAGGACAAACAGCACTTAATGTTGAACACGATTCAATTGCTTCGAAGGCAAACAGGACGGAATAGCTGGAACGATAGCGCGGCCAACTATAATCAGATTCCAGGAAAGATAATATAAATTGTTTTCCCTGACTTTGGTTTTACTTGCGTTTTAACCACCAACCAGAAAACACAATGAAAAAACAACAAGTGGATATAACCACAAGTTAATTAGAAATTATACGCCCGATTAGATTTATTTCTCTTACCTTTATCATTTCAGGATGTTGGTTGCTTGAAAAAATAAGGGTACTCTCAGATGGAGATCATTGTTGAGAAAATTTCAATTAGGAAGTATTTGTGTGTGAACCATAAAAATAATTTCATCTCTGCAGTGAAATATCGTCATCCGAAAGTATCTCTCTGGTAAATATTTAAGAACGACAAACAAACGGGAGACGTGCACCTATCATCATCTGAACTCAAACGGTGTAATCTCTAGCGCTTATCAAAAAAGCTCAGTACAAGGTGAGTACTGACGTCAAATGAGCCTTCAAGATTATATTTTAACTTGCGATGAGTAGAAGAAAACATTTGCACAACACTATGGTCATTGTTAATATGAAATTTTGCAGATAGTTAATTTTTTCTACTTAGGAAATGTGTATCCAAAAACTGACTACTATTTTTTGCGTGGCCTTGATTATTCTTAATCATACTGGCGGAATATTACTACACGAATGATCTTAGGACTGTTAGGTGGCGGCAGTCAGTTGCAGAAATATCTTGGATATTTGATATTTTTAGAAGTTTTTATACCCTATCCTAAGGATAGATTATTTTTGACTCATAGGTTGTAACATTTCTTAATAACGGTCTTTAACCTCAAAAAGTTTCTATATTTGTTACTGTTATGTCCATCCGTCTGTCACCAGAGGTTCAAAAATTCGGGCCTAAACAAAATTTGGAACATATACTCTCTTGGGTTCCCGAAATGATCAAATGAAAAGATACCTTTTTTACTTAATTCAGTCGGGTAGGTGACAAAAAATCATTATTTTGACAGCAAATTGCTTTGCTAGTCGTAAGTTAACTTGCAGCCGACCTGCGTTATTTTGGAACTTTAACCAACGCATTCTTTAAAAGTTTTTATTTTCTCACAGCAGAAATTGCATATAGAAACATAGGGACGGGCTACAGTCCGCTTGGGCGAACTGTTGGATGCCCTATTCTTATTCCTATCCCTCATAAGTGAGCGTGACAGAAATCTTAGTATGGTTGAATTGTTTGTTATATAACATTTAAAGGATTTTATCGAAAAAAAAACAAAGCTTTTGTAAATAAAGGGTGATTTTTTAAGAGCTTGAGAACTTTTTTTAAAAAAAAAACGCATAAAATTTGCAAAATCTCATCGATTCTTTATTTGAAACGTTAGATTGGTCCATGACATTTACTTTTTGAAGATAATTTCATTTAAATGTTGACCGCGGCTGCGTCTTAGGTGGTCCATTCGGAAAGTCCAATTTTGGGTAACTTTTTCGAGCATTTCGGCCGGAATAGCCCGAATTTCTTCGGAAATGTTGTCTTCCAAAGCTGGAATAGTTGCTGGCTTATTTGTGTAGACTTTAGACTTGACGTAGCCCCACAAAAAATAGTCTAAAGGCGTCAAATCGCATGATCTTGGTGGCCAACTTACCGGTCCATTCCTTGAGATGAATTGTTCTCCGAAGTTTTCCCTCAAAATGGCCATAGAATCGCGAGCTGTGTGGCATGTAGCGCCATCTTGTTGAAACCACATGTCAACCAAGTTCAGTTCTTCCATTTTTGGCAACAAAAAGTTTGTTAGCATTGAACGATAGCGATCGCCATTCACCGTAACGTTGCGTCCAACAGCATCTTTGAAAAAATACGGTCCAATGATTCCACCAGCGTACAAACCACACCAAACAGTGCATTTTTGGGATGCATGGGCAGTTCTTGAACGGCTTCTGGTTGCTCTTCACTCCAAATGCGGCAATTGTGCTTATTTACGTAGCCATTCAACCAGAAATGAGCCTCATCGCTGAACAAAATTTGTCGATAAAAAAGCGGATTTTCTGCCAACTTTTCTAGGGCACATTCACTGAAAATTCAAGCGTTGCTCGTTAGTAAGTCTATTCATGATGAAATGTCAAAGCATACTGAGCATCTTTCTCTTTGACACCATGTCTGAAATCCCGCGTGATCTGTCAAATACTAATGCATGAAAATCCTAACCTTAAAAAAATCACCCTATAAAAACGCTCCCTAGCTCAAACTGTGGTTTTTCAATAAAATTATTTTATTTAATTGTGGGCGTGGCGGTAGGCGGATTTAAAAAAATTTAAGCATGAGCATAAAGGGCCTCTAGAGAGTATATACAATAAATTTCAGCTCCCTAGCTCAAACTTTGGAGTTTAAAAAAAAAAAAAAATGTGGGCGTGTCAGTAGGCGGATTTTGAAAATATTTACACATGAGCATAAAGGGCCCCTAGAAAGTATTTATTATAAATTTCAGCTCCCTAGCTCAAACTTTGACTTTTCAAAAAAAATGTTTTATTTAATTGTGGGCGTGTCAAAGGGCGGATTTTAATACGGACATGGCTAGATCGACATTAGTATCGATGCTGATCGTAAATATAGTAAGTTTTAGGGGTCTACGGGCAATATTAAGATATGTTACAACCTATGCGTCAAAATTAATATACCCTTAGAATAGGGTATAAAAACGAAACGAATGGTCTGAGCTTTTTACTATTCTCTCAGTACGGGATCATTTCGTACAATTTTACATCAAATGAGAATGAAATATCAAAGTTGTGAAACGCGCCGTATAGTAGAAAGTAGCTCTATTTGGGCGTCTAGCTGGACCCAACGATAATTGCGATCTAAACTCGCTCAAGTTTTACATTGCGACTTTGAGAAAACAAAACGAAGACGAGGTGCAAAAAAGAGTTTTTCTCTAAGGTGCGAAACAGAGAGGGTCACTTTGCCAGTGACGCCAAATTTCGGAAATATTGATATTAAAATGGACGTTTGTGTAAAGGATTTCTTTATATTCTTTTTTGTCCATTTTTCATTTATCATTTGAATCCAATTCTCTTAAATTTTCAACCAGTTTGCCAGCGGTAACAATATATCAATAATTGGACTTTACTTATTAGATCTATCTGTCTAATGTCTATAAAATCCCGGTCATCAACCTGCAGGCAGACGCTACGAAAACTTTGCAGGAGTACTTCGGATTAGCTGTGATAGTTGATATTTCAGAACACTATTGCGGGAAAAACATTCAAAACGAATTAATAAATCTGATGGGTGAAATCATATCGCGCGCTTAAAAATCCAAATACAGCGTGGCGCACCAATTGTGCTACAATAAAGTTGTTTAATCAATGTATTTAATTTATTTTTATTGCATAGAAAATTCAATTTTATTTTATATAATAAATTGTTTTTGAAGATGATAGACCGTAAATGACCTCCATGCTTACCCACTGATCAGAAAAATATTCATTGCGGCGTGAGGGGTTGAATTCGGGATCGCCTCAATTATTGTTTTAGTGGACTGTTTCAATTCAGTCAAATTCCTTGGGTTCGCTTTGTACACTTCTTTCTTGAAATAACCCCATAAAAAAAGTCTGGTGCAGTCAGGTCAGGTGACCTTGGGGGTCAGCGGAAAGTGGGGTTTCTGGCTATTCATTTGTTTGGGAATTTTCTTTGGAGCTCCGCCATATGGCTATGTGTGCAGTTTTTCAATTGACATAAACAAGCAATTAATCAAGCTGTTGTTTTCTTCGGTCATTTCAATCATTTTTTGGCAAAATGGGCTTAACTTGCTTGGACTTGTCTGAATTGACGATGCTTCAGCAGCGTTGTGTCTTGAACCCGATCATACGGATCTCGATGGTACGATCTTTGTGCGATGCTTCCAGATTCAGCAAAAATGTTTACCAGCCTCACAATGGTCCATTTACTCGGGGAAGTGCCGCCAACCTCCCGCCTAAATGCCCTTTGGACGGAAATGAAGGACTGCAAAGCATGGTACCGCTGCACTATCCAAATCCTCTTTTCGGTATCCCAAGCATTCATTTTAAGAAATCTAAATAGTAACATGCCAAATAAAAAAAAAATTAACCGATTACTCACACAGAACAAAAGTTATTACGTTTTGTATTTGTAGCACAATTCGTGCGCCACCCTGTATTATGCTGTTAGTCTCGTGGAACAACTTTCGCACACAATAAGATTTGTTGACTTGACATCAGATTACAATTAAATATCAGTAATGGAGCATTTCATAGAATTTCTACCAGTCAATGGGTCGACTGGTGCAGGACTGACTTTTTTAAATGCTTTAAATAAACACAGACTTGACTTAAAAAATTGTAGGAGTCAGGGCATGACAACGGGGCGAAATTGAAAGGAAAACAGGTTGAGGTCCAAAAAAGAATTCTGCACTTAAACTAATTAGCTCTTTATATACCTTGTGGCTGCCATAGCTGCAGCTAAGTAGTCCGAAAAAGTCATGATGCCTTTAGTCTATCGGGACAGTTAAAAGAATTCAGCTTCATTGTTTCATTCGTGGTTTGGTATGACGTATGAGATACTTTTTCAGATCATTTTCCACAGAGAATCTCTCAAATCATAGTATGGATCTCACTAAATGCACAGAATTCTTGAAAAAAATCCGTTCTTTCTTATATGATTTTAGAAAATTTTAAACAGCAAAGGGCACAATGTAAAAGAGATTCCAGAAAACCCAGAACTGCTGAAACTCTCTAGTGTTCTCCAATTAAAATTAACCGTAGGCAAGAAACCGGATAAAGATGTATGCATGCTGTGCGATGAACTCAATAGCGTGAAATCCTTTTTGTCTATTGACGATTTTTTTTTGTCGAGGTGCGAGGTTTTCTACACGGGTTGGGGAAACAATCCCGAAAACCAAAATCCCGAAAATCCAAAACCCCGAAAATCCAAGATCCCGAAAACCCAAAATCCAGAAAATCCAAAATCCCGAAAAGCCAGAATCCCGAAAAAAGGATCCCGAAAACGAAATACCGAAAAATAATATATAAAATGAAAAATTGGCGCATTCGGGATTCTTTATTTAATTTTGAATGTAAAATAGACAAGTGTTTGTCCATTCCATTTACCGTAATAATATTATGCAATTGTTTGCGTTGTTTTGCAATTCGCAATGTGCATTCAGTTGAGCTGATCTCAAATAGTGTGATAGCTGACCGACTAGATATTTGTTAGACAGTGAACATCGTAATACAAAGTGAGTATCGTGCATGCCTTTATAATTAAAAACTTTATATTATCAGTGACATTTTGTGTTTTTGAAGTCTTAAGTAAAAATGAACGTGTCCATCGTGAAAACCAACAAACAGCGTGAGAAACTGTTTATTGACGGCTACAAAAAATACAAGGATACATTTTACTGGGAGTGTGAGGAGCGAAAGCCTTCTGAAATAAGTTATCTCAGAATAATTGCGTACAATATGAACTAGAACTTGTATTATATTATTTTGTCATTGATCGTTTTTGATATGTTTTTGTAAGACTTGAACTGTTTTTTTATGTTTTATTTATTTGAAGTTTTTTATTTTGTTTATTTTGTTAAATAAATTTGCCAAATTTTTTTGTTGGTAGGTACAATAAAATTTTTAATTTCATTTTCGGGATTTTGGTCTTTCGGAATTTTGGATTTTCGGGATTGTGGCTTTTCGGGATTATGGGTTTTCGGGATTTTAGTTTTTCGGGATTGTGGCTTTTCGGGATTTTGGATTTTCGGGATTTTGGGCTTTCGGGATTACGTTTTTGGCATTCTGTCCTACTCCCTTTCTACACTGCAGACTCAGACTCAATACTGGTCCATTTTACTGACGATGAAGTTACTCCTGTCTATATTATCAATTTCATAAATGATCGTATCATACAAGAACTGTTTCCAAAGGTATGGATAACTGCGATCACAATCACAAAACTTGTAACGGTTGCATGTGTAGTTTGTTAAAAACATCTCGTCAAATATCCCGACACTCATTAACAATGACATTCCAGGTGTAAGCTCTCTAGATAAAGCCAATTTGCTTGCTGCTCAGTTTGCAGCTAGCTCAGCACTCCCAGATTGTGATTTATCTCTCCCTGTACTCAAGCGCGTAGAATATTCCATGGGCCCAATCCACTTTCGCACTAGTACCATGGCTAGAGTACTTCGAGATTTTGACATACACAAATCCGCTGGTCCAGATGGTATTTCCCCTTTCGTTCTGAATAGGTGTAAGCGATGTAAGAAATATTTCACCCCTTCTGATCTGGCTACAATTTACAATCGGGCGTTTATCAGCCCGATACTTGAGTAAAAAGCTCATATATGATCTGGTGCACGAATAACATATTAGCTCCAATAATTGACAGGATCCAAAAACGCGCGATAAAGTTCATTGGCAACCGAGACATCGCGAGATCGATTGACTCTCTTAGTCATCGTCGTAATGACTCCTTTCGTTCGTTATTTTATCGCTACATCCACCATAAGTGGAAGTGCATTCGACCCCTTGAGCATTTCAACCGCAATGCACGCCATGCAAGCTGCGTAACCGCTTTGCTTAAAGTCACAGATGATATACGGGAAGTTTTGGACCAGGATGAAGTAACTCATTCGCATTCGATTCTGTTCGTCCTGATATACTTTGTAATAAACTTCTGACTAACTTTAATTGTTCCCACCTTTCTGTAAAGTTAATACTGTCTTACTTAACTAAAAGAGTTCAATCCGTCTTCCACAATCAGTCCTTATCGTCTGCCTTAGCTGTTCACTATGGTGTGCCCCAAGGGTCAATAATCGGTCCTTTGTTATTCTCTATGTTCATTAATGACCTACCACTTGTGATTTAAAATTGTCGTTTTCATATGTATGCTGACGATGTACAAATTTATATTCAATTTCCAATTGGTTTGATGGACGACGCTGTGGAAAGAATGAATGAGGACCTCGCTTCTATAGTCAGTTGGTCTTCTGATAACAGGCTTCTCCTAAATCCCTCTAAAACAAAATCTATTCAAATTTATAAGCATTTACTTTCGTCTCGCCTGCCTCCAATTTTATTAAATGGTATTCAAGTAGAAATGGTGTCTAAGATTAAAAACCTTGGCATTATTTTTAATAATAAACTCACTTGGAGTGACCACATTAACTCTGTGGTATCCAACATTTATGGTGCTCTGCGGGGTCTATCAGTTTGTCGGGACAACTTACCTACTACTGTCAAACTCAAATTGGTAAAGGCATTGATCGTACCACTATTCATGTATGGTAGTGAGTTGTTTGGTAGCACAGATACTAACTCCAGGCGTAGGCTAAACGTTGCTTTCAATTCAATCGCACGATTTGTATTCAATCTATGTAGATACGATCATGTATCGAGCCACTCTCGACAAATATTGGGATGCAGTCTTGAGCAGTTTTGAAATTTTAGGGATTGTGCAATGATATTTAAAATTTCTCTCAGTCTCTTCGTTCTAGTGGTATCAGCCCTAATGTTTACACTTGCACGATATCACGTAGGCAATTTTTCATTCATGCCATTCGCTGTTTTTGATCTACTTCCCTTTAATAAAGAACCAAGGTCAAGCACAGGAGTTTATTGTCTGTTGTCTTTTCTTATCTTAGTAATTGATTAATTGATGTTTTTCCCGTTTAACGTAACTTAACTTTTCTTTTTAATGACAATATATATTATTATATACATATTATTTATTAATTTTTTAGTTTTACTTAAAATGTTCCCATATTTGTTTTTATTCATCCCAATCATAGAATCCGGCGGATTGAATCCGACGGATTTCATCCGATCCGCATTCGCATACTTGCCCTATCATAGAAACCGGCGGATGAACTGCAGTACCGGTCCGCTAAACTTGATTATCGAAAAATTCGAAATCAGCTGGTCTGCTGTCAAATGGGGATATTTTCAAAAAAATATTGTTGGGTTTTTCAATAAATTTTAAAGACAAAATGGATACTGTTGGGTTTTATTTAAATTTGGAAAGTGAAAATGAAACTAGCCGTGTTTCTTTGCACGCGGATATAGGGATAATTTGAAATTTGCATGTAAAATACAACAACAACTTGTCCTATATACGCTAACTTTAGCGGGGATAGCTATCGCCGCTAAGTCAGTTAGCGGGGATAAACAGTGCTTCCAAAACCCATTTTCTTCGTTTCTGATGAACTCATGCGATGAATTTTTCAGCAAATGTCAAAGTTTGACATCCCTCCGACCACTAACACATCCCGCCGAATATTTTGTTCGTGATTTTATTAATATTTTTTTTCAAATTTCATTATAAAGGTAATTGAGTTTAGCAAATCTGTTAATGTGAAATTGTTTTTCCATAATTTTAGAATATGCTTGGCATCAATTTCAATTGGCGGAAGTAAATATTTTTCAATTTCAGGATTTTCAATACAAATTTCTTAACTTCAACTTACAGCTGTGTCACGGTGCATGTCATAGGTGCATGTGTGCTGCCAAGTTTTTTTTGATGAATTCTTAAGCGGCGATGGTCGTTTTTTAATGCCATGCCTATATCCGCGTGCAAGGAAACACGGCTACTGATAGCAGATACATTTGAAGGAGCATAAGAATGCGAGCAGAGGACATATTGCAGTTACCCGATTCTCAGTACGTAAATTGAAAATAAAGAATTTCTTTCCCATCATTACGTCACAATTTATTTTTAAGATTTATTAAAAACTTCAAGCTCAATAAATCTGCTTTCCAGTATGTTTTAAGTGAATTGGAAGTAAACTTCCACAACTGGTTAGATCCTCATCACTTACTACGCCTAAATGTAAGTTAGCGGCGTTTTTAAGGTTTCTGATGAACTCATATTGGAACGGCACAATCAAAAGTATCAGCAACGATATCGGAAGTCTTAACCATTTTAGAGGAATGTTTATGTCCCAAATGGATAAGCCTGAAAATGTCAGAGGAGGAAAAAATGGAAGCCAAAATGTATTTTTACGAGAAGTCAGGAATTCAAGGGATCGTAATGTGCGTTGATGGCGCACATAAAAATTTTAAAGCCCCCTGGCGAAAATACACAACTCTTTTGCAGTCGCAAAGTTTCTATACAGCTTAAATACTATGATAATAAGAAATGGAATTGTGGACGAGTTGTTTGTTTCCTTAAAAAAAAGGAATGTTATTGATCTGTACTTGCAAACATTTTACACGTTTACTCACTTCCTGTTAATTTTTTTAATTAAACAAAAAAAAACAATTCTTCTTTTTTGAAATCCGCAGCTACCTTGGTGCGGATTGAAAACATAAACAAGTGTATGAGCTGCGGATGGTCTGCGTTTACAATGATATCTATGTTCGAAAACTTCCTTACCGACATCCGATCACTTACATTACTGCGTTTTAAATGATAGCAAAGCATACAAATTGATGTGCTACTCCCTCCGCAGCCCATCCGCCGGATTCTATGATTGGGGTGATTTTTTTTTTTTTTTTTTTTTTTCTATAAACGTAAAATATGTCGCCATGTATATCCACATGTTAACTGTGCACTCTTAAATAACGTTGTTCTTTTTGCACAGCAAATTATTAAGATAAATAAATACAAATACAAATTATGCTAATCAATTCACCCTCAAGCCTGTATTCGGACGTACAGGGAAGTTCAAAGAATCTTTCCTCAGCCGTACAACACGAATGTGAAACACTCTTACACGCTTTATTTTTCCTTCACATTATAACCTACAAACATTCAAAACCAACGTGCATCGTTATCTCTCCTTTTCTTCTTACCCTAATTTCCTTAACGCCCGCACCTTGTAGCTATTATAAGGGTACTAAAAAATCCCTTTAGTGCGCGTACATTAAAAAATGTATATTTATATAAATACCTGGCCTCCCACACTTCATAGTACAGGCTGCGGCCACATAACTTCGTTTTTTGAAATGCGCGATTTAGGCTGTAGGGGTCGTAACCTGAATGGTATGCACTATAAATCCTAGTTTAGAGACCAGCATTTTGTGCACACCTACCTACCGACTTTATTAATATTAGGTATAAGTTGTATTTCTTTTTATTCCTTACGCTGGTATGATACGAGTACTACATTTTTTGCTCATTTCTTATTGATTAGAAATACGTAGATGTCAGCCGAATATAAAGAAGACAGGTAGATGTTGAGCGTGAATGACAAATACAACTGTTTACTTTTTCTTATATTTCTTTATTTATATTATTTTTCACAATTAATGATACACCTCCGAGAACTAGGCAATAAAAAAAAGTCGTGGAGCAACACTAAAATGCATTTTTATGTTTTCCGAAGAATATTTAACAAAAAGAAAACACGAGGTAACTATAGAGACCAAAACAGCAAAAATGAGAAACTGCCAAAAAAAAAGCTCAAAAATGTGCAAGGATTTACATTTGTTGCTTATGTTTTCTTACCTTGCGTTGTGTTTCCTGCTTTTATAAGCCATTACAATTGAGGAAAAAAATTAGTATCATACCAGCGTTAGGATTTTTTTTTATGTTTGTTGTTGTTCACAAATGTATACTCCCGTTTTTCAAAGAAAAGTAATTTTAATTATTATTTTTTATATTTCCATTCTTTTGTTTTGTTTCAAGCCATGAGCTATTTTTATCCCAATGCTGCAGAATACAATGTCATGCTAATCGATGTTTGTCAAAACATACAAAATTGTTAATGGAACTTTTAAATATGTATGCATTTCGTTTTTTTTGAAAGCAGTGTAATTCAAATCTAATCTAATTGCATTGTTTCCCTAGTTATACCCTATTCTAAGAGTATATTAATTTTGACGCATAGTTTGTAACATACCTTAATATTGCCCGTAGACCCCTAAAAGTTACTATATTTATGATCAGCATCGATAGTAATGTCGATCTAGCCATGTCCGTCCGTCCGTCCGTCCGTCCGTCGGCAAAAATTAGGCCTTTAAACTGGACCTAGAGAGCTGAAATTTTAACCATATACTCTCTAGGGTACCGAAATAATCAAGTTTACGAATTTTTGAAATCCGCCCACAGACACGCCCACAAACTCAAAAAAAACAAAATTTTGGAAAACATCGAATTTTGAGCTAGAAATCTGAAATTTTTTATATATGATCTATGACTCCTAAAACTGCTCGGGATAAAAAAATTTCAAAATCCGCCCACTGACACGCCCACAAATAAATAAAACATTTTTTTTTGAAAATCCAAAGTTTGAGCTAGGGAGCTGAAATTTATAATATATACTCTCTATGGGCAGTTTATGCTCATGTGTAAATATTTTCAAAATCCGCCCACTGACACCCACAATTATTATTTTTTTTTTTTTTTGAAAATTCAAAGTTTGAGCTAGGGAGTTGAAATTTATAATATATACTCACTATGGGCCCTTTATGCTCATGTGTTATTTTTTTTTTAAATCCGCCTACTGACACGCTCACAATTAAATAAAACAATTTTATTGAAACACCCAAGTTTGAGCTAGGGAGCGTTTTTTTTTGATAAAATCCTTTAAATGTTATATAACAAAATATGTAGAGCGTTCTTAACAATTCAACCATACTTAGACTTTTGTCACGCCCACTTATGAGGGATAGGAATAAGAATAGGGTATCCAACAGTTCGCCCAAGCGGACTGTAGCCCGTCCCTATGTTTTTTTTTCTTGATTTTATTCGCAATGGCTTGTTAGGAGATAGGGGCGCCATAGCAATCTCGTCCCTGGGCGCTGGTAGAGCTAAGACCAGCGAGCGCTGACAGTACTGAACCGGGCACCATGATTTCCAATGAGATTAGTTCTATTTGAGTCATATAACAAATGTTAAAGATTATACAATTATGCATTTGTTTTCAAAAATAGATATAGGATTACTGAATTAGTACGTACTACGTTTCCCACATTCAAATGCAGATTGTAACCGAATTCTTAAGTTTTACGGAAATGTTAAGGAAAGACAGTAATTTAAATGGTACATCATTCCAATTAAAATCATATTGCCTGTACAAAGACCTTACATCTGCTGCCAACTGACACTGTCTGACTTAAAAGAATGGCTGTTCATATGCTTCATAACTAACAACAATGAGAAGGAAACAATTTTTGGTTTTAAACTAAACGGAAAAAAATATTTACTCATGTTATTTTCATCTCTTAAACATGAAATCCTGTATTTTGAAATTTCAATGCGGCAGCACGGTTTCCTTCACACAAGTGAGAATATATGAGCGCAAAATTAAAGTTCTAGCAAAATTCCAAAAAATCTTTCAAACAAAAGAACATTTTTTCAGAAATTTAAAAAAATCAAAGCAAGTGTTTGTGTTTCTTCTATTTCATTTTTCTTTCATCGAATAAGTGAGCAGATTACACAGAAGTTCAGATAACCGCAATTGGTCTCAATTGGAAAATTTGGCAAAATTAAATCAGTTATTACTCTGCAGAGGCCCAACTTTAGCAAGAAGATAAAATTAAATGCATTTGTTTTTAAGTTTATGTACATACGATTACTTTACACTTTACAGAATACTAATTCCTTTGAAGTTCGTCCTTTCAAAATATATTAACATTGTAAATTTACATATATGTACTCGTATGGGTTTGTAACTCTACGTATGAGTGCGGATGGCATTGGTTGCCAAAATAAGAGCTATGGGAATCGTGGGTAGTTATTTGAAGCGAACTAAATCTTTTAAATTTGGAGGATGATGGTGTGCGAAATATTTGTATGTATGTATATATGATAGGTAATCCGATAATTTGGTATTTAAGTTTCAGCACTTGTGTTTTTGGTGTAAAAACGTTTTCCGAGAACAATTAATTATAATAGACGAGCAAGTCCTTTTAAGTCGGATAGTTGGCTGTAATTCCAGCATTCACTTCATATGGTAGCAATCATAAGTTGTTCAACTTTTCAATGTTAACTGACAGAAACTAGACCAATGTAAATTGGCGCAAGCTTAGCAGTATGTTATTTCACAAAAACCACTTTCGTTAAACGACTAAACGACTGAAATTTCTTCCGTTTATACTAGACGTCTTTGACATACATTGGCCACGATGAAGTCAGTATATGTCGTCCAATGACAACTGACATCCACAACATCTGTTAGCGCATCCTTTAGTTGAAGTGAAAATTGCTATCTGCCGAAAAATAGTCTGTCCTTACTATCTCTTTTCACAAATCATGAGAATTATCTCAATTACTTCTACAAGTGGTGAAAAATAAATAAAATATCATTCAATGGCATTCATTGGTTGTATCTCATTGTAGCAGTAACGATTCAAGTGCGAGGGTTACGGTCCTTTTATTCCAGATCACAACCTTGTCGCTAAAGAAAGAATGAATGAAAGAAAGAAAAATATGTGTCGTTGGCTCTGTAAAACGATGATGCCAAATTAATTTTGTGAACATGGCTGACTGAAACCAATTTAAATTACTTTGATATTGTACGCGAAGAAAGTACATAAATCACCGCGGGCTTAAATTGCTCACACACACTAGATAACGTACGTCTGCATACCAAAAAACATTTGTACATAGATAAAACAAGCAAACTTTGGAACTCGCTTCCGATAGACATTTTTCCGGAAGAAAACAATTTAATAAGAGAAGCAACATTTGCATTGCTAGAGAGAAGAAATTAAAAAAACAAAAATAATAATAATAAAAATACTTTATTATCTCGCCTAATTGCCATGATCAAAAAAGAGTTGCACACAACCAAAATTACTTGTTTCGATTTTGACGTTTATGGCATATAAATGTGTGAATCATTGACTTATTATAATATGTACTGCTGGCGACAATGCGACATTACGATTTCATACAATGTAGCAAAATGCTAGAACTACATGCGTTTCACAGCGGATATGAAAAAGAAACATATCAGATATCACGGTCGTTTCGCGACATTTTAGCGAAAAATATTTGTTTCCATAGAAACAGTAAACAAAATAGCGACATCTTATCTTAAGATATACAATTCCGTCGAAATTTGGATTAAGCTTTTGATAAATAATATTTTAATCATAATAGATGTCACCCATTAACTGAGTAGTATTTTTAGACAAAGTTTTTAATCTTTTATTTTGTTCCCGCTTTTTGCACCGCATCAAAAACTTAGATTTCGAGAAAAAGATTACGACATCTTGTCGAAGCATTTGCACAGAACACTAACTAAATTTTGTTTGACTTTTCAACCACATTTAAAATAGCTGTGCAATTTTTTCCGGACTTAAGACTTTTATTTACATAATAAAGCATTACTTGTACCTTTTCTCCTAAAAATATAGCAAACTTTGAACAAAATAACAAAATCGTTGAAGACATCATACTTCATACCCTTATAAATGGCGGGTATACTTTAATTACCTACTTCCGGCCTCCGCTGAATGGATTAAAATTATATTTCATGATGTTTTTCTAATTAGAAATTGTTTACTTATGATTTAATTCAAAATTGTTTGTAATGATTTAAAAAAATATAATTTTATTAGACCTATAAGTACTGCAAATTGCGGGAGTAAAAAGCCAAATTAGAAAAAACACAATGCAGAAAAAACAATTAGCTTACTTTTAAAATGTTTATAAACCATGGTTCGGAGAGTGAAAAAATTAAATTCGTTCGCTAGTAAATCGAAAAAAACCAGTGATTTTGATTCCCTAGCGAATTAAAATTTTCAATTGCACGGCCCATAGAATCCTTCGTATCCGTTGCGCCGACGACAACTTGAGCGGTAACGCTTTTAACGCAACGATATTCCCATAAAATCCGTTGCAGACTTTGACAACCAAAACACATACATAGCAATTTTGCATTTTGAAAAGTTTTCTGTCGAACCAAATTCATATTCAAAGTGAAAAGTTAATAAAACAAAATTTTTATGGAGGACACATTTTCCCTAATAACTTTCATGTCTGTCCTTGGAATGTCTGTCAATTGGCAATGACACTTTCCCCTCGTTTTTCCAGTGCAGATCAATGAATATTGCTCATATCAATTTTCCAATATGCGTGAACTTCAATGTCTTAATGCGTGAAGATTTCAACGGACAGAAAAGAAGAAAGTAAACCTACTTTATCCGTCAAAGTTCATACTCGTATATCCTAGGTAAATGGGGAATATTGAGACGCGTTTTTATTATCGTCCAGCAACAGTGAGCAATCTCCTTTAAATCAACTGAACTTATGTTTTCAAGGCTGTGAAAATCGAAAGATAACGTGGAAGTCTCCCTCTTTAGTCGGTTTTTCTTCTGTTTATTTTAACATTATCTAACATAAAAGTGATAAAAATAAATTTCTGGCGTTAAATTTTTGTCTTGCTTAGTGCTTACTTGTCTTACCGCTGCTCAAAAGTGACCTTTTCTCTTAATATAAATCATGTCAGCACCGGGCTTACGCTCAAAAGTGATACCAAATATGCCTACTCCAACAAGTTCTCCTACAATAAATAATCAAATATGCTAACCACCAAAACACTAGAGGAACATCTGAATTAGCAGGCGGAATCACTGCGACTCGGCTTTGTAGAAGAAATCACCAAGATGCGCAACGAATTTATCCGGAAAATTGAGGAAGTTAAAGAAAGCTGGTCTCAAAGATTTGATGTACTGAACAAAATGATTTTCAGCATAACGGAGCGCGTCGATGTAATCGAAGCAAACACAAACACAAACACACATGCTCAGTTACATATATAATGCTGAAACTCTTGCTCTTCAACAACGAGTCAATGCCTTGGAGAGGAAGGAGGTGGCTTGGCTAGTGATGCTGTGCTTTTTGGAATACCTGAGCTCCCTGGTGAAAATCTGATCACACTCTTTAATACTTTTTGCAATAACATCAACTGCAACCCTCCACTCTTAAAGCAAGTTTTCCGCACAAAAAAACGTATTCATAACAAAGCCAATAACACCGCCAACGCATCGTCATCAATAGTTATGAAATTTAATAACACACATGACAGGAATGCTGTACTGATCTCTGCAGCAAACTACCGCAAAAACAAGCAAAAACATAGGGACGGGCTACAGTCCGCTTGGGCGAACTGTTGGATACCCTATTCTTATTCCTATCTCTCATAAGTGGGCGTGACAAAAGTCTAAGTATGGTTGAATTGTTAAGAACGCTCTACATATTTTGTTATATAATATTTAAAGGATTTTATCAAAAAAAAACGCTCCCTAGCTCAAACTTGGGTGTTTCAATAAAATTGTTTTATTTAATTGTGGGCGTGTCAGTAGGCGGATTTAAAAAAAATTAACACATGAGCATAAAGGGCTAGAGAGTATATATTATAAATTTCAGTTCCCTAGCTCACTTTGAATTTTCAAAAAAAAAAAAAAATAATAATAATTGTGGGCGTGCCAGTGGGCGGATTTTGAAAATATTTACACATGAGCATAAAGGGCCCATAGAGAGTATATATTATTAATTTCAGCTCCCTAGCTCAAACTTTGGATTTTCAAAAAAATTGTTTTATTTATTTGTGGGCGTATCAGTGGGCGGATATTGAAAAAAAATTATTCCGAGCAGTTTCAGGAGTCATAGATCATATATAAAAAATTTCAGCTTTCTAGCTCAAAATTCGATTTTTTCCAAAATTTTGTTTTTTTGAGTTTGTGGGCGTGTCTGTGGGCGGATTTCAAAAATTCGTAAACTTGATTATTTCGGGACCCTAGAGAGTATATGTTTAAAATTTCAGCTCTCTAGGTCCAGTTTAAAGGCCTAATTTTTGCCGACGGACGGACGGACATGGCTAGATCGACATTACTATCGATGCTGATCATAAATATAGTAACTTTTAGGGGTCTACGGGCAATATTAAGGTATGTTACAAACTATGCGTCAAAATTGATATACCCCTAGAATAGGGTATAAAGAGCTTCGTCTACGAGATTTCGGTATTGAATGTGATAATGATAACAGCTGTTACCTCAACGAGAGCTTAAGCAAACAATCTCGCTTTCTCTTGAATAGTGCTCTAGTATTCAAGCGGAAGAAACAGTTGTTCTCTGTTTTTACAAAATCTGGATCTGTCTACGTTAAGAAGGTGGCGAATGGAAAAAGCTTTTATATTGGAAACTCTGAAGACCTGCTGACTGCAGCTGCGACTTAATTATAATAACAACGTATTTATTAAAATTATTTTAAGATTATTAATTTAGCTATTCTCTTTTATCTTTTTATTTCTCTTTTTTTTTCTTTTTTTTATGACCTCTTCCAAGTTCTTTATTCATTCATACTTACTCCTTCTTCCTTAATTGATTAAAAATTATAATGGATATTATAAACACTTCTTCAAATGGCCAATACAGTGTGAGTGATAACGTAACGTCCACTATGTTAAATGTTCTTTCAAATCGTCATAATGGTTTTCGTGTAAGTCACTTAAATGCGCGTAGCCTTAATGTTTTTAAATTAAATTTCTTAAAGTACTCGTACCTGTTCACTGGTTCTCAAGTTGACGTTATTTGTGTAGGTGAATTTTGGTTCAAGCCTGATATTTCGGATCTTCTCTACAACATACCTGGATATAGTATATTCAGAAATGATAGGATTACTAACACTACAGGTGTGGCAATTTATTGCAAAGCAACACTCAACTGTAAAATAGTGTGCAAGTCTGTTGATTTGGGAGTAGAGTATATCATGCTTGAAATAAATGACAGTACATAGTAATAAGTGCATTGTGTCCTGTGTCTACAGCAATAATCGAAGCTGTTCTTTTGCACCTTCTTTCATGGTTCTATCTAATTACTCAGCATTATATAAGCATATAATTGTATGTGGTGACTTTAATTCAGATCTCCTCCGAAGTGACTCTCGTTCCCTTCAGTTGAGGAATTTAGTTTCCTCTGTTGGACTGGAAATAATTAATAAATATGAAACACGATTCGCTAAAAACTGCACACCTAGTCTTCTCGACCTTACCATTGTTTCTGATCCGTATCTGGTTCTTCTCTTTCACCAGATTTCATTGGATCTTGTCTCGGATCATGATCTTCTTTTTTGTACGTATGACATTAATTTTACTCAGCCTGCTGTACCTTAGTCCTTTATGTTTAAAGATTTTCGTTCTATTGACCCAACCGCCCTCGAAGCTGCGACCCTTTCAGACCTCTGGATGAGTTGCTGAACAAGTCCTGATCCAAATGTAAAATTAAATGTTTTCCAAAGTCTTGTAGTTCTAATTTTGAATCAGTGTGTACCAACTAAAACCGTAATAATTCGCAATGAAAGCTGCCCTTGGTTTGCTTCGGATGTAGTCGATGCAATGAAAGCTCGTAATAATTTGTATAGTAAATGGAAGCAAAAACCAAATAACTTTAACTGGCGTGCATATAAAATTGCGCGTAATAATACAACAGCTATTATTCGTTCTGCAAAGTCAAATTTGTATGCCTCAAAGTTTAATATTTCACTATCTCCGAGAAAACTATAGGCAAATTTACGAAAAATTGGTTTTTCCGGTAGTAGGAATGATGCAACGTGTAATTTTGATCCTGATGTGCTCAATGATTTTTTCCTTGACTCTTGTACTAGTATAGTAAACTTCTATTTGGGTGTGAACTCTGTGGAGTCGGTTCCAACTTTCGATGACTTTGAGGTGGTAACAGAAAATGATGTCACTGCTTGTGTAACTGCCATCAAGTCTAACTCTTCTGGTGAGGATGGTATACCAATCCATTTTATCAAACTAATTTTACCCCACATTGTTACTCATTTAACTCATATTATTAACCACTGTATAACAACTTCGACCTTTACCCATCCGTGGAAAGAGCATAGAGTTTTACCAATCGCAAAAAAAAGTCAATCCGATCTCTGTTGCCGATTTTAGGCCAATTAGTATTTTACCGTGCTTATCTAAGGTCTTCGAGGAACTGATAGCAAACCAACTACAAAAACATCTGTCGCTTCATCGGTTGCTTAACCCACACCAGTCCGGTTTTCGGGCCAACCATAGTTGCTCTACGGCAATGGTTAACATTATTGATGAAATAAGACAAGATTTTGACAAAGGATACGTCACTATTCTATGCTTGCTAGACTTTTCGAAAGCATTTGACAAGGCTAATCATGATGTCCTCTGCTGGAAGTTAAAAATTTGTTTGGTTTTAGTGATAGGGCTGGGCAACTCATTCGTAGCCTCCTTTCTGGCAGGCTGCAACGAGTTCTTTCTGGTGAAAAACTCTCTGCATTCAAACCTGTTTATCAAGGGGTACCTCAGGGATCGATACTAGGACCGATTTTGTTTTGTTTATTTATAAATGACCTACCGTCCGTATGTAAACATGCAGCTGTGCACCTCTATGCAGATGATGTACAGCTTCATATAACCCTACCAATGAATGATTTAAATGTCCTTGGTTCCCGACTGAACGAGGATCTACAGAAAATCCACAATTGGGCTGAGGTGAATGGTCTATCACTCAATCCAGCTAAATCGCAGTTCATTCCGATCTCTAATAAGACCATTGACACCAATAATCTACCTGATTTATGGCTCTCGAACTGTAAGCTGAATTCTGCAGTAACAGCTACTAGTCTGGGCTATGTATTGTATTTGTATTTTTATTTTAGCGGAAATATTACATTGTTCTTAAGACTATATTGCACAATTTACAGAGATGTGGTATACTCTACCTTACTACTGAAATATTAATTATAAATGTTTTAAAGAATTTTTATTTAAACTATGTAAGAAGGAAAAGCTACTATAAAAACCTTCTTATCAATTTAAGATCCTAGGAACGTAGGCTAGAGAGAATGAGGGGCGGTGAATAACGCAAGGACATCTTGATTTCATAAGAAAATGTTTACAAATTATTGCGACAACAATTAAAGTAACAATTGATTAATAATTTAACTTTAAATTTAAGGACTAAACAGTAAACAAATGAACCGATCAACAGATAAATAAATTAACAAATGAATAGATAAATATGTAAACAAAAATAGGTTAGGTTAGGTTAGGTTTATGTGGCTGTCGGCAGAAGCCGACACACTTAGACCAATTTAGGTCCATTGTGATACCACGTATATTATCTACCTCAACTCTGTAGATGGGACTGGCCAACGACACGCGGTTGTTCTCAAACGGTCTCCCATCTACGTACTAACCGCGCCCAACGTCGCTTAATTACGGTGATCTGACGAGAACCGATTAACTCGACGTGGTATGGTCGTTGGTTAAAACAAAAATAAGTAAGTAAAGAATTTGGTTAACAAATAAATAAATAATATATAAATAAATAAATAAATAAAATAAATAAATAATTGAATAAATAAATAAATATATAAATAAATAAATAAATAAATAAATAAAATAAATAAATAAATAAATAATAAATAAATAAATAATAAATAAATAAATAAATAAATAAATAAATAATAAATAAATAAATAACCAAATAAATTATCACATTTTCTTAATCAAATAGCTAGATTTGAAACCAGGATGTTGTCGGAAGTAATACATGCAACATTGTATCGATCATGTAATTTTAAAATTCTTTCTGATACTTTTTCAATATTTGCCAATGCATGCAGCTCGTCGGTGGAAAAATGCCAGGGAAGATCAAAAATCATTTTTAGAAGTTTGTTTTGGGTTATTTGCAACTGACGAATATGGCTTTTTGCACACCTCCCATCCATAAAACATTATCGCCTGGAAGATAACCTTGAATATGATTAATTTGTTTTCAAGGCTCAATTGTGACTTACGACTAATGAACGGATAAAGCGTCTTTATTGTTATGTTTACCTTCGCTTTTATTTGCTGTATATGTGGCCCGAAGGTCAGAGTTTTATCGAGATGTACCCCTAGGAACTTTGCACTCTGCTTCCATTCTGTCTGAATACCACTTATTTGCAGTCTGTTGCTTGGTAATAAACAGGTTTTTCCTTTTCTGGTAAAAAAGACAGCCTGAGTCTTTAAAGCATTTATTTTTATTTTCCAATTACTGAAATATATTTCAATTGCATTCAAGGCAGATTGCAAATTGATTTCAATGTTGGAACCGATTGCATCTGCTGACAGAATACACGTATCGCCTGCAAACATAGCGGTATCACAATTTCTAAGTTGTGGAAAGTCCGCGGTGTAGATGATAAACAATATGGGACCAATCACCGAGCCTTGGGGTACGCCAGCCACAATGGAGTGGTTTTCTGAAAACCCATTGTTAACTGACACTTTAAAAGTACGCCCAGTTAAAAAGGACTCGACAATTTTGATAAGGTAAATCGGGAAATTAAAACTCATACGTTTGTGCAGCAAACCATTGTGCCATACGGTGTCAAAGGCTTTCTCAACATCAAATAAAACCATACCTGTACTTCTTCCCGATTCCAAGTTACTTTTAATGAGACTCGTAATCCGATGAACCTGCTGACTCGTGTTGTGGTGAGTCCTAAAACCAAACTGTTCTGGTGGAAGGATATTACGGGAATATACATGAGCTAGCAATTGACATTTTATAATTTTTTCAAAGCATTTGCTCAGGCTACTTAGCAAGCTTATCGGTCTATAGCTAGAAGCTGTGGTAGCACTTATGCCCGGCTTTAAAATTGGGATAACTTTTGCTGATTTCCATTCTTTAGGAAAGTATCCCAGTTTGATGCAACCATTGAACAGACATTGAAGAAATTTTATACCTATAATTGGTAGTTTCTTTAGTAACAAGTTCTTTATTTGATCTAGACCAGCAGCTTTATTGGTTTTCAATCTTGACAATACCGTCTCCATCTCAGTAGTAGATATAAAGTTGTCCCCAGCATTTACTGGACATACAGAAGTTCCATAGAACGCTCAACTGCAGAATTTGTGTTATTACTGCTAGAAATGTTGTTTGTTATATATGATGATTTAAAAAAAAAACGTGGGCTAATGCATTTGCTTTTTCTGCATTTGTGAGCAAAATAGAATTCCCGTCCCTGAACGCAGGAATGTGACCGTTTTTCTTTTTAATTATCTTAACGATGTTCCAGAATGGTTTACTCCCTTTCTTTAAACCCTGGAGCTTATAGTTCCAGGACTAGTTTTCTGAAAGTCAGTATTAAAATTTTGATGCGATCATTGAGGCTTTTCATTTCGTAGAGGTAAATATAGTTTCTAGTTCTAATCCAGTTTGACATAAGAATATTTCTTATCTTAATCAGCTCTAGTATAGGAGATGGTAGCAAACTTGCGTTGTCTCTAGATTTGACTTTTTTTGGCACTGATTGGTCAATGCTTTCCAGAACCGCGAGAGAAAAAAAAATTTACAGCATCGTCAATTTCAGATCGGTCAGTAATATCTTCATTAAAGTCCCTCAATTTTTGTCTCACGTTGTACTTAAACCTATTCCAGTTTGCATTTTTAAAATCAAGGACTAGATTGCTGTTTTGCGCCGGTTCTAAAAGGACGCTACACAACACTGATAAATGGTCTGAACTGAGCTCATTAATAACACTGGGCTGGATGAAAAGTTCTGGCTTGTTAGTCAAAAAGAGGTCTAGGGTTGATGGGTTTGCCCTACTATTTGACGGTATGTAAGTGGGATGCGGAGGATAAAGGATATGAAAAGGGTGTCTAGAGTTAAGGTCCGCCAGGACGTTGCCCCATGCATTTGCCCTCAGGCATCCCCAGTTCCTGTGCCTACAATTCAAATCTCCACCAAGCAAGTCTGGGCTATGTAATCAATAGAAATTTATGCGGATACAACCACACCAATGTCGTGATTGGACGTATCTACGGATGCCTTCGCAAGCTTTGGCTTAGTGCTAGCTTCACACCGACCGAAGTTCGACGAAGGCTGGTCTTAACCTTAATCTTGCCCATGATAACATACGCTGAATACTGTGTATTCTTAAATAAAATCATTAAAAGTCAATCACCTTCGTATTTATTCAATGAACTTAACTTTTCTCGCTCTGAAAGGACTTTTAACATAAATCTACCTTACTACCGTTATTTAAACTCGTCTTGTTTGTTTTTTATTCACACTGTTAAATTATGGAACTCATTGCCCTCACGAATTAAGACAATCTGTAGTACTTCTAACTTTAAAAATGCAATCCTCTCTACTTCTCCACACCCTCATCACGTCAATAAATTCCTTTTGCCGATCACTCCAGTTTCGCCCCATTTCTTTTTCGATTTATACCCATTCCCTTCTATTTTCCATCTATTTTCTTCCGTTGCTGGTTATGTTATATTGTTTTTAGTTTTAAGTAGTTATCAAAATCTCTCTAAATGTAAAGTACTAAGTACTATAAAAGATACAAATCTTAATGTACAAACCTCTTGGTTTAGTAACAATAAATTGAGATTGAAATTGAATGGTCGACGAAGCAGTAACGGATCAACGAATTAATGTGGGTTCGGACCCATTGTGTAGCTAAAATTCGCAGGTTTTCAATGGAGGAGAAATTTGTTTCTCTCTCGATGACACTCTCTTTTACAACTTTTCTAGGTTAAAAAATAGGATTTTCTGTTCATTATACAAGTTTTATCGACTGCTTCTGATAGACAACCTCCCGTTATCTCGTTGAGTTTGTCAGAAAAAATGAATCATTACGAATAACATAGGAATTGCATAGAACTGAAAGGCGCCTCGAATTTAAGCTGCACACTTATTGGCGACTGATCTTCTTTTTCCTCAACAACAAAGTTTTGCTCAGGAAAAAAGTGGCCAGCCCTTTGGCTTTGGATCACTTGTTTACTGAGGCCAATCAAATGCCGTAGTTCTTAGACTTGCCAATTTTTATACCCTATTCTAGGGGTATATTAATTTTGACGCATAGTTTGTAACATACCTTAATATTGCCCGTAGACCCCTAAAAGTTACTATATTTATGATCAGCATCGATAGTAATGTCGATCTAGCCATGTCCGTCCGTCCGTCCGTCCGTCCGTCCGTCCGTCCGTCGGCAAAAATTAGGCCTTTAAACTGGACCTAGAGAGCTGAAATTTTAACCATATACTCTCTAGGGTCCCGAAATAATCAAGTTTAAGAATTTTTGAAATCCGCCCACAGACACGCCCACAAACTCAAAAAAACAAAATTTTGGAAAAAATCGAATTTTGAGCTAGAGAGCTGAAATTTTTTATATATGATCTATGGCCCATAAAACTGATTGGGACATAAAATTTTCAAAATCCGCCCACTGACACGCCCACAATTAAATAAAACAAATTTTGGGAAAAATTGAATTTTGAGCTAGAAAACTGAAATTTTTTATATATGATCTTTGGCCCATAAAACTGCTTGGGACATACAATTTTCAAAATCCGCCCACTGACACGCCCACAATTAAATAAAATATTTTTTTTGAAAAACCAAAATTTGAGCTAGGGAGCTGAAATTTTTAATATATACTCTCTAGGGGCCCTTTATGCTCATGTGTAAATATTTTCAAAATCCGCCTACTGACACGCCCACAATTATTTTTTTTTTATTTTTGAAAGTCCAAAGTTTGAGCTAGGGAGCTGAAATTTATAGTATATACTCTCTAGGTGCCCTTTATGCTCATACTTAAATTTTTTTAAAATCCGCCTACTGACACGCCCACAATTAAATAAAACAATTTTATTGAAAAACCAAAGTTTGAGCTAGGGAGCGTTTTTATTTACAAAAGCTTAGTTTTTTCGATAAAATCCTTTAAATTTTTGTCACGCCCACTTATGAGATATAGGAATAAGAATAGGGTATCCAACAGTTCGCCCAAGCGGACTGTAGCCCGCCCCTATGTTTTTTGAAGATTTCAACACGTAAATGCTGCTGTTATGGATTATTTTTTCTTCGTTCCTTTAATACACCCGTGATCACCAGTCGTGTTAACCTACGGATTTGAATGCACACTTTTCGTTGAGTTTTAAGGTGTATAATGTGTCGCTAGGCACATAGACTTTATTGTATGTTGCATTGTTGCACTATGCTTTATTGTTATTCCGATCTTAATTTATAAAGGTTAGCTTACTTAATGGGCACCCGACATATTGATCATTCGCTCAATGTGGCCGAGCCAATGTAGTCGACGTGATTTAGCTTTTTGAACTACATCCACATCTCTGTACAGCTCATAGAGTTTGCGGTTGTATCTTTTCAGCCATTCGCCCTCCTCGCACACAGATCCAAATATTCGACACAGTATTTTTCTTTCATAGGCATCCAATATAAGCTCCTTTTTCCTGGTTTTTTGACCAGCTCTCACCACCATAAAGCAGGACTGACAGGCTTAAGCTTCGATAGAACATGCATTTTGTCTTTCGAGTGAGGAGTTTCAAACGCTTTTGCTTTGCCAAACCGAAGTAGCAGCGGTTTTCCAAGATAATTCTCCGCCGACTAAGGTGGCATTCGTGGAGTTGATGTTTACTCCTAGGTAGATGAACTCCTTAACTACCTTCAAGTTATTGCTTTTGCTATCAACAGTGACGTTTTGTCCCAGGTGGTGTAAAGATGTTTGTTTGTTGACAGCATGTACTTGGTCTTGTCCTCATTTCTTCAAAACAAACCATTTTCGCCTGTTCTTTAATCGCCGTGAAAGCTTCTAACACGGCACGCTGGGAACGCCCGATGATGTCGATATCGTCCGCATACCCCAGTCGCTGAACGGATCTATTGAGGATAGTACCTTCTGTGTTGACACCAGAACAAGATCGAAGAAGTCACATGATAGCGCATCTCTTACCGAAATCTTAGTATGAAGATTTGGTCTATTGTCGATCTGCCGGGCCGGAAGCTACACAGGTACGTGCCGATTAGTTTGTTGCAGAATGGCTTCAGACATTCACACAGTACGTTGGATAGGATCTTATATTCGACATTTAGCAGGGATATGCCTCGATAGTTCTTGCAAGACATAGGATCGCCTTTTTTGAAGATTCGGCATATGGAGCTAATAGTAGAAGATAGATAGATGCATTCTTCCACCCATACTTGGTTGATGATTTGATGCATGCGCCCTACCAAAACATCACCTACGTATTTGAATAGCTCCGCTGGCAAACCATCTCTTGCTCATCCTCTCTGTGTAGACTCTGACTACTCCAGGTGTGCAAAGGCGTCAAACGTCGAATTTCTTCTTTTGGGCAGTTCGCAGCTTCTTCGCGCTGGACAGTCGAGTTCTAAATTTAGCCACAACAAGGAAATGGTCAGATTCGACGTTTGCCACTTGGAATGTATGCACCTTTATGAAGTTGGATACGTGCCTAGCATCGATTAGTACATGGTCGAAGTGAAAAAAAACATATAGCAACAAATTAATTAAAACCATATTTGGTTAGGGACAAGGGTCCTCATAACAGTTATATCCATGTTGACACCAAAACGCTTCAAGTTGGACCACAATTTAATTTTATTTTTAAAACTAAGATAAACAAGAAATTAACACTAACCACAATTCATTTCCTTACTTATTTCTTTATATGGGGCTCGTGTAAGTTGTTTATCTTCACCATACACCATAAAGATAAAAAATACAAATATTTTTTTCTTTTATATGAATTTGACAAAAGATACATTGGTATAGGTAGGTACATAGAATAATCTGTTCGCACACAAATTAAAATATGGAATTCTATTGATAATGCAGTTGGTTAATGAAAAAATGTTTTATTATAATGCCTACCTAATTCGAAGTCATATATCACATGTCTGTAGCCAGTTTTCTTATTTACCTTCCAAGCATTGTCCATAACACGGTGTGACGCTCGATGGCACAAGTCTTTTAAAATTACAGTTCTGTCTATTACGCATGCAAGCCCATACAGTTAGTTCTTCCTAACAGCCATAATTGCTAGTCATATATTTTTATATTTTTTATTTCACAGGTAGGCAGATAAGCAGCGATAAGCAGCAGCTACTTTAACTACTATTTGCCCAAACTGACATGCGATCTTTATCTTTCCGTCAAAGTGAGACTCTTTTGCATCCCACACACAGAGAGCAACTGTAATTCATCCCAGACACTGCGAGGTGATATCATCTGTATCTGGAGGAGTGATAGCGTCGCTTCATCACTAAGTCCAAAGTCAGATGGCATGATGGTCGTATCTTTGCCTCCATATATCCGGGACAATCAGTTAGGAATGGTCGGTCATCAATGCGCCCGGTAAAAGATTTAAAGATAATCTCTTTTAAAAGCTATTTGGTGTGTCCTTTAATCGGAGATTAATTCTTGATATATGACACAATATTATTGCATCCAATTTTGATTAAATCTGCTCCCACCGAGAGTGTTTGTGTATCTCTTCGACGAAATAATATCGCAGGTGTAACAGTGTGTTCAAATTGTGGATCGGGAACAATTTACGCCCAACCGATATGAAGCTTTCGGGAGCAGTTTAGTTAATCCGTGATAAACCCAGTGATTACTACCCGCCCCCCCCCCCCCCCCCCCCTGTAATAAAATGCTTGATGCGGGCTTATTGCATAGTGTCAATGTAACTGCAAACGCTAGTAGCTTTACGGACCTACTGCAAAATGTAACAACAACGGCATCAATTGTTGATGCTGTCAGAACGGAATGGTTGTCCTCAGCATTAGCCTCAAATTTTTCACTGGAATCAACGATATTTACATCGATGTTAAGCAATAAGACAACGTTCCAGGAGTATGACGATGATGTATCCGGGTTTGGGAAAGACGATGAGGAAACCTATAATAGATGTGATCCAAGAGGGAGGCATTTTAATTGTACTAGGGACGAGTTCTTGCAGTTCGCCAGAGGACCACAGCAGCTGCCTTTGGTTCAAACATTGTTGGTAAGTGATACAATGTAAGCAGTTGGTTAAGAAAACTTTATTGAATGTGTGTGAACAAAATGCGAGCACAGATTTGTTAAAACAATTATATAGTAAAGTAAATACTCATCGAGCAACGATCTTCCATTTTAGGGGGATTAATCTTGTGTCAGAATCCTATTTTAAAGCGATCAAAAGCACCACTGATATATACAGGCTATGCCTGGAGGTTTAGGAAACAACAGAATGACTGTTCTGTGACTACCCCGCCATTGCCGTAAGACCCATATAGTTTAACACGTTTGTTCACAAAACATTGATAAATAAATAATATTCAATAGCAAATAATAGCAAATAATAAATAAACAAATATAGGTATTCAAATAATAACTAAACAAGTGCAAAATCTTTAGTAAAAATTCGTTAAGGCAACATCACTTAAGGTCACTAACCACTTACCAGTTTCCGACTCAATCCTGACGCGGTTCCGCACACAAGGCTAGTCAAAGGGCAATTAAATTTGTAAATGGTTTCTTCTGGGTTTGACATCTTTGATATGCTAAAGAGTTTATAGATTTTCAACCCACATTCGCTCGCAAGGACAAACTAGACTGTTGAACTGATTATAAACAAGTCAAATCGTGAGAGACGTTTCCAACTTTTTACATTCAGCTGCTCGGTGATTAAAATGGTAAACTTACTACTTGGCATAAATATTATTAATTTATTTTATACTCCACTACGTTCTAGTTAATATTAATTGAAAATTTCACGACTCACTTTTAGAAAGCATTAAATTGTTCATTTACCAATTTGGAAATTTATACCGCCCGAGAATCATTGCGTCCCTCTTAGGATGTTTACCTATCAATCGAGCGATTTGCTGAGGTAGCTGGTTGTTGTACAAAAAAAGTTTGTGTGTACTCATGTACGCGCAGTGGAGGTTAAACACTCTGTTCCACGTGTTTACGAACACGTAGTTTCTTGATTTAATTTTATGAATTTTTTTAAATCCTTCGATAATATAGATAAAACTAATATGAAAGAAGGCTATATTATGTTTATGTTGAAAAAAAAAATTGGGATTAGGTAGATAAATTCAATTTTTTGATGCTTTTCCCAATAAGGTCATACAATTAATCATTTATTTCGTTCCACATGTTTACCAACAGTAACTAGATGCTTACCAGGTAATAAAACAACGGTTTTTTTTAGAATAAATTAATTTGGGTTTTATTAAGATCAATGTTGGTACTCCTTTAGGTAATGGCGAAATCTTTAGCCTCGAGAATGAAACAACCTCAAGTACTTTCCCGAAGGGCTTTTATTTCCTATAAATGTTTATTTGTTTTTAAACTTAACAATTTTTTTTTGTTAGTGTCTTAATTACTTACGTTTAGGGTTTTTTAGAGTTTTTATTTACTTTAATATAAGTTTTAGGTACCATGCGGTACAAAGAATGACCTCTTAACCAAAAGAAAAGTTAATATAAAAAGATGGTGGAAGAGAAGTTTCATTTTATTTTTTTAATTTAAGTGGTGCCAAATGGAGCTTAAGGCGCGGTATTGCCAGTATTGTTAACACTCCCCCTGGTAAGCTGGTTCCATGAACTGGCTTTTCATCTTCTTCAATACGGCCAACTTCTAGTACGGCGATTTTGGCGGCGGACCTGGTTTAGATACCATTTTGTGTCTTCACTATCGCGCTTCTGACTACGCCATCCTTGCCTGGCAGTACCTTGAGTATAACTCCCTTCGGCCAACTATTTCGCGGGCTGTCTGGATCGGTTATGATGACGACATCTCCTTCTTGAATAGACCTAGTCGAGGAGTACCACTTCGTACGCTTAGTAAGATCGGGCAAATATTCTTTCACCCAGCGTCGACAGAACTGATTTGCGAATTGCTCACTAGTTAGCCAACCTTTTCGTAGTACTACTCCGTCATTGTAAATCGGCCCACCCAGCTTCTCGCTACTTGATGTTCCCAGTAAAAGATGGTTTGGTGTCAATGCTTCAGCATCACCACCCTCTAGAGGAACGTAAGTAAGGGGTCGGGAATTAAGGATTCTCTCTACCTCAGACAACATAGTACATAAAAGCTCATCTGATGGGTTTCTCATTGGAGAAATACGAGCAAGTGTTTGCTTTATGGAGCGAACTAACCTCTCCCAGCTACCGCCCATATGAGGAGTTAGGGGGGGATTAAAGTTCCATTTTACATTGGGTCCAACGAAGCTTTCAGTTATTTTTTGTACGTCCAAGATTTGCATCGCCTCCTTGAGCTCTTTACTAGCTCCCCGAAAGTTTGTGCTGTAAATCACTGTAAATTTCGAGCGGCCAACCTCTACGCGAGATAAATCGTTTTAAGGCCATTATATAGGAGTTAGCTGAAAGGGTGTAGGCTATCTCAATGTGAACTGCACGCACTGTGCAGTCATTAGGACACCCCATCGTTTTTCTAAGTGTCTACCCACTTTGACATGTAATGGTCCAAAATAGTTAATTCCTATGTATGAGAATGGTTTAGTGAATGGTTGCAGCCTTGCTGCTGGCAGGTTACCCATAAGTGGTGGATTTGGAAGACTTCTTTTATTTTTGCATTCTTGGCAGCTTTTTTGTATTGACTTTAGTAGGGCACGAAGTCTAGGAATGTTAAACTTTTGACGCAGTTCATTTACTACCGTTTCGTTGTATTGATGGAAGAATCGATCGTGGTAATCTGAAACGATTAATTGGGTGAATTGATGTTGTTTTGGTAAAATGATCGGCCGTTTTGTATAAAATGGAACTCTTGGTGCTGCATTGATTCGTCCGCGTACTCTCAATACCGAATTTTCATCTAAATACGGTGAGAGCTTATCAAGGGCACTTGTTTTCTCGATTTGACGTACTTTTGGATCTGCATTGTTGTCACCTTGATTGAGAACAGAGATCTCTTCAGCAAAAACATCCCATTGACACACCCTGTAGAGGTAATTTTCAGCCTTTTGAAAATCTTGTTGAACCAAACACTTTGTAAACGTTTTCTTCCTCCTGCGTTCTGTAGACATCCGCAATAAGCGGTACACCTGTGCCATACTCCGAATCTTGTTCCATTTACTAAATCGGCTTACATCAATGAGATTGTTGAATGGTTCTACTTGATGGAGATGAATCTGTCTTAACTCTTCGACTGAGGCTTCCGCATGTATGAATTCCACAGTCCAATGTTCTTTTGTATCATACAAAAACTGTGGACCAGTATACCAACGACTATTGGAGTTGAACTCTTTCTTGAATTGCCATTTTGTGGCCTCATCCGCAACGTTTTCTGTACTGAGATCCATCTCCAGTTTTTAATTTCTGTTTCGTCGAGAATTTCTCCAATGCGGAAGGCAACGAACTTTTTATATTTTCGATGATCGGAATTTATCCAGCTAAGGACTGTTTTGGAGTCTGACCAAAACCATTTTTCATCAATATCAATCGAATGCCCTTCCTCTATCATTTTTGCAAGTCGCGTACCTAGAACCGCTGCCTCTAGCTCAAGCCTGGGTATTGAAATAACTTTCATTGGTGCTACTTTGGTCTTGGCGGCAATTAAGCTGCAACTTGTAAAATTTCCGTTCGTTACCCGAAAGTACCCTACTGCCGAATAAGCGACCTCGGTGGCATCAACAAAAATATGTACTTGAACGGAGGAATTTTTGGTAAAAGATAACTGGTGCAAGTACGGCCTTCGAATGGAAATATCTTTAATTGATGGGATGAAGCTTTTCCATTTTGTTGTGTTGTGGAAGAATTTTTTTGTCCCACTCGACCGCCGAACTCCAAACTTCATGTAAAATTATTTTTAGTAGCACCATGAAATTAGTTATGAGTCCCAGAGGATAGAAAACCGACATTAGAACTTTCAGAATTTCTCTCTTACTTGGCCATAACCCTAAGACATCAGCTTTAATCGTATGTGCCGTAATCGCAAATGAGAATGTGTCATCACTTGGTGACCACCACATGCCTAGAATTTGTTCTGTACCGGAGAGAAGATGCCAATTACTTCTATTTTTCTCGTACTTTGCCGCCCGTTCTTTTAAGTTCTTAAGTACTGCTGTAGAACTCGACATGAAATTACGGATATTAAATCCAGCCTGATCGTGAATGGAAATCACCTCGTTTGACAATTTTATTGCCTTCTCCTCTGATTCCACGCTGTCGAGATAGTCGTCCACATAAGGCGTTTTTCTTTTTTAGCTCCGAGCGGGGCACTGAGCTGTCAAAAAAAGAACTGTGTTACTTTTTTAGCTCGGAGCGCTCTGAGCACAAAATTTGTATTTCTTTTTTATCTCTGAGCTAGCTCAGGGCTCGCTCGATGAGCTCGATTAAAAATGACCGAGCACATAGAGCGAAAAGCTGAGCGCGGCTGACTTCATTCATTATTTGTGCTTTTTCCATAGTTGATTTACTATAAATTATAATTTAAATGGAACAATCCTTGACAAACACCAATTTCAGAAGCAATCCTGACTATTTTGAAAATTAATAGAAAAAAAATTATCTAATGACAGTTCAGTGCCCAATTCTGTTTCTTAATTAGCTCGGAGCGCTCAGGTTATGTTCAGCTCGGAGCGAGCTCTGATCGCTCGGGCCCCGCTCTGTTCCCCGCTCGGGGCTAAAAAAGAAAAACGCCTATAGTGGTTTTCAATCACGGCTCTGACTACTCTTGGAAATTGCTTTTCGTGTTTCTTTGCGTTTTCATTTTTAACGAATTGAGCGCAAAAGGGAGAGCAAGTTGAGCCAAATGTCATCACTTGCATTGCATACTCCTCCACCTTCTTGTTATCTTTGCAAAACCACAAAAAACGTTGAGCATGTTGATCGGTTCTCTTTATTCCTATTTGGTGGAACATTTCCTTTATATCTGCACAAATGGCTATTTTTCCCTGCCTAAACCTAAACAAGACTGAACATAGGGAAGGAACAATATCTGGGCCCGATAAGAGCATTGAGTTCAATGATATAGCATCTACCGTCACTTGTTCGGTTTGTTATGATTGACAACCGCAAATATTGGAAGATACCACACGGGGAGACATTCTTGTTTTTAATTCAGTTTCGCTCAATTTTCTGGCATATCCCTTTCGTAGGTAATCTTCTATTTGCATGTGTAGATTTTCGTTGAGTTTTTTGTCTTTTTCATTCTCGTTCCCAAGCACTTTAACCGTCTTTCTGCCATTGTGCGGCTGTCAGGCATTTGTTTTGATTCGAACTTCCACAGAAGCTGAGCAATGTATTTTCTTCCCTTCTATTATGGTGTTGTTTTCCATCATCGCAACTGCCTTTTCATCATCGTGAGAGCGTAGAACTTTAAAGTTTTTTGTGCCAACGGATTCTAAAGCGATAAATTCTTTTAATTGTGTATTCAGATTTTTGTCTTCATCTTGTTGGCAATCACAAGTGTGAAAGTTAAAGTGATTATCAGATGATCAGATGTATCGTTATAGCGTATGCAAGGACCAAACACCGTCCAGCCCAGTCGCGTTTTTGCCACCACCGGTTGGTGGTTCTCTTGTCTGCAATGGAATACTTAGCTTCCAATGATCTAATCCAAGTAAGATCCGTGGCTGAGCGTTTGCGTATGACTCTATTGGGATACCCTTTAAATGTTCGTAACGATTGGACAATTCCTTGGCGTTTATGGTCTGTTTTGGAAGCTCGAGAGACTTTACCGTGCGTACGTTTGGGATATTGTATTTTTTACTGAGCATTGATGAAGAAATTTGTAATTTTATTTTTCTAGATGACTGCTCTGTTCTATGCATGTTTGATGTCCACTTAAGGCATAACGGCTGTGATTTTCCTTCCACCGCTAGCTCCAGTGCGAGTTTTTCATCTAAAAGTGATATCGATGAGCCATCGTCGAGGAAGGCGAAAGTGTCCACTTGTTTTTGTTCATTGTGTAATGTAACCGGAACGATTCTAAATAAAATACTCCGCTCGTTTAACTTGTGGTAACAGTTTATTTGCACACCTTCAGTTACTGATGAGTTTGGTGTTTCACGTTTTTTATGAAGAAGCTGGTGGTGTTTATCAACGCATCCGTCAACTCCACTAACCTTTTGCATGTAGCAACGGCTTCGGCAAACGGCAAACGGTGTAACGTTTAACAACAACCCACCGATCGTTAATATTCATATTCAAGAATGTTTGGCATTGATCAACAGTCCGACAGTTAGATCGACAAAGTAGACATTTCCTTGAGGCTTGAGGTGGATCTGTCTGTGCCTGTGAGTCCCGATGAACATTGATTACTGCTCTAGAAGCACTTCTTTCTGTTCTGGTGCCGGATGGATGCAGTTCATGAAGTGGGTTAACAATGGATGCAGAATGTGCGATTCCTTCTAGCCATGTACTATAAGCCGATAGGTTGACAACGCTTAGATTTTTCCTATAATTTCCCCACTCAAGACGAATAGGCGGTGGTAATTTATTCGTCAACTCCCGTAGCAGAGACGGGTTCTCTAAATGTCCATGTAAACCGGTGGCTTCCATCACGCCGCATATGTTTTGGACTGCTAAAGAGAATTTTATAATTGATTGTAGTTCTTCTTGTCGAGGTGGTGGTTCTTTCCGTATTTTTTTCCACTAGATTGTCGATGATGACTTCTGGTTGCCCAAAATGGATGTGAAGAGTGTTCAAAACCCCTGGCACTTGCTCGGGCATAAGAAGTCTGTTTCTGACGGCATCTAAGGCTTCGCCTTTAAGGCAATTTTGCAACCGACGAAGATTATCCATATTTGTAAATCCGCAAGAAGTCGTTGTGCTGTTAAACCAACTTATAACTAGTGGCCACTCTTCCGGGCGTCCACTGAATGTCACTTTGATCCTTTGTCATTACCTGTCTGGCTGCCATATGCTCTGCTGAGGGCGAGGAGAGTTTGAACTGTTTTGCCTCACGCTGTGCTTGTTTTGAAATATTTTTTGTTGTTATTTGTTTGATTTGTGGTTTCTCCGGAGTGTGATTCATATTGTTGTCAAGCTCAAACTGTTCGTGATCAGTTTCAGAATCCGATGGGACAGATGGCTCGGATGAGTCGGCGGAGTTGGATGCAAACTCTAGAAGCATTGCGTACTTCTTTTCCAGGAAAGCCCTGTCACGTTGTTCCTGCATTTCCTTTTCTTCCTGCAGTTTTTGTAAATGCAGCTCACGTTGTTTAGACCTCGATGTTTTTCTTGCTTGGCTTGAGGCGGAGGAATTCGGGCGTTGCGGAGATACTTGTGAACTCTTCTGTGCTAGTGGCAGAGTAACAATTTTCTTTGTGGCGGCTTGATCAATCTGTTGGCTTTTTATATCCTCAGCTGACGCAGCTGGTGGGACCTGTTGACACTTTGCACAATGCCAATCTTGATCTTTAATATCGTCTGTCACTCCAACGCAGATGAATGATACCACTCGTCACAGGTATCACATTGTACCATGTAATCGTTGTCCACCGACTTGCAGGCTTTACAATTAAAAGACAGGTCGGATCGTTTTGGTGCCATATTAAAACGATTTCGGTTTAGTGTCTTTGATGTTTATTTAGTGATTTAATGAGAGATAATAATTTTCAAATGTACTGTACTTAACTGACGTAGAGAGTTTGGGATATGCAAGAGTATGGACAAGGTTTAATAGTAATGAATTGGAAAGACTTACCCTACGTTCCTGGATTGAAGTGATGGTGATGGCAATTTGATAATTTGGTTATGCGGTGATTGGCTCTGCCGACTGATGATTCTGCTGATGACGGCGAAACGGTGAAGATTGTACTTGATGACGATGGCGATGGCGATGCGGTGAAGATGATGCTGGCGATGTGATGAAGAGGATGATGAGTTTGCCTATGGAAAATAATGTGCCGATGCAGTGTAAATTATTGTCGATGACAATTTGCTTTGGCTTAAAATGGCGGCTGGTTAACTAAATCGTCTTGCCTAAATTGTCTTGAATTATTGTCTTGGTGACAATTTGCTTTGGCTAAATTAAACGATTGTTAGTTTTCTTCAATTTCTATAAACGAAATTAAAGTGTGTTGGTACTCCTTTAGATAATGGCGAAATCTTTAGCGTCGAGAATGAAACAATCTCATTTACATCTGTTTCCCGAAGGGCTTTAATTTCCTCTAAATGTTTATTTGTTTTTAAACTTAACAATGTTTTTTTTTTAGTGTCTTAATTACTTACGTTTAGTGTTTTTTAGAGTTTTTATTTACTTTAATATAAGTTTTAGGTACCATGCGATACAAAGAATGACCTCTTAACCAAAAGAAAAGTTAATATAAACATAGGGTCGGGCTACAGTCCGCTTGGGCGAACTGTTGGATACCCTATTCTTATTCCTATATCTCATAAGTGGGCGTGACAAAAATTTAAAGGATTTTATCGAAAAAACTAAGCTTTTGTAAATAAAAACGCTCCCTAGCTCAAACTTTGGTTTTTCAATAAAATTGTTTTATTTAATTGTGGGCGTGTCAGTAGGCGGATTTAAAAAAAGTTTAAGTATGAGCATAAAGGGCACCTAGAGAGTATATACTATAAATTTCAGCTCCCTAGCTCAAACTTTGGACTTTCAAAAATAAAAAAATAAAAATTGTGGGCGTGTCAGTAGGCGGATTTTGAAAATATTTACACATGAGCATAAAGGGCCCCTAGAGAGTATATATTAAAAATTTCAGCTCCCTAGCTCAAATTTTGGTTTTTCAAAAAAAATATTTTATTTAATTGTGGGCGTGTCAGTGGGCGGATTTTGAAAATTTTATGTCCCAAGCAGTTTTATGGGCCAAAGATCATATATAAAAAATTTCAGCTTTCTAGCTCAAAATTCAATTTTTCCCAAAATTTGTTTTATTTAATTGTGGGCGTGTCAGTGGGCGGATTTTGAAAATTTTATGTCCCAATCAGTTTTATGGGCCATAGATCATATATAAAAAATTTCAGCTCTCTAGCTCAAAATTCGATTTTTTCCAAAATTTTGTTTTTTTGAGTTTGTGGGCGTGTCTGTGGGCGGATTTCAAAAATTCTTAAACTTGATTATTTCGGGACCCTAGAGAGTATATGGTTAAAATTTCAGCTCTCTAGGTCCAGTGTAAAGGCCTAATTTTTGCCGACGGACGGACGGACGGACGGACGGACGGACATGGCTAGATCGACATTACTATCGATGCTGATCATAAATATAGTAACTTTTAGGGGTCTACGGGCAATATTAAGGTATGTTACAAACTATGCGTCAAAATTAATATACCCCTAGAATAGGGTATAAAAAGATGGTGGAAGAGAAGTTTCATTTTAATTTTTTAATTTAAGTGGTGCCAAATGGAGCTTAAGGCGCTTTATTGCCAGTATTGTTAACAATTAACAATAGCTTTTTATAATGGTTACTACCTCCCGATACCTGTATCACTTCAAGAAGCCTGATTAAGAGATTATACAGTTCTTTCAAAAAATTTAGTAAAATTTCGGACCCGGCTTGTTTTATGGCTTTAATTATTTCTTTCGGGTTGGAGCATTGCTTTCCTCCTTCGTAGAATTTTTGAACGCCATCCCCACTCGATTTCCATTAAGTGCAGTTCCGGTGAATATGGCGGCAATGCCATCAGGTCTACATTTTGACTCTGAATCGAAGTTTTAGTTATTCTTGTGGTATTTGTCGATGAATTGTCCATTGTTGTCCACCAAACAATTTGGAAAAATGAGGGAAAGCTCTTTCCAGTATAGATTTTTGGGTTATTGCGGTCGTTCTTGAGCTTTGCAAATCAAGGTTTGCATTTCCGTCAAGGCTTACTGCTCCCCATACCATAACTCCACCTCTCCTGCTGTGTCTACTATCCAAGCTTATTTCATCCTTCCTCAAATCATGGAAATAATGATTATATCCCTCAGGTCAATCTAAATTAAATTTTTTTCATCTGAAAAGGCCATAGTATGCCACTCTAGACTCTACCTGACGTGACTTACTGCAAAATCCATACGCTGACTTTTGCGTCCTGCGTTCAATTGGGGTTTCTTTTTTATTTTTTTTTAGCTTATATGTTTGGACTGCTGTATCACGCGATAAACAGTTGATATACGATCTTCAACTAATGTTTCTGCCTTAATGTTACTTAGAGAACGTCCAGCATTTGAAGCGGCTCTCAGTATCACCCGTCGATCCTGACATGTTGTTGCTCTGATTATTCCTCCTTTCCGGTTTTTTCTATAGTTCTTAAGGTCCTTAAGATAGCTGCGAACAACAGTTTTTCGTCTTCCTATCTTAACCGCTCTAAAACGGAAAGATTTGCCTTGCTCCTTGTAAGCTCAGCCTATTTTATTCTTAGAATTTCTTTTACCAATACTTGTTGTTTCCCAGAAATTATGTTTTTAATAATTTTAAATATAATAAGAGGTGAATTTGGTTACTGTTCGTAAACAGGTGGAACGAAAAGAGGACTAATTTTATGACCTTATTGGGAAAAGCATCATAAGAATTGAATTTATCTACCTATTCCCATTTTTCCCAACAACATTAACATAATATAGTCTTGTTTCATATTGCATTTGGTTTTTCCCATATTATCTACGGATTTAAAAAAAATCGTAAAATTAAATGAAGAAATTACCTGTTCGTAAGCATGTGGGACGGAGTTTACTTCTTTGGCGTGATGTTTATTTTATCGTTATTGTTAAAATCGTATACCAATTGCAATCAATGAAATATATGCGCACTTTATTCTAAAAATGTACATATACAATCCCGATTACTTTACAACGAACTTCATCTCATTTCGATAACGGAAGCAAGTGGGTTTCGAGATCCGACAAATCGTGGCAAATAGCGACGAAGCAATTGGGTTCCGCAAACCAATGATTGCGCTACAGCGCTTCCGCTACAATTAAAATTCTACCCTCAATTCGCTAAAAGAAGTATATTTTAAAACATCGAGAAGGGCTACAGTTCACTTGGGCGAACTGTTCTATACCCTTTTCCTACTCCCGTCCCTCATAAAGTGGGCGTGACAGAAGTCTCAGTATGATTGAATTGTTAAGAACGCTCTACAACATACGTTGCCACTAATTTCATCAGGGTTTTTCAATATTAATTTAGCGTCCGAAGATGGACAACTCTTGGTAAACAAACTACAAATGAATAATAACCGAAATGCACAAGGCATGGAACAACTATCGATGCAGTTATCTTTCTAATTTTCATTCGAAAACATATATATCTTATTTCTCATACCATAAGCCTATTGTCTCGGTCTTACAATCAACCACAGTAATTACTGATGTATCCGATAATGAAAATAATGAATAAAAGTAAAAAATCTATTCAAAAATATTAATTTATCAACGAAATCCTATAATAAATTTAAATATTTATAGAAAATTAATATATGTATATGTATATACATGTATATATTATCCATATATACATATATAAACATGTATATGTACATATAGATGGAGCAAAAGAAGTTTTACTTCAGTCGTGTGGTCTTAAGCACACTCATGTTTTTTTTAATTGTGGAAGCGTCTTTAAACACGAGCATTAAGGGCTCCTAAAGACTATATTATAATTTGCAGCTTCCTTACCCAAACTTTGACTTTTCCATAAATTTATTTTATTTAATATTTATTTAATATTTATATTAAAGTAAATTTAATATATCAAAAATTTCAGCTCTCTAGTTCAAAATGTATGTTTTTGTTAAATTTGTTTTTAGAGATTGTGGAGATCAGTTAGCGGATTTTAAAACATCTTAAACTTGACTTTTTCAGGCCTATAGAGAAAATACGGTTGAAATTCTCCAGTTTAAAGGCCTATTTTTTGCCGGACATTGCTAGATCGACATTACTATCGATGCTTATCATGAAAATAGTAACTTTAAGTGGTCTACGGGCATTAGTTACAAACTAAGAGTCAAAACTAATATACCACTAAAATAGGGTATGAAGAAACGGATATCGCCGCTTAAGAATTCATCAAAAATTCTTGGCAGCACTTACATATCTATGAAACATAGCGGTCGGTTGTAGAAAACTAAAATAAATTGAAGAAAAGTAGGTATTATAAACATCTTTAACGCTCTGTTATTTTCACAATTTAACTGATGTGGTAGTTATATTCTTAAGTTAAGAGTACGCGTTATTATATCTGATTACTCCTATATATAATATAATTATGATGAGCCCATTAGCAAAAGAGGGACTTGTGTTGTTTTTCATTTTGACAGCATAATGCTCAAATATCTAACCTCAAATATACAATATACAATATACCGTAAATGAGCCATTTTGGTATTTCTCTCCAAATGCCATGCTTATTTGATAGGACGTTGAATGCAATAAATCCATCAAGATACATAAAATATAGGTTTGCATTGGCATTCAATGGGATCGAAATTTATTCTTTGGACAACCAAGGCTAAACTTGAATTAAAAATCAGACCCCATCTCGAAATATATTGGCATATTGTGTTCAGTAATGCCGAATTGAATTTAAAATTGAAAACCAAAAACAATACAGGCAGTTAGGTTCTATGAAAGCAATGAGAACCCAGTCGCATACTCCAAATACCTCAAATACTCGTTAACAGACAATACTCTAGACATCATTATTGCAAAAACACTTTATCCAATCGTATTTTACTAATTGCTTGGATAAAATTGAAATAAATCGCTTCGAAAATTCCATTCCATGCACACAGAAATTTGAGGAACACGACCAGCGACAGTAATACTCAAGCTAATTTGTTTAATAACAATTTTGTATAACGGAATCGCTTAATAACGTTACTTTACGCAACAGAAGCTGAATAAATATTTACCTAAAACTAAGACGATTAAATTAAACTTTTAATCAGTCACAAGTCTCATTATCAACTTGGTTAACTACATAGCTACGTAATTGGAGCGAGACCGATACAGAATCGTTGAGCTCCGATTCAAGGTGGCTGTGGGCAGACTGAATATTAATTGTACATCACTAGAATGCCAGCCGGTGGGACGTCCACACAAAAAAATTCTTCTTTAATCCCACACATTAGTGGTGTTGATAATTGCACTGATTATCCAAAGGAATACCCATCGGCCCGAGAAATTCATTAGAAATTATATCAAATAAAATAATCAATAAGAGAGAAATAGGAAATTGTGACGAATTTGTTGACCTCGTGGTTTGATCCTTTCAATAAGTATTTCTGCGAATTGTGATTTGAAATTCAGCAATATATAATCATTAACCTTATTGCACAGCTACGACAGAATTATAATGGTAATTTTGTAACCACGAATTCAATATAAAAGGGCTAACTGGTTTGATAAAGGCAATTTCCTCTTTCTGCAGCTGTAGCTATAGGACATGTTTGCAAGGAACACCGCTGCAATTGTTGATGGAATGGAAATTCGACTTTTCAGTGAAATTAGGAAATCAAAGTTTCATCGAATATGAACAGGTTTTTTGTCGATTTCTTTTTGTTGACTTTTATTTTGCATGTCATGCCCACTTGAAGTTTTATTATTGTGTTTGAGATTTCGACATTTTATGAGTAGGTACCAGTGGCGTTGAGTCAGACCAGACATTACTTTCTAGTTTCTAACAAATCACATTAAACCCTTCCAAATGAAACTTATAATATATATGTAATGTATTTCATAATATAAACACGTAAGAAATCGCATTATTATTGTGTGTATCCATATCTTATCACCAGCACACTCGACACTCAAAGCGAAGACAAAGGCAACCCAAAATATGTCGTGTTATAAAATCTCACTGGAAAGGTGCTCAAGTACAATTTTGTGTGTATATGTCTTTATCCGCACAGTCATCGTCGCAAGAAATCAAAGGCAAGACAATACGAAATATGTCGGTTTCGGGCTTAAAATCCTACTCGTATCACTGGATAGCTAGTTGCTCTTGAGAACAAATTTTTTGTGTATCCCTTTTTCTCCCATTAGCACTGTGTAGGACTGCTCTTTGTTCAACATCAGCTTTTTGATGAAACAAACAAAACGCTTTTCTTCGAACTATTAAACTGATTTGAGAAAACTGAAGCAAGGCAACCAAATTTGTTGTGTATCCCTTGTTCTCACTTATCACCGTGTTTGACTTCTATTTGTACAACATCAGCTTTTTCATGAAACAAATAACACGCCTTTCTTCGACTTTAGACTTTTTTGATGACCTGTTAATAAACCAATGGCAAGCAACCAAATGGATGAACATTTATTGCAAATTTATTGTCTTCTTTATACCCTATTCTAAGGGTATATTAATCTTGACGCATAGTTTGTAACATACCTTAATATTGCCCGTAGACCCCTAAAAGTTACTATATTTATGATCAGCATCGATAGTAATGTTGATCTAGCCATGTCCGTCCGTCTGTTGCCAAAAATTAGGCCTTTAAACTGGACCTAGAGAGCTGAAATTTTAACCATATACTCTCTAGGGTGCCGAAATAATCAAGTTTAAAAATTGTTGAAATCCGCCCACAGACACGCCCACAAGCTCAAAAAAAAAAACAAATTTTTCGAAAAATCGAATTTTGACCTAGAAAGCTGAAATTTTTTATATAACTCCTAAAACTGCTCGGAGATACGAGTACATTAAAAAATAAAACAATTTTATTGAAAAACCAAAATTTGAGCTAGGGAGCTAAAATTTATAATATATACTCTCTAGGGGGCCCTTTAAGCTCATGTGTACAAATTTTCAAAATCCGCCCACTGACACGCCCACACTTTAAAAAAAACTTTTTTTGAAAATCCAAATTTTGAGCTAGGGAGTTGAAACTTATAATACAAATATACTCTCTAGGGGGCCCTTTATGCTCATGTGTTAACATTTTCAAAATCCGCTTACTGACACGCCCACAATTATTTTTTTTTTTTTTTTGAAAATCCAAAGTTTGAGCTACGGAGCTGAAATTTATAATATATACTCTCTAGGGGCCCTTTATGCTCATGTGTTAATTTTTTTTAAATCCGCTCACAATTAAATAAAATAATTTTATTGAAAAACCAAAGTTTGAGGTAGGGAGCGTTTTTTTTACAAAAGCTTCGTTTTTTTTTGATAAAATCATTTAAATGTTATATAACAAAATATATAGAGCGTTCTTAACAATTCAACCATACTTAGACTTTTGTTTAACTATGAGGGATAGGAATAAGAATAGGGTATCCAACAGTTCGCCCAAGCGGACTGTAGCCCGTCCCTATGTTTAATTTGTGTTTTATTTCATGTTTATCGTTTTTTATTTATATTTCTAGTTTGCTTTCAAATCAAATTTTGTTTGATCAAATAGATTTTAAAAATAGTCTCAAGCGGACATTAAATATGCGATTTATATTAGAAGACGATGTCATGAGCAGCGTTGCCACTTATACTTTATTATCTAGTACATACCTTTCTACATAGTTGCATATTTTTTGAAATTCGAACTTCAAACTACATCCTTTTTCTAAAGTGCAACATTTTAAATTTTTTTACGTTTTTACATTAAAAAAAATACACAAATAAATAACAAAATGAAAATATTATTTTATTCATAAGAACAATAACAATATCTTAATTAATGAAAAAATATATTAAGGTTTTTTCTAAGCGCCTTATGTTACTGTATTAGGTAATTCGTAAAGAAATACAGCGGTGGACACACAAATAGGGACAAGTCGTTTTCCGGTATGTAATATCCCTTTCATTGTGACCACCTGTACATCTGATCAAAATAGAATTGTTCACTTGTTGATTAGTTTGGCATTATCGTTGTCGCCAAATTGATGAGCTTAAATAGAAGCAATCCAAAAAGTTCATACACATAAACATGTTTCGTTTTATTAACTCATTTACAAAAATAAAATAAAATTTACATTTTAACTAAAGCAAAACGAAACCAGCGAAAACCAGATGTAATTAACATAAACGTCAAATGAAAAACCTCTTCACAATTATTGCAGTTTGTTTGACATTGACTAATAAATTTTGATAAATTTTGTCGTTTATCGTTAATTGATCTTCGACAACCATAAATAAGGTGTAAGACTTCCGCTTTGAAAAAGCTTAAAGTTTTTCTTTATTACTAAGATATAATTATTATACCATATTCTAAGGGTATATTAATTTTGACGCATAGTTTGCAACATACCTTAATATTGCCCGTAGACCCCTAAAAGTTACTATATTTATGATCAGCATCGATAGTAATGTCGATCTAGCCATGTCCGTCCGTCCGTCCATCTGTCGGCAAAAATTAGGCCTTTAAACTGGACCTAGAGAGCTGAAATTTTAACCATATACTCTCTAGGATCCCGAAATAATCAAGTTTACGAATTTTTGAAATCCGCCTACAGACACGCCCACAAACTCAAAAAAACAAAATTTTGGAAAAAATCGAATTTTGAGCTAGAAAGCTGAAATTTTTTATATATGATTTATGACTCCTAAAACTGCTCGGGATAAAAAATTTTCAAAATCCGCCCACTGACACGCCCACAAATAAATAAAATATTTTTTTTATACCCTATTCTAAGGGTATATTAATTTTTGAAAATCCAAAGTTTGAGCTAGGGAGAGAAATTTATAATATATACTCTCTATGGACCCTTTATGCTCATGTGTAAATATTTTCAAAATCCGCCCACTGACACGCCCACAATTATTTTTTTTTTTTTTTTGAAAATTCAAAGTTTGAGCTAGGGAGCTGAAATTTATATATATACTCTCTAGGGGCCCTTTTTTTTAAATCCGCCTACTGACACGCCCACAATTAAATAAAACAATTTTATTAAAATAACCAAGTTTGAGCTAGGGAGCGTTTTTTTTTGATAAAATCCTTTAAATGTTATATAACAAAATATGTATAGCGTTCTTAACAATTCAACCATACTTAGACTTTTGTCAGGCCCACTTATGAGGGATAGGAATAAGAATAGGGTATCCAACAGTTCGCCCAAGCGGACTGTAGCCCGTCCCTATGTTTCTTATTGTTTTTGAACTTAAATTACATTTTCGTTATGTTATTTATATACTTATTTTTTAACTGGAGTATTACCTGTGAGTACAATAAATAGAAGAAAACATATTAATTGTAGGTACCTGCTGATTTAAGTGGCAACGCTGGTCATGAGACGAATGATTGTCATTCCATTTGGTCCAGTTCTGTTTTTTTATTCATTCCACTCTGGATATTCCGGATACAAAATTTTAAAATTCTGTCTTTTATATTTCTTATCGTGTTTCTGTTCTCAATCGAAAGATCTAATTGAAACTGAATTGGTTTTCGAGGCGGCTTATCGCTCTCGGCGAATTGAGAGATTGAATTGAAGGAGAATTCAGTTTCACGCTTCCTACTAAATACGTATTTTGTAAAGCCTTGTGTTAGAGTCAACACAAGGCTAACTTAAAAAAAGTATAACTTAAAAAAGTACTATTGTTGTGAAGCCAATTAGCATACATTTTTAAAAAAAAACAGTAAAAAGTTTGTTTTTGTAAACTGAAAACATCAGTTAGTTCTAAATGTGCTTGTTTAAATTGAAAGCTTGTGCTTGTTACATTAACACGTAAGGTGTAAGATACTTCATTTGTGTGCAATATTTGTGGAAATGGCGTTGTTAAGTATACTAGATTGATGCTTAACTGGTTTTCTTTTAGACGAAGCAAACGATTTTGGTAAGCTATCTTTTCTTCAAAAAAAAAGTTATAGACCGCTCTACGCCGTCTATGAATATAATATAGATTACAGGCGAAAGGATGGTTCTTTTTTAATCCTTTTACGGAATCGTTGTACCAAAAATATACGTTGCTGAATGGTAGTTGCAAGCTGAATAAAACTGCTACTTTTTTATATTCTCCTAGTGTTTGGAGCCGTGTTATGTCGCTGACATAAATAATTTATAAAAGTCTGTATGCTTTAGGCTTATTGTGAATTTAAAAATTAATGACTTGAAGTATAAAGTATAAAAAAGTTTAAAAAATTCTGTGTTGAATTGCTTTTGCTAAGTTGATGTGGACAATATATGCTTTTGTTTCAAGGTGCACAGATGTAGAGTTTTTTTCTGTTTACGTTTAAACGTTCTCACGCCACGCCACTGTCGGTACCTAGTTCAAAATGTACCTTTTTAAGAGAATTTGTTGTATAAATTCGAAAGAAATTTTTGCCGTATATTTACTAGCATATCTGAAGAGGTATCTACTACAGTTTAGGGTTGATTGGAGCGTAAGGAAACTAAATTTTCATTAAAATCCTAGTTTTTAAATAATTTTTAAGCTAGTTTACTTAAATTTTTGAAATTTGTTTACATGACATTTCGCATCACATTCAAGAGGATTTTATTTTGGCAAATACGAATCACAGCCCCTCAAATGTCTGCTCCAAATTCCATTCTTAATTTCGGAACACACTCAACCCTCTTCAAAGAGTATTTTATCAAATTTTTCGCTTTTTTACAATCAAAGAAAATCTTATCCCCATCAAGTATACATTTGATGTCAACAACCATCAGTTATTTCGTACAAAATGGTTCATTAAGTAGGTACAACTGATTCTTAAGACGTAATACGTTATGTCGGAAAATAGCTTTGTTGAATTCACAAAGTAAAAAGCAACTTACCCAAGAGATATATCATTTATTTATTTATAGCAAATAGTTGCTATATAACAATTGACACACAATTCCAATTAATATACATACATACATAATATATAGCATCATAAATATAAAGAGCTTTCGGTTTACATTTGTTTCGTCATTTACACTATAAGGGAGTTTAACAAATACTCCTTTAAAAATATATTCCTCAATAACTGTAGGTTGAAATAATTATTGTTTTTCAAATTATAAACCGTTGTGATTTTAAAAATAAAAATAATGAGTGTACTAATGATTATTCTTTGCTTGATACTAAATTTTTTTTTTTTTTTTTTTTTTAATTTAATTTATTCTCCAATTCAATAAATATACATACATAGGACACATTAATCCTTAATATTTACAGAGCTTAAAAACTGAAATAAACTAGATTTCACAAATAGGTATATTCGTATATAAATATATAAATATTGCTTATAAATATTTCAGTTATACAAAAAGATTAATAATTTGTGAATATATAAATATTAAGTGTTTTTCATTAGGTATTTTTACTATTATTTATTGAAGAATATTATAGATACACTCTTTAGTTCAAGAACTAGTGTCGAATGTATCTTATCAAAAAAATGTATTATTACATGTACTATGAAATGGTGGTAGTGGGGTGATTATGGTTATTGAAAAAACAAAATCTATATAATATTTATCAACATTTTTCAATTCAATTCTTAGCGTAAAACGTTGAGTAAGTTATTTATTTCAATTAAATTAAAATTAAAAAGCCATTTTTTAATCTCTCGACTGAAAAAAAGAAAATTACTAGTGGTTCTTAATGCAAGTGGTAATTTATTATAAAGTCTTGGAGCTACAGAAGTAAAAAAATTCAAAAGATGCGTTGTATTATGCGGTGGAATAACAGCCAAATAACGTTCGTAGCTACGAAGTCCATGGGCGGTAGGATTACGATGAGGCAAGTAACCACTTCTTAAAAAAAATATTCTCAAAACTTTATAGAAGTAAAGGTGCTTGAGCGGAAGTATCTTTGAGTTAAAAAAAAGCGAAAAGCTATTCTCCATACGTCCCTTTCTCCAAATAATTCGAATTATATGTTTCTGGACAACAATCAGAGGTTGAATTTTATTACCGAGAGTACCGCCCCAGCAAACTAAACCATATTGTAACTTAGATTGTACCAAGCCATAATAAACTGTTTCTAATAGTTTACGTGAACAATCAATTCAAAGTACCCAACATGTAACGAATATTAATTGTGAGCTCGAAACAGGAAATAAATTTAAATATCCCCATGTTTTGGATAAGAAGTTATTCGGAGTTATAACCAATTTAAGCTTTAAGGTTGCGAAGTAAATAATTGAGACGTTTTTGGAAAAATGAAAAATGTAGACAATATACATTTTTATATTACAAAAATTTGGTTGGTTATTAAATCATACTGAAGCAGTTCAAATAATATTTGAGTATACATTAAATAATTTTCCACCGCAATCACGATTTAAGACAATGGAATGAGCAGTGGAGTTATTGAATGGCCAGCGAAACCGTTAAAATATCTGGTAAACCGATTGAAATGATCAGTTTGCTAAATTCTAGGAATTCGATAGAATGTCAGGAGGCATTCTTGAAATAATGTATGAAATATTGATATTTCGAAAGTTCAATACACATAGCCTAAGGATTATATAGAAGCCCGAGTTAAAGTAAGGCAAAAAGTCAGAGACAAATTTTCTTTAACCAAAAAGAGGAAACTGTTATCATAGTTGAGGCGCCTGTCGTACCAGTAGAGCAATACAAAGATGAATGAGCGCCTAAAACCTCAGGAAAGATATTTTACGCTCCTGAACCCTACGCAGCCAACGATATTAAGATCCCTAACAAACACACAAAATGTTCATATAAAGCTCACAGCATTGCGTACCGCAGCTTGTAATTGTCCACTGTTGTTATTGGTCCAGGTTCTCCTTTTAGATCGTTATTCGGACTTTTGTCGATATTTTTTCTTAATTTACCTTTCCCACCACCTTCTTTTTTTACTTTACATGCGATATTTCGATCAGGATTACAGGGATGATACTCTAGTATTTTCCTGCCTCTCTTCTGGTTTGCATATGGATTTCGCCATTTCGACCTCAAAACATACCGACAGACTTCTCATTTTTAGATCATTTCGCCTTGAAGAGTAATATAACAATCCGAAAGATCAGGGTTGATTCAGAAGGCTTTCTGGTTTCGAATTATTCTCTACTGAAGCAAATTGATTGCATTATATTTCGACGCGTGCATACTCCTGGTTTTGATATTTTTGTTTGATCGTCCTATTATGATACCGATGATTTTAATTCGAATTATTCCAGATGGTAAATGCTTCCGTGGCTTATTCCAAACACAAATTCGTAATACCTAGAGTTTGGTGAGACGACATCTTCTTCTTTCTATGATCAGGATCAACCCTCCCACTTTACTGCATTCCTAATGATCCGCCTGGTGAAACGACACATATCTAAAACATAGGGACGGGCTACAGTCCGCTTGGGCGAACTGTTGAATATCCTATTCTTATTCCTATCCCTCATAAGTGGGCGTTACAAAAGTCTAAGTATGGTTGAATTGTTAAGAACGCTCTACATATTTTGTTATATAACATTTAAAGGATTTTATCAAAAAAAAACGAAGCTTTAAAAAAAGCGCTTCCTAGTTCAAACTTTGGTTTTTCAATTAAAAAAAATTATTTAATTGTGGGCGTGTCAGTAGGCGGATTTGAAAAATATTTACACATGAGCTTAAAGGGCCTCCAGAGAGTATATATTATAAATTTCAGCTTCCTAGCTCAAATTTTGGTTTTTCAATAAAATTGTTTTATTTAATTGTGGGCGCGTGGGCGGATTTTGAAATTTTTTTCTCCCGAGCAGTTTTAGGAGTCATGGATCATTGAAAAATTTGGTTTTTTTGAGTTTGTGGGCGTGTCTGTGGGCGGATTTCAAAAATTCGTAAACTTGATTATTTCGGGACCCTAGAGATTATATGGTTAAAATTTCAGCTCTCTAGGCGCAGTTTAAAGGCCTAATTTTTGACAACAGACGGACGGACGGGCGGACATGGCTAGATCGACATTACTATCGATGCTGATCATAAATGTAGTAACTTTTAGGGGTCTACGGGCAATATTAAGGTACGAGTATGTTACAAACTATGCGTCAAAATTAATATACCCTTAGGGTATAAAAATAAAAAAATTTTAAGTTGTTGAAATATGCCTCTGGATGTTAAAATTTGCCTAGATGGGGTTCGTCCCATCAGACCCCTTTAACACCAAGCGCTGTATTTTGTGGGGCGCTGCAGTGATATTCTTAATCCATCCCTGCATCGGAAAATTTGTTACGAGTACTACTCATTTATAATAATATTTATTTATAGAAGGAATTCAAATTGCGAAATCGTGTTGCCATCTGCTTTTTCAATTGGTATTGTTGTTCAATTATTGATACTAGCTAATTCCCCCAGGCGGCTAACGTTCTGTGTTTTCTGACTTTGACACACAACAAAAGAAAACTCTGCTGAAACGATTAAAAATTATTTTGTATTCAAAATATAATTAATTAACAAAATTGTTTCGAATCGCTGTTAAAAAGGGAAAAAGAAACTCCAATTTTCTGGCGGCTATGGAGCTGCTTTTGCGATATTGTGGCATTAATTGGTTCGTTGAATATTTTGTTACTTGTTGTCGCCGCTGAGTCACCATAGTTCCTGTGTCTATGAAAACGATGTACCATTCTCAATATTATTCAAAGAATCCAACAATACAAAAGCTTTTTTAACGGAAGTCGATTTAAAAAAAAAGTGATCTGAAGTTAGTTCTAACTTTGAACTTTCGATTTTATTTCCATAGGGGAGAAAAATCAGCTCACAAAAATAAAGATCTTCTATGCCTTGCCAGTTTGAAACCTGTCTTCCATCATTTTTGTCAACAACTCTCAGCCTCCTTAAATATAAAATAAAAAATAAACAAAATTAAGAACATAAAGATCAATACATATAAATGATGCAACTATTCCTCGACTGAGTAACTGATGTTCTTCTTAGTATAAAAACTCATCGTTTTGATGTCCTTGCATGTAATACAATTAAACCGATATTATTTATTATATATATCGGTCTATTATTCAACCATATTTTTTATACCAATGTACGTCCTAAATGGTCTGTACCATATTGACCTATCTGGAAAATGAAATGAAAATACCTAAAATATACCTTTTAATACGTACATGTGTAGGTTCATCCAACAAGAGGTGCCACCGTAAATCGATAGAATAAGTACGACGTTGTTCTTGTGTCAACTGGACCAAGGGACACGAGTTTGAGCCTTCACGTCACTTCACTTGTCTGAGACGCTTAAATTTATGGATTAAACTCACTATAGCTGTGCGAGAAGGAGCTTGATGATGACTAAAGGCTTGAACTTAACGAAACGTTTCCGCCATATTTTCACTTAATAAATTTGAACTAATTCAATACGATGTGCAAGTGTGTATCGATCTATATTTAAAACTAGATGATATTTGTTTCTCTGTATTAATGGAAGCCGAATATTATTATTCCCCATGGGGAATAAAACCTGCTTCGCATGGGTAAAAATCGAACACACTTACATCAACCCCGTCTCCACCCATCACTCTTTAGTATAAACGAATTTATAAGAAAGTAAAAAGCAATTGATTACGTTGATCAAATTGATGTAATTTGTCTAGCAAATCACATGAGTTAGCACCCCATGCACTCAATGCGTTACTTTTAAAGAGCTTCACAAAATCACATCGAATATTTTATTCATACTTTTGATTCCCTTTCAAGGGTTTTTTTATTGAAAATAAAAACCCAGTTGAGGGGTTAAACGTTTTCAATTGCGAGCATTTCTGCTTCTTAACGCTCCATTTGAATTGACAGAAAAGCGCTGTTAGTGATAAATGACTGACATTTAAAGCGTTGATTTACAAGCTCATTAATGATTGCTGTTGAGGGTAACTGTGAATTGATTGTGGTGAATTGCTCCTGCTTAATATTTCACTGTTTTTAAGTAAGAAAGCTTTTTGTTAATGTGGCAATTAAATATCTTATATAAATATCTATACAAAGAAGAATCGCCTCTATTGAAAATTAGGAACATTTAAATAAAAAACATATCCGATATTTTGATGTCGAAAACGATTGCATTCTCTGATAGCCATTACTTCATTTCCATCCCCCGTAATTGACTCCGATGTCATATATCTGGGCAAAAATCAATTCTATCAATTATATTACGAAATAGATCCATAAATTGGCCACTGTATCGAGCAATTTTACGCCATAAACTATTATTCAGTGCGGTGTTTGTGAGATACATTACAAAACACTGGCAAGAGTGGCCCAAAATCACACCGACAGGATGCGTTTAGTCCCAAGCTGCCGATGAGGTTGATGTTTGAAATGGTATTCAAAATAATATAATGTCACGAACCATTCTTCATAATGAGCAAAGATTTATGATTTTAACTCAATTGCTGTCATTATTGCTTAAAACAAAATTCTATAGCTCTTAACCTCCTGGGATCCCTGAGAAATTGTGGTTGAATGAAACTATGAAAATTGCATACGAGCACTTAAAAATTGTGTAAAGTCGAAGAAAAATAAGAAACAAATTATTCCTAGAAAAGCTGGGTTTTGACAATGTCCTGTATATTTTATATAGTACGTGGGTTCCTAGCCTATTGATAATGTCATTTCTAAATAAAGCAATGAAATATGTAAAACAATGACCGGTACCAATAACAAAATAAGTGTGCAGCTTAAATTTGTAGTCCCTTTCACTCATATGCACAAGGAAATTCAAATGAACGGGACCACTAATTTAAGTTCCACATTAAATTTGTTATTGGTATGGCCCAATATCTCTAAATAAAACAGTTTCACACTTTTTGACACTTTATAAACAAAAGAAAAGAAATAAAAACATTACCAAGTGTTTAATAATAAAAGTAAACAAAATATAAAGTAAAAAACTTAGTAAAACAATAGCAAATAAAGTGTACAAAAATTCCTCGCTTTTATAAGAATTGGTTGCAAAATACATTTCTCAGTAGCCATTTTTTTTAGTGATTGATTGATTTTACAGGAAAAACAGAAACATTTATGCAGATATTTGTGATTTGTCTGCAATCGCATAAAAAAAATGCGCAATTTGAATAAAAAAGTATTTTTAAACAGTCACAATCATTAGAGCCGTTTTTGGGAAAACAAATCGGTTTTAAAATTCTAAGAAAGTGTTGCATTTGTGAATTAAAACTTTTTAAAAAAGCTTTTGAAAATCTGAGTATGAAAATTTGTTCGAGAAAGTAAAATAAGCACTTATAATAATAATTTTTATTGTAGCCAAAAAACATTACATTTCTAAACTTAAACCTATATTGCACAATTTACAGAGATTGGTATATATGCTACGAGTACCTTACTACTGCCAAGTAAAGATAAATTGTTTAATCAAAAAATCATAAGTGCTAATTAGGGAATTTGAAGGAAAAGCTACTGTTAAAAACCTTCATTAAAGATGCAAAAAAGAAAAAAAAAACTATATAATAAATATAAAAAAAAAGAAAGTTGTGAGAAGGGGTGGCTTAAACACAAAGGCGTACAATACCCAGTTCAAAACAGCTTTTACATAAAACATTAAGAATAGATACTCACTTAAGGATAGAAAATGTGTAATAAGATAGATTTAAGAACCTAGATTTGAGATTAGGGAATTGTCGGAAGATACACATGAAATGTTATATCGTTCACTTAACTTTGATATTCTGCCCGATACCATTTCGATATTGGCTAAAGCGTGCAATTCAGTTGTTGAAAAGTGCCATGGAAGATTTAACATCATTTTCAGGAGCTTATTTTGTGAAATTTGAAGTCTTCGCACGCGACTTTTTGCACAATAACCCCAAGCAGGCGATCCGTAAAACATAATCGCCTGAAAAATCGCTTTATAAATCAGTAATTTGTTATCACTACTCAACTTAGATTTCCTATTTATACAAGGGTAAAGTATTTTTATTGTTAAATTAATTTTTTTAATGATTTCTTGTACGTGTGTACCAAAAGTTAATCTCTTATCCAGATACACCCCAAGATATTTAGCACTAGACTTCCAATCGGTTCCGCAACCACTGATAATGAGTTTAACTAAATTCACCTTTTTAATCGTGAATATTATAGCCAAGTTTGTGGTCAGATCATTAATTGAAAGTTATTACACCTTATTGACCGCAAAAATCGTAATAAAAAGAAGTAAAAACTAAAAACAAAACCGAAAAACTTTTATGTTTATTAAATTTAATTGTCGCTCGCTGATGATGGTTCCGCAGCTGAGAACCGAAATGCATACGTGCTAATAAAAAAGAATTAAAATTTCAAACATAAAAGTTTTTCGGTTTTGTTTTTAGTTTTTACTTCTTTTTATTACGATTTTTGCGGTCAATAAGGTGTAATAACTTTCAATTACTGATAATGAGATTATTGCTAGGTAGGAAACAGGGTTTTCTTTTTCGGGTGAAAAAGTCAGCCTGAGTTTTAGAAGCATTTATCTTTATCTTCCAGTCGCTAAAGTAATCTTGTATAATATATAATGCAGATTGCAAGTTAGTTCCAATAGTGGAACCAATTGAATCTGTTGAATAAATACAAGTGTCGTCAGCAAAAATAGCTGTTTCACAATTATGAAGTCTTGGGAAATCAGACGTAAACACATTGTAGAGGATTGGACCAAGGACTGAACCCTGAGGGACTCCTGCAGCACAAACAAAAACTTGAGAAAGACAATTGTTGACAGATACAAGACATTTTCTTGAGGACAAAAACGATTTTATGATTTTAACAAGGTACATTGGGAAATTAAGAACTAATAGCTTATGTAGAAGTCCTTCATGCCAAACAGAATCAAAAGCTTTCTCCACGTCAAGCAACACCAGTCCTGTACTTTTGCCTATACTAAAATTACTTTTTATGTGTTTTGTTATGCGATGAACCTGTTGCACAGTACTGTGAAATTCGCGGAACCCAAACTGCTCTAAGGGCAAAATATTATTTGAGTTAATGTGCTCAATAAGCTTTTTCTTGATCACTTTTTTAAAACACTTGCTAAGCGAGCTCAGTAGACTTATTGGTCTGTAGTTACCAGGCAAGTAAGCGATCTTACCAGGTTTCAAAATTGGAATTACCTTTGCTATTTTCCATTCACTTGGAAAATATCCGAGCTAAAGACACGAAAAATAAGCACTTATGCCTGATTCGTTTTTAATTACATCACCGGTTTTTGAGTAATAGCTGTTTTTCTAATGTGTTGTTATCCGAGTCTTTTGCCAATCTTATATTTAGTCCAAGTATTAAACACCCAAAAAATAATCATAATCATTACAGCTGTTTTTAAGAAAAGTAATCGTTTTTAAAATGTTAGCAGCTGTTGTGAGAAAACAATATAAAAAAGTACCGTTATTTAAAATGATAGAATAAAAATAAAAAAGCGAGATATAACCCTACAAACCTCAAATACAAAGTTTATGATAAATCCGTCTAACCATTGTTGATGGAGCCTCGGCTACAGACGGCCAGACAGATGCAAATACGAGAAAGTTAAAAAAAAACATAGGGACGGGCTACAATCCGCTTGGGTGAACTGTTGGATACCCTATTCTTATTCCTATCCCTCATAAGTGGGCGTGACAAAAGTCTAAGTATGGTTAAGAACGCTCTACATATTTTGTTATATAACATTTAAAGGATTTTGTCGAAAAAACGAAGTTTTTGTAAAAAAAACGCTCCCTAGCTCAAACTTTGGTTTTTCAATAAAATTGTTTTTTTTTTTTAAATTGTGCGCGTGTCAGTAGGCGGATTTTGAAAATATTTTCAAATGAGCATAAAGGGCCCATAAAAAGTATATATTATAAATTTCAGCTTCAAACTTTGACTTTTCAATAAAATAGTTTTATTTAATTGTGGGCCTGTCAGTGGGCGGATTTTAAAAATTTTATCTCCCGATCAGTTTTAGGAGCTATAGATCATACTCGTATATAAAAAAATTTCAGCTTTCTAGCTCAAAAATCGATTTTTTATTTGAGTTTGTGGGCGTGTCTGTGGGCGGATTTCAAAAATTCTTAAACTTGATTATTTCGGGACCCTAGAGAGTATATGGTTAAAATTTCAGCTCTCTAGGTCCAGTTTAAAGGCCTAATTTGTGTAGACAGACGGACGGACGGACGGACGGACATGGCTAGATTGACATTACTATCGATGCTGATCATAAATATAGTAACTTTTAGGGGTCTACGGGCAATATTAAGGTATGTTACAAACTTTGCGTCAAAATTAATATACCCTTAGAATAGGGTATAAAAAATATGAGATCAACTCGAATCTGGAATTACCCGTGCAGTGACGAGCTAAGAATATCTCGGCATCGCCCCTGAATAACAGCCCTTGTCGTAAAAGGCGACTAAGGGGAGAAAAATCACTCAATTCTAATATCCAGGTGAGCCAAGCGACACATTAAACATCTTCAAGCTGTCCAGCAAGTGTGCATGCAAATCTGTGGGTTGACACGACTGGAGATCAACGGTGTCGTCAAAGGTCGATCAATCAATTATCAATAATGGAAGTATACACTTGTCGAAATCATAGAAAAAGGGTCAGGTCACTCCTTGATCACACAAATGCAATAAAACTAGCATTGGTCTCAGTGATGAAATGGTCCGAAACCAGGAAGCCTGCCGATTTTTATCGAGGTCAAATCGGCGAACCCCACAGGACGTCTAGTAGGGATGCAGTAAAGTGGGAAGATTATGATCCCCTTAATTCTGATCATAACCTCATCGTAAAGGAAGAAGACGAAGATAAGTTCAAATCGAAGAGCTCGAGGACTGAACAACCATAGGTATTATTATCATAATCGAGGTAATTTGATGCGTCAGACGAAAAATCCCGAATATTTAGGATGTCATCATCAGTCAGTACATACTACAATACAAAAATAGTAATACTATTTTAGAACTTACCTGTATGTAGGACATCGAGAAACAACAGAAATCGACTAGGAAGCCAATGTTCTATAGGTAGAACACAAAAACAAAAACCGCATGAGCTTGGTAGAACCTTATATTTTGCTAAGCAATGAAATAATATAATTAAAATAATACGTCGGTATATTATAAATTTAAATTTTCCATCGGTCAATGGAGAAATAGAAAACACCGATTAAATTGCATGTATACTTGTGAGCTTCAATGGCGAAGTGCGTAGTGTGCTTGCCTGAGAGGACGCTGGTCTAGGTTCGAGTCCCAGTAGAGGAAAAGGGTTTTTCGGAAACAGTGAGTGGAAAATAGACCAGCGCCACAGAAAAGGAGCCTTCAACTTCACGTGGTAGATTTCACAAGATTCAGTTCTTCATTTAACAATTCAAATGTCAACAAAGTAGTTTATGAGCGCACTGGAAGGTTCCACAGTCAATTAAAAAATAAAAACAAGATTGTGCAAATAAGTGAATTAAATTGTAGACTTATGTCTTGCTCCTGGAAGTAAGAGGAAGGGTTTAAGCAGATTCAATTTATAATGAGAGTGGATGTGGTTTTCTGAAAAGTGTCCCATACATGCCCCCTCTCCGCTACATATTCTAACATCCAAGCGAATGTTGTTGATATGTTGGTGAGGGGTTTTGAATTCGTTGGCATTGCATTTGGTTTTTTTTTCTAGTGTGAAGTCAAAAGTTTCATATATATTAATACTAGCTGTCCCGTGCTCGCCTTGCTTCGCCAGTCTGCCAATTCTCAAATTTAAAACAAAATAATTGCTGATAAGAACTGATAAAGAAAACTGCGAGAGCATCCCTACTCATTATATGGACAAACTCTGAGTGTGACTCTCTCTCAATCTCATTTATATTTCATACCCTATCTTTCTCAATCCCATGCGCCACAAAAAAAAAACAACACAAACGACAAAAGGTGCATAAAAAAAAGAAACAAAAAGCACACAGCACAAAAGGTACAGGTAGAGAAACAGATTTGTGCCGCACACACACACAAACTTTCCTCCACTGAACGCTGGGAAAATCCAACGATCTGGCTTCAATCGAACATTTTACTTTTTTGAATTGTATAAAATTTATAGTTTAATGCTTATTGTTCAACTTCAGGATAACCTACAAAGATGATTTATATCTTAAAATCTTTGTACATAATTGAACTTGATATTAAAAAAAAATCCTATTTCATTTACATTAGTCATTCCAAAGCTAGGAGCTAGAAAGCATTCGAGAATTACAACTTTTCTTAGATATCAGCTTAAATCTCCGCTTCTGGACAGCGGATGAAGCATTTTCCCGCGGTAAAAAGTAGCCTATGTCCATTCTCAGGCTCTAAACTATCTGTGTACCAAATTTCATTTAAATCGGTTAGGTAGTTTTGACGTTAAATCGAGACAGACAGACAGACAGACAGAGTTACTTTCGCATTTATAATATTAATATGGAATATATGGATAGTTCTGGTAACACAATTGGTCAGTCGTCTAATTGTTTCTTTTTGTATCGTCGTTCAATTGAGTTCTTCGGCATCCTTTCCGGACATTGCTTTCTGAGGAAGCACGCCTAAAGAATAGAGCTCTCGGAACGCGTGCAGACACCGCGTTAAGGAAAACATTAGGTACATACTTTGTGAATGTAAGGGTTATGCTTGGCATAGAAGAAGACGCCTGCGTAACTATTTCTTTGACACACATACACTAGTGAGATTTTGTAGGGAAATAAAATGCTTTGATGAAGAGGTTTAGGATCGTGTCTAACGATATAGTTGGTTCCCCCAGGGATTGCGATTGGCCCATTATGATGCCTGGTAACCTGGTGTTTCTGTGACAGCCCTGACTAACCTAACCTAACCTAACCTAAATTGAGTTCTTGCCAGGAAGTCAATGTTGACCAAGATGAAAAAATGCTGATTTGTCTGAAGTTACTTACGGTAAGTGTATCGCCGCTCCGGTCAAAAAGGGGTCACACAAAAGTCGTCAATCTTCCCTGCGAAGAAATGGACAACATTTTTAACTTTTAATTCAAGGCGTTGTTCATTACAGCTTTTGTTCTTAGGGTTTTTGTTCTTTATAAAATTCGGACAATTGAATCTACACTAAAAGGCTGATTTTCCCACTGTTTACCTTGTAAAACTGACATTGCGTTTCTAAGTGCTAAAAAACACATTTTTACTAACGGATGACTTTAAAGATATATCAGAAAGTATGTAAGCCGACTAAGCTCTCACTGTAACATGTTTGTACACACTCCAAAAGATAAATATTACATCTATGTAAACTGACAGGTATGAGAAAAATTAATGAATTATTCATTCACCCTACTTTGTATCATACAGCATAATCTTTTCCAGTTCACTTGACAGCTATTATGCTTTCCTTTGTTTTCTTTTATTCACTTTTCCATTAAATATACTGAGCATAAATATGTCGTAACAATTAGTGCTGCTTTTTGTTTCCATACAATGAATCCAATCTCGAATACATACTCACTAAACCACCAGATAAAGTCCAATCACAACAACAGCTCTCCATTAAGAAATAAAATGTCCTTTAATTGAACAAAAGCAAGATTCTTCCTTTGTATCAGCAGGTATCATCCACTTTAGGAGAACTTACTTGTATCTAACCTTCAATTTGGTTAATTGCAGAAAATTGTGAGATCAGGTCACCAGAGATGATGTGATTTAGTAAATGAATGTGCTCCACAAAATGAAGTATCCCCAAAGCGATTTCAACATGAATTCCTTGTCGTACATCCGCCCTCAAATAAATACCCGTGTGTAACATAAAAATACCACATTCATGTGTTTTAATTCCAATAACTGAATTGTTCAATAAAACATCCTTATTTCTCCGAAATTGATATAAAAAACTTGTATAACTCTGTCAAACGATGAATTACTTTCTTGCTCGTCCTTTTTTTGTGCTGTGCAATTATTGGAAAGCTTTTCTCTTGTCGGTTTTCCATTAAGCGGCGTTATTGATGGTAGAGAACTTTCACTCATTTTTCTTTTTTTGATTCAAGAATGAATCAATTGGATGGAAAAATATATCAAATTGTGACGATTGCCATATTTATTATAAGTCATTTAATTTTCGAGTGAGGGTTTGTTTTATCCCCATTAACATTTAACTTCATTTAGTAATCAAATTCAAATCTTTGCTCTTTCAACAATGATTCTGGGTTTCAATCGAATATCACATTATAAGGAGCGTGCTGCTGCAAAGGATCCAAATGCAGGATTCATTACTTAAGCGGCTATAAAAGAAACTGTATCTGTGGACTAATAAAAAATATTCATAGCACTTCGTCTAAAAGTATCGTAAATATTTAATGATGTGACAACAGATTAGTCAACTAGCTCGTTTTAGTGCTGGTTATGTTCTCTGAAATCGTTTTTTGCACGCACGGCGCCGTTTCGAGACATTAAAAATGTTCACCCCTATCATTAAATCCGTCGGATCGAAAATCCACTTCACGCATTCGATCCACGTCCACTTGCTGTTGGTATCATTAAATCCGTCGAATGCACTGTTTTTTCGACCATGTTTATAGTTTTTTTTTTTCGAAACGAGCTGTTTTGTCATTGTTGACACATAGAAAAAAACTAATGCTTATCAAAACAATTTTTTTATTCAAACAAAATGCATGCATAGCTTTATTTTTTGAAGATGACGAAAAAAAAAACAAAAAAGACTTATCATGCCAATTTAAGATCATCGAATATTATGTTTATTTCAGTTGCGTCATGAGTTAAAATATGTCGTTGTTGTTGATTATTTCCATATAATAAGTTATTATTTCAGTTTCATTAAAAACATTCGCCTGATTAAAGCCGCGTAAAATGACGTCCTTGAAGAGCTGACTAAAGAGGTTTCCCCATCCCAAAAATCATTTGCAGTGTCACCGCAGCATCAGCATTTCATTTTTGCAGGGGGTCTTTTGGTGTTATTCTTCGCAATGTCTGGAAACTGCTTGATGTTACCTACCAATTCCTTAAATTGCTCTCTATTTGTTGTTCTATTCCTAAATGTTACTTATATATTTAATAAATTCGATTTGTTACAAAAAATATTTACATTTAGTTTACCAAATCCTTCAAGCGAACCGCGCAGCAAAAAAAATTAAAACATATCAGCAACAATTTTCCTGCGTATTTTTTAATTTAATTTTGGTGGGGGCATACACCCCCATTTATTCAGCTTAATACAAGTTTTAGGTCTCAAAAACTAATTACACTAAGACTTACAGCTAGGGCTTAAAAACTAATACTTAAAACTTATTAGGTGGAGGGTGAGGGGTGGAGGAAGGCAGATTTGAGGGAAGAGGTGCAGCGATTAAAATCAAAGAGGAGGTGGTTAGAATTGACCTTCTGCAACATACGGGATATCGGCTCGCTCAAGCCGTACGACGTGCGACGGTTGGGAAGGTAGAAAAGAGGATGGGATCTTAAATTCCGAGGGTTAGTGTTAAAGGCAATATAATTCAAAAGAAAGGAACAATCAACGGAGCCAGTGAGAAGACGTTGTATAAACAGAATGTCAGCCACATCTCTTCTTTTTTCAAGGGTCTGAAGGGTTATTAATTTAAGGCGTTCGTGATATGGTGGTATAGTATAAGATGATTATTCCACGGGAGCCCACGAAGAGCAAAACGGAGAAATCGACATTGAATGCTTTCTATTTTTGTGATATGGACCCGATAATATGGTGCCCACACTTGGCTAGCGTACTCTAGGAGAGGGCGGACGTAGGTAATGTAAAGGGATTTTGTCACGTAGGGATTGGTAAATTCTTTAGACCACCGTTTGACGAAACCAAGGGCCGAGTTAGCTTTATTGATTATGTCGTCAATATGTGACCGAAAGTTAAGCTCTCTGTCACACAGAACACCTAGGTCGCGAATGGTTAGAACGGTAACAATGGGTTGGTTGTTCAAAAAGTAACGTCTGGGGGGAGACTGAATCCGTTTACGTGAAAAAGTAAGAAATTCACATTTTTGACACCAGACCGAAAAACTATTGAAGTCTTGTTGAAGAAGATCAGAGTCGTGCGGAGAAGAAATGATTTTTAAGAATTTATCGTCATCGGTATAGAGGGAGATAGAGGAGAACTTAATGACGTTGTCAATATCATTTATAGTCAGAATAAAAATCTAAGGTCCAAGGTGGCTACCTTGGGGAACACCAGATGTGGCTTTGAAAGGCAAAGAGAGAAAAGAGCGAAAACGAACATTATAAGATCGGTTCTCAAGGTAAGAAGAAAACCAATTCAATAGTAGGGTATCGAAACTAAGGAAGGAGAGCTTGAAAAGAATCAAACAATGAGATATTTTGTCAAAGGCCTTACTGAAGTCAGTAGCGATTAAATCCACTTCCTTGCCACTTTCTAATGCAGAAAGTGTAACGGAGACAAAGTCAACCAGGTTGGTGGTTGTGGATCTCTCTTTGAGGAAACCATGCTGAAGGGGGGAGATAAGAGACTTGCACTGAAAGGATAATGAATCGTACATCATACTTTCAAAAACCTTGGGTAAATGCGAGGGCTTGGCAATAGGTCGATAGTTAGATACGTCATTCTTTGGTCCTTTTTTGTGAACTGGTGAAATGAAGGACGTTTTCCAGATTTTAGGAAATTTCCCAAGAGATAAAGAATGTTTAAAGAGATTGGCAATGAAAGGCGAAAGCATCGCAGAGCACTTTTTGAGAATAATGGCTGGAAGGCCGTCTGGGCCGGGTACAAATTCATCATTGAGATGAAGAAGTTTATGGCGCGAATAAGGAACGAATAAGGAAATGCATTTAAAGACTTCGTCATAAAAACGGGTGGCAGCTTCATCAACGGATAAGTTCGAGAAGTTGAGTTCGATTTTGCTCAGAATGTCATTGATCTTTAGGAAGTTAGCTTTGTGGAAGTCGTAGGAGTATAGGTTAGTTGGAGGCAGGGATTGGGAAGAGGAGTGATAAAAGAAAGAAAGGAGCAGAGGAGGGTGGTAAGCGTCAATAGTCGAAAGGTGTAAAGAACTTTCAATGGTTGAGGAGTTTACAGGGTCAGTTGTGAAAACAAGATCCAACTGTTGTCCCATATAATTTTTAACACCACTGATTTGCCAAAGACCAGAATCGGTTAGGCAGTCGACAAAAAGGCATTCCTTACTAGATATCGGATTTAGGGGGACGAAGAAAGATTGTTCTTCCGATAAACTCCACTGTAGATTAGCGAGATTAAAATCGCCAAAAATTATGATTTCATCGTTAGGCTTACAAGTATCAAGTAAATGGTCGATGGCATCCACGACGAGTTGGTAGGATTCGATGGGTTGAGACTGACGTATGTAGAAGCACATTACGTAGAGAGAACGGTTAACGATCGAGATTTTTACTACAACAAAATCCAGAAGAGAGAAATGTCAAAAATTGCAAGAAGGGGTTCCATCCTTATTTTTAATGATCAAATAAAAAATTAATATGCATTACCGACGAGAGAATGTTCATCGCGGATATCTTAAATGATACACAATTTCAAAATTCGGGGATATGTTCCCTCCGGTGGATTTAATGATAGGGGTGATTATTGAAAATGACTTGGGTTGCTTCACTGAAAATTCAAATGAATTCATTGTTAAATTCTTTTAATGAAGAGTTCAGTGTAGGCGTATAGGATGCGATGAGGAGAGTGCAACGCATGGCAGCGTCTACTTTATTTTCCTCGGATACCTTTCTAACCACCTCCTTGGTATCGGTAATAGCAATGGGGAACATTGTCTTTTAGGTGATTGCCTAATTTGGCGAGATTTCTTTAGCTTATAATCAGTTAAGTTGATTGGGTGCTTATCTTGAGCTCAAACCAGGAAGTTTTCCTTTAACATGCCACTAAACAACCACCAAATTCATTGCACACAAGCAGATCCTAAGACCCGTATGGACATATGGAATTCAGCTTTTGGGGTTGTACGAAAAAGTCGAATCTACAAATGATTCAAACTTTTCAAAAGAAAGTACTAAGAGGTAGTCTTAATGCTCCATGGTACATTCGAAATGACAATCTACACAAAGATCTAGGGGTAGAGTATGTCAAAGATATACTAAGAAAATATGCGGTAAAGCAATATGACGATGTGAATACTGCTATACAGCAAATGGTGGAAGAAAATCACAACACATTAAGAAGGCTTAGGAGTTTGAAGCCAAATGATTTGGCTACGTAATAGCTATAGCTAGAATACGAACAACGACCCCTTTTCCTTTCCTTTCCAACCGCCCATTCTCAATCCCAGTAGCTTATTATAAACTAAATCGGGATAGTTTAAAGCCAATAGACGCGAAATAAGAAGAAAGTAGAATTTGCTAAATGAGTTTTAACTCAGTCGTAAATAAAAACGTAGGTGGTTTTAGTGGGTGGCGGGTCCCACACTACTAGCTTCACTAGTGTCTTTCAAGATTTCCACCTACCCTTGGAGAAAAAAAAAATTGCACACAAATTTTATTTCTACAACTCAAATGAATCGTTTAAACCCATATTTATCGGAACTCTTAAAATGTCGAATTACAAGGTATTTAATATAAGACATCCAGCTTGGCAGACATTTCTATACCGATGGTCCAACTAATGGCATCATTGATACACTGCACGAACTTTGTATTGAACCACATTTACATTTAGTCACGCAGTTGTAATAAGTATAACACTTTTGTTAAGAGCTCGTTAACCTGGAATGGGACTACATGACAATAAAGCCTGCAAAATTACATTGTTTGGCCTCTTTCGGTTACCATAAATCAAAGGGGCCGTGTGGAAAAATGTTCGCTTCCATATAATCCGAAAACTTAATGTAGATACCTATGCACAGAGAGGCAAGTAAAGTTAGATACCCACACACATAAATCAGAACACCGACCTGAGATGCGGCTATCTCTTGAATAGGGGTAGTATCAGCATGAGTATATCTTTTATCTGCATTGCTAAATATAGAATTTTGTTTTTATAATTTGTTGTACTCGCTCTTACAAAATCTAGTTTTTTTTTTTTGTTATTAGGCGAATTAGCATCTGTAATTACGCAGTGTTTTTAGGTTGCTTGCCATTAACAAACTATTTGATTTAAGTGAAGCATTGTTACTGTTTTCAGGTTAACCACTATTTAATTAGGAATTTCGTTATGTGTAAATTATACCTCACTATCATAGCCTACAGAAGAGGAAAGGTTATGGAATGGAATATTGTTTTTATGAGTTTATGGTCGAAATGTAGGTAATTTACTGGGAAAGGTAACGTAATTGTAAAATATATAAGAGAAGTAAGAAAGCAGCCTGATATGATTGCAAACATCTGTAAAATAAGACTAAACTGAGCATAGAAAAAAAAGTGTTCAAACGTAGTACCGTGAAATAGCGTCTGCTTCCCTTTGAAATTTCGTTAAGTTATTAAATTAGCCCGAATCCTGGAAACACTTGTTTCAGTTTTCTTTCATAAACAGTGGTTGTCTTTTTGTTTGTTGTCATTATGAATGTGAACTAATAATAATAATTTTGAAATTCGGATTTGAATATTGAGAATTGCCCCAAAAGCGGGACAATCGACATCATAGTTAAGCAAATGCCGACAAGTCACTGGTGATATCCAAAAACATACAACATCTTCCCAAATTTACAGATCGACTGCCTATTTGACTCAATTCTTAGCCTCAAACACTCGATACCGGTAAGATCAGAGTGAACGAAATACGTTTTCCTTTACAATAAATCACTGCCAAGGGCTTAAAATCCAAGCAGTAGTCGCTGCCACTGACATCTTGGAAGATGATAATGTTAACTGACCAGCCTACACGTTTTATTTAAAAGAATAATGAAAATATAATAAACTAATTAAAGCTTAAATGTGTAACATATACATATTCTGTAGAGGACCGAAATAATAAACTGTAAACAATTTTCCAATGCGCCCACTAATTCAAAAAATAAAGTGCAACACTGGGTCGTACGAAAACTTTCTCGCTTTTATAAGAAATGGTTTCGAATCAAGTTATTCATTAGTCATTTTCTATACTCGTTAAATCAGGAAAAAAGAATCGTTATACGAGTAATGTAGGTTATAATATGTAGATAGGTATATTCGATTTTTTTTGAATAAAAAATAATTTTTATTTTCATTTTCAAATGCGCCTGTTAAAAATCTGTGTAGAAATGACCTCGTCCCACTTATTTTGGTATATCTATACCCATTTTAAAGTCAATTTAATTGTTTTGGTCCGCATAGGTGGGCATGGCAGAAAACCTTTTTATGAAGGAATTGTTCAAAGCAAGTTTATCTACATACTTTAAGAGGAATAGGACTTTCTGTTCCAATTATTACTTCAATAAATCGGTTTTTTGTAGTTGTGGGCTTATCAGTGGGAGGATTTTAAAAATTGAGATTTTGAAAATTGTTATGTTGGGAACCAGGGTCGAGCCACGGGGGCAACTTCGATACAGGTAAGGAGGACGCGGCATTTTTTTTTTTTTTTTTTTGTCGGGATGTGTGAAACTTTCTGCACTGGAGCACTCAGACTCAATACTGGCCCATTGTAGTACCAGGCAGAAACACCACATTTTACTGTGGGAATTTACTCGTTTTTCTAAGAAAAGTGAGAAGGCGCTTCAATGATAAGGAGCTTAGGTTTAAAGCACTCACCATATCCGCACCAAATACCTGCCACCTGATATGAGCAAAAGCAGGACAATCACAGAGGAAATGTTCCGCAGTATCGCCGCTTTCTCCACAGGCTTCGCAGTTGGTGGTGTCGCCTAGGCCTAGCACCTTAAGGTGTTTGGCAAAAGCGTAGTGTCCCGTAAGAACGCCAGTAGTCCATACCAGTAGTATACCAAAAATTGGCAGAAGTGACTACTCGCTCGCCAAGAGCTTCAGACCAATCAGTCTGACTTCCTTCTTGCTGAAAAGCATGGAAAGGCTGGTCGAGCTTCACGTGCGCAAAACTGCTTTGCGATTGCACCCACTATCTCAGATGCAACATGCCTATCAACGCGGAAAATCCTGCGAGACTGCGCTCCAAAATCTAGTTGGTAGAATTGAGGGCGCGCTTGACAGAAAAGAATACGCGATGGGCATTTTCATCGATATTGTAGGTGCTTTTGACAATACGACTTTTGATAGCATGTGCAGCTCCGCCAGACAACACGGTGTAGACGAACCATTGGTGTTGTGGATTAAAGCAATGCTTATGAATAGAACTTTGGTTGCGGATGCGGATTGTGGCCGCTATATTATGGCGGGGGTAAACAGAGGCTGCCCGCAAGGCGGTGTTCTGTCTCCACTGCTGTGGTGTATGCTGGTCGACTCTCTGTTGAACGCACTCAACAGTTCTAATGTATACGCTCAGGCGTACGCGGATGATGTTGCCGTGCTTTCTGTTGGATCATGCCTAGCGACTGTATGCGCCAAGGCGCAGGCGGCCCTTGACATGATCGACGAATATGCACTAGGAATGGGCTCTCGATCAATCCTCCTAAAACTGAGGTTGTTCTCTTTACGAGAAGGAGGAAGCTGGTCGGGTTGACTCAGCCAGTGCTTAAAGGCGTCACAATCCAACTCTCCAATGAAGCAAAGTATCTGGGAGTCATCCTGGATAGCAAACCTCTTTGGTCCAAACATGTTGAGCTGAAGACTGCCAAGGCGCTGTCTGTTTTCTGGCAGTGCAAAGGCATTTTCGGCAAGACATGGGGCTTATCACCGAAAAGAGTCCTATGGATTTATACGGCTATGATAAGACCATTTATAGCATACGCATCGGTTGTTTGGTGGAATAAGCTTTCACGTAAATACGTCACTGCTGCTTTTGCCAAACTCCAAAGGCAGGTATGTCTCGGCTGCACGGGGGCCTTCCCCAGCATGCCTGGCTCCGGCCTAGATGCACTATTTAACCTTCCGCCCCTTGATGTTTACATCATGGGCTGTACAATCAAGGCTATCTCACGTCTTAGAGGAGGTGGCTTTCGGTATAACTCGCACTGGAGTTTTGATGAACTTGCGCAACGGTTGTCCTTCGACTCCTGTCTTATGGATGTGCCGTCTGATGCGATGACACCGGAACTTCGGCTAAAGCGCAACTACGAGGTCGACTTTCCTCGCGTCCAGGACTGGCTCTGGCCGGACTCTGAACTTGGAAGGGAATGCAGTCGAATCTTCACGGATGGCTCCAAAACCGATCAAGGATCTGGTGCTGGTGTCTTCGTGGATAACGTTAGACTTTTCTTTCCGTTAGGCAAATATGCGTCAGTCTTCCAAACAGAGACTTATGCTATCCTAATGGCCATGGACTATGTTACGAGGAACAGGTGGAGGGGGCGAAGTATCTGCGTCTGTAGCGACAGTCAGGCTGCGCTTGAGGCCTTACTCAAACCCTTAACTACCTAAAAAATAGTGCGTGAATGCAAGATATCTCTGAATTCGGTCGGAAGGCTGAATTCACTTAAACTTGTCTGGGTCCAGGGTCATAACGGGATCACGGGTAATGAGATCTCCGATGAACTTGCTAGACAAGGCTCAGAGGGGGACTTCTCAGGACCTGAACCAGCGATCTGTCTGCCTGCGTCCTCGGTCAGGGCTTCCATTGGCGGTTGGGTTTTCTATGAACATAATCGCAGTTGGCATGACTCTCCAGGGTGCAGACGGACTAAGCAAATGCTCCCCGACGTCTGTGGGCAATCCGCGGCATTCTTGTTGTCTCTCAACAGAAAAGACTGCAGACAGGACGCGGCATGCTTGTGGTTGCTCGGCTCAGCTCGTCGGACCTGCTCAACAAACGAAAGGATAGGAAAGTGAAAATAAAAGAAAAGAAAATGTCCAAGGACATAGGCCGATACCCAAGAGAGAGAAGGGAAGGAGCACCCGAACTAATCTAGCTAACCTAAATTAAATCTAACCTAACCTAAAATTACAAGCTTTGCCCTAAAATGTACCTAACCTTACTTAAAACTACACTAAAACTATCTTACCCTAACCGCAACTCACTTTCCCTAAATCTCTCTTTGGTACCGGGTTCGTTATGAGCCCGAAACAGGCCAGATGTTATTGGCAAGGGTTAGCCAGCCCACCCTTGTGTCTTTCGACACAACCTTAGCTATCACTCTGGCCGATGTTGTGAGTGATAGCCCCTCGACGAACCCTCCAGTCACGATTTATGTCAGTATGTACGTAGAGAAAGGTTCGTATGTCGTCACGTCATGTCGTAAAAGTTCGTGTTGTCCTGTTATGTCATTGTCGATCTATAGACGGACGGCCTTCACAGCCATCCACACACCAAATGCAAAAAAAACTTAAGCCGCGCATCGTTAAATGCATATCAAACACAAAAAAATTTAAAGCCATGACAGGCTAATCTAAAATTTATTAAATATAAAAAGCTTAAAACTATCGCAGAAGAAATCATAAACTTCAAAAAAACTAAATCTAAAATTCCGCACTTAAAGGAGCTTAAAAACTAAAAAAAAGGAATCCAAAAAAATATGTAAAAACTTAAAACTACTCACGGTTTTATACGGTCCCCCGTTGTCCTGGTACCAGCACGACGAAGAAGGTAGATGGATGATGGCCAATACGGCATATAAAACGCGCACTATCAAAACTTCAAGGGCAGAATTCACAAAAAAAAATGTTTTCCTTACCTTATCTTAAACTCGACTAAAAAAACTAATATAAAAATTAAACCAAAACTACAAATATGATTCAAAAAAAATCCAAAAAAAGCAAATAAAAGAATTCAAAAAAACTAAAATAAAATCAAATGTAGGCTTCAAAGACAAATTAAAATTGGAGCTTAAACTTAAAAAGGTTAAATCAACGAAAGGCTTTAATTCTTTACGCCACTGCGTTTTACGGGTGGGTTTCAGCACTTCTTGGTGCGTGTGGTTAATGTTGCCTCAACCAGGGGGGGGGGGGGGGGGGGGGGGGGGGGGGGGGGGGGAATTTATGTTTGTATTTGCATATTATTGTTCTTTTGTATAATATATGTTTCACTGTTTAATGTTGTCACTTTTGTATTCTTGTTATTGTATTAAAATCGTCTTTGTTCACTGTAGTTGTTGTTTTATATGTTCGTTGGTTGCGGCTCTGGGGCCGTACAACCAAAACCCGTTTGAGCGGTTTCGCTGGTCTCCACTGTCCCAGCACGGCAACAAGAGTTTAAAGCCCGAGGTCAAATAGGGGGCAGAGGTCCGAGCAACAGGCCAAAAGTGGTGGCCCAAACAAGACCCAAACCTTAAAAAAAGTACTCTTAATATGTCTTCTTTTAAAATGAACATTTCACCTACCTCTGCAGCGACTCTATCTGTCCACCAGTCCACTTGCTTCACCACTTGTTTAAAACGGAGTTTAGACCACCTAAGTTCCAGTAATTATTTTAAATAAAATTTGCCATATACTATACATGTATATATATTTTTTTTTTCTCACCAAAGTAATTTTAGTCAAATTATTTTGCCAGTGTACTGGCGAAATGACCGCAACCAAATTTTTCTTTTTAAAAAAAATCAAAAAGATAAATCCTAAGGGCAACGACCGCTTAGAAAAACTTGCGCAGCTGTGACCAGTTGACCGTGAAAGTCTGTATGTACACGATATTTTTTTTTTTTGTTATCCCTCTCTTTGTTTTCTGAGTCACTTGTCGGTCTATTTGTTTTCTTTCTTTATCCTTCTTCTATACCCTATTCCTTTCTTTTTCTTTTATAAATACCTTCATAATTTCCCTTTCTATTCAGCTAATCCTGCCCGTATTCTGTAATTATCGCATCGTTATATTTATCACATGAACGATGTGAATTGAAACAAAATTTCATTATATCACATTTCCGTGTTCTGTAACTATGCGATGCGAAAACTATACCACATGGAACATTCTGAAATGAAACCCCTGGAAATATGTGATAAATCGGTGTTCTGTAACTTTCGAATGCGATAAATTATTCACTTAACTGTCAAAATTTATCACATTTCTATTGGCTTGCGAGAAAGGGATACTGAACAATTTTAGACGGATAGTGGACAGTGAACCTTTTTGATTTTTTATTTAACAAAATATACAGTTCGTTGATCAAGTTCAACGTTTAAAAAATAACTAATAAAATCAGTCAGAATTAGTGGAGAAGAATGTAGGTACATATCTACATTCTGTCGAAAGAATTCAGCAAGCACTTAAATAAGATCCATTTTGAATATTCTTGGAACTGTGTTGCTACAAAAATAAACAGCTTGGTACATTCAACAAGAGAGAGCAAAAGGTTCTTGTTTTTTAAAAAAAAAGTTATTTCATTTATTTTTTCATAGACAGACAAAATAAATGCAAAATTTTAACTTCATTAAATTCATCAATATAATGAAATCTTAAATCAGCGTTAGGATCAGATTAATTTCAAAAAATTCCGTCCGAGTCTAGCAAAACGAGCGATCATCGTATTTTTATAAAAAATAAAATATACCTTGGTAACTTTTTATATCATGGGAAATTGGAAGGATTATCAAAATACTGGAAATCGAAGGGTAGTTTGGCGAGGAAATTCAGTATGTTTTTACATGTCGTTGGGATAGGAGCGGTGTAGCGCGACTTTTTAGCGGATTATCGGAAAATTACGTGTTTCGGTTGAATTTTCATAAATATGATGATCGCTCGTTCTGCTAGACTCAGACAATTTTTTTTGAAATTAATCTGATCCTAACGCTATGTTCTATGTTGATGAATTTAATGAAGTTAAAATTTTGGATTTATTTTGTCTGTCTATGAAAAAAATAAATGAAATATTTTTTTTTTTTTAAACAAGAACCTTTTACTCTCTCTTGTTGGATGTACCAAGCTGTTTATGTGTATAGCAACACAGTTCCAAGAATGTTCAAAATGGATCTTATTTAAGTGCTTGCTGAATTCTTTCGACAGAATGTAGGTACCTACATTCTTCTCCACTAATTCTGACTGTTTTTATTAGTTATTTTTTATTTCTTTTGCATTTTTTTTAAACGTTCGTTGATCAAGAACTTTATATTTTGTTAAATAAAAAATCAAAAATGTTTATTAAAATTGTGGTCGTATCAGTGGGTAGATTTTGAAAATTCTTACACTTTATTACTTCGGATCCGTACAGAGTTTATGTTTCAAATTCAACTTTCTAGGCCGAGTTTTAAGGTCTAATTACCGACGGAAGAACGGACATGGACAAGATAGACATTACTATCAATGCTGATCACGAATATTCTAACTTTAAGCGGTCGATGGGCAATATAAAGATACCTACGTTTAAAACTTTGGGTCAAAATTAGTATAGCTTTATGCCTGAAACTGCACACAGCAATGGAAAAGTTGTACCAAATTGTGCTGTTCTACTACATCGGTGCAGTTAGGGTAGAAATAGACACAAGAAGCAAGAATTGACATGCAGTAAGCAATGTGTCATTTTACATACAAAATCATCTTGCCGCAAGGATCTTGTTGCACATCTGTTTCAGCCGATTACCTCTGTGTATATCCTTTTTCATAATATCTACGGTCAAAATATGCCAGGAACATAGCATCGGTCAAAATATCCCAGGAAAATTTCTCCGGAAAAAAATTGCCCTGATCCCATAATAGTACCTGGGTGACCCGCTTCGCGGGGAAAGGGGTTTAAAACTCTGGACACCTCTTCGACTCACAAAAATAATTTATTATAAAGGATATTTTGAAAGTGGGAGACCTACACCGTTTAGCAACTAGAATAGGGTAAAAAGAAGAAATCTATTACATTTAGCTGCCCAAACTGATAAAAACTCAGCTGTTAATAAAAAAAAAACACATAAGAAAATATTCTACTTATATTTGGGTATTCGATTGTGTAACATATGCAAACGTCACTGCTGAAATACTATGAAAAATTTTGATTTCTCAGAGCAAAAGGGAAATGGAGCAAATAACATTTCGATACAAAAGCATCATTATACAGGCACTACTCAACCTCCAAACACGTTTAACTTATGCAGCCTGTATTCAATGTTATGTATGTAAGTTATATGAATAAGGTTTTTACGTTCAGTTCGGGTATAGTATAATTATGATTTTATAAATCATTAGTAAAAAATTATGAATGGGCAAGTAAAAAAACATCTCGAAAATTAAGTTGTTACTTTTCAGCAGAGGCCGGAAGTGTGTAATAAAATTTTGACGGGATTTTATAGGGGTATGACTTATGAGCATGCACATTGCACAACATACAATGTTTTTTCTTCTTCTTTTTTATCACACAGATCTGTGTCGTGGAGTGCTTAAAGCAATCAGCTATCACAAGCAGAAATTTGGCGGCACATCACAGCCTCGTCATTTATTGCAGGTGTTAATAAAACACCTCCACTAAACCAGAGATTAAAAAGAGAGAAACATGGGTTAGTTATCACCCACGAAACAGCGGCATAAAGTGGTAAACGGATTTTTTTTTTATAATGGACACGCACTAAAGGGATGTTTTGATACCCTTATAATTTATTAGCTACACAGCACGGGCGTTAAGGAAATTAGGGTTAGAAGATAGGGAGAGATGCCGATGCACGTTGGTTTTAAATGTCTGCAAATCATAATGTGTAGGAAAAATGGAGCGGGGAAGAGCATTCCACATTCGTGTTGTACGGCTAAGAAAAGATTACTTGTATTTCACTGTACGTCCGAATACAGGCTTAAGGGTGAACTGATGCGCATTCCTGGCATGGCGGGTATTGCGGTTGAAATGTTCTAGGGGTGGAATGCAACTGGCTATTTCGTTTGAGCACTTATGGTGGAAATAACGATAAAATAACGAAAGGCAGGAGACATTACGACGATGACTAAGAGAGTTAATCGATCTCGCAATGTCTCGGTTGCCAATGAGTTTTATCGCGCGTTTTTGGATCCTGTCAAGTAGCTCCAAATAAGTTATTGGTGCACCGGACCAGATATAAGCGTTGTACTCCAGTTTCGGGCGAATAAACGCCTTATAAATTGTAGCCAGATCAAAAGATTCGAGGGCAGCAGCGTTTGGAAAGTCCCAGCGTATTTCAAGCACAGCTCCAAGAAGGCGCCAGCCATATTTATATATCTGGCATTAAAGGCGCAAACATCCGTATGTTCACGGATAGTCAAGCAGCTATAAATACCATTAGCTCGCACACCACTGACTCCAAATCAGTCATGCACCATTTCAATACCCTTCAAACACGCGGCATAAGCACTTCAATATGCTTGGCAAAAGCGTAATGGCCCGTAAGAACGCCAGTAATTTGTCTACAGTCTTTTCTGTTGAGAGACAACAATAATGCCGCAACAAACGGCGGGGAGAATTCGATTAGTCTGTCTACACGCTGGAGAGTCATGCAATCTGCGATTGTGTTCATATGAAACGCAACCGTCAATGGAAGCCCTGGCCGAAGATGCAGGCAGACATAACGCCGGCTCAGCTCCTGAGAATTCTTCCTCTGAGCCCTGTCTTTCAAGTTCATCGGAGATCTCATTTCCTCTGATCCCGTTATGACCCGGAACCCAGATAAGTCTAAGTGAATTCAGCCTTCCGATCGAATTCTGACAGATCTTGCATTCACGAACTATTTTGGAAGTGGTTAAAGAGTTGAGCAAGGCCTTAAGCGCAGCCTGACTGTCGCTACATGAAAGTCTAATGTTGTCGTTTTCCATGAAAACACCAGGTGCTGATGTCCTTGATCGGAATAGTGCTAAAATTTCGAACTCCAACTGGATACGCGGTATGATACTACGACAATAGAGAAGACCAAAAAAGTGCGTCCCTCCATCGGTCTGTCTGTCCGTCCTAATAAAATGGGGCATTATTTCTTATTCGCCGAAAAATTGTTAAATGATTCACATAAGTGCCTTCTTCTAAAATCGAACCGTGATCTTTAAGATTGTTAGCATCAAAGTACTCACAAATTTGTTTAAAAACTGTTTATTAGAATTTTTTTCAAATATGGGCACAGAATTTATGAGACGATATTCTTAACAAATTTTGAGTTTGCAACTTTTTCAATTGGTGTCACGAAAGTACTTTCCTTCTACAATTGGACGTATATGTCACTGGAGCGATAAGGTTGATATTGTCTGAATGTATTTTAAGACACATCCCGGTAAAATATTTATTATTTGTCATTATTTTTAGGGCGATTTGAATGACGCAATTTGTCGACATTTAGGAACTTAGCCCATATTGAAAAAGCCGTTACCGTATGCTAAGATGATTGGTTGGATACCCTATAAATGCTCCCACCCCCCAAACCTAAGCTATCAACATTTTCAAAGTTAGTCAAAGCGACACCAAAAATGAGATTGGCAAAAAACGTTGTAATGGGCGAGTTATTAGGAAGGACATTTTCTACATATTTTGCTTTTTATGTTTTTTTGCGTTTTTTTTTAAGATTTTGATCGAAAAGCCAATGTTTCTTGTAAATTCGTCCAGCCACACATGGAACATCTTGAAGTTACCCTTCAAGTGTGCAAGAAAATCGGATGGTTTCAAATTAAAATATCAGCCAAAGCCTTTTTGGAGTTTACGGACTCATTGGAGTAGTACTTCAACGAATAAAACAGGAAATTAAATAACTATACATTAACCGCATACATACGTTTTATTCAATGATCGCATGCTTGTTTTTCATTTTATTTACGCGGATACTTTTCCAATGAAAACATCACTTGTGCATAACAGCATCAATCAATTTATATACAATGACAATCACAGACGGATACAGCTAATTAAATTGCAATATCGCACACTTGATGTCACTTGATAAAATATACTCGTATTATTGGTCGTTAGTAGAATGTTGTGTAATATTAATTTTGCGGGTTCGATGAAACGGAAGTGTAAACAAATTTATTGCAATTCATATACGCAAGTATCTGTCACCATAAACGCTGTGCTAAGAACTACAAATTAAACATTTGTATGCAAAAAAAGTTATTCATATTTTGATTTCAATTAATTACTCACACAAAGGGGACCTACATTTATGTTGCCATCATATTCAATTCATTTGATTCAGAATTAATGAACCATTGCACCGAGTTAATGAATAACATTATCTACTGAAATATGGACACGAGTTTTTTAATTCGATGGCATGAAATCGGATATAATTTAAATGATTCCATATTTCTCTCATAAAGAAATTATGAATATTTTTAAAACAACCTCAGCAGTTGTTGGTTAATTCAAACTCGTTTCACTTTTAATCAGCAGTTCTGCTTTGTTATACAATTTTAATTACACCTGGCAAATCCTTAATGTCTTAAAGATCTAATCATATTTTAATGAGAAAAGTAAGCAAATAACAAACAAAGATTGGTACAAATTATCCACTGTGGACCAAAAAACATTCCTAATAGCACGAGAAAGAGAGTTTCTTGTCAAATACTTAAAATAAAATAAGCCAAAATTAAGACAAATATGTCCTTTCGGCATTTACAAGTATACTGTATCCACAAATTTCACTTTAAATGGGCCTGGGCATGCAAATGATTACGTATACGTCCCCGAATTTTCTAATTTATGAAAGGTTTAGCTGTGTTTAATAAAATAACACACCTCTCATTTAATCTCAAAGAGACTATCACTTAGTTTAAAGAGCATTAATTACATAATCGAATGGAATTAATCACAAGTTCAACTAACTATTTTATTCACTTTATTGTTGTCCACCTAGTAGGTAGTAGGTTAGGGTGGGGCAGATTCGACACTTTTTCTGTAGATTCCGAATAACTTTACAAAAGAATATTGAAAAGGATTTTTCTTTTTATTAAGTTTCTGGGTAAGTTATTGTAATTGGCCCCAAATGTAAATCGTAATTTACAACATATTTTATAATTTGATGGTCACAATATTTTTTAGGAGATGTATGTGAGTGGGTTTTTTTTCCTTGGCTGTGCCAATGGTTGTGGTAATCTTCAAAAGATGGCATGCACTATTCGCAAACCCGAATAATCGATGCCAGGAATGCGAATTAATATCTCTACACTTTAACTTTAGTAAAAAAAAAAACTTTATTTAAATGCATAATACTAAGTTAACATTCTAGATTCTAATTCTATTCGATTGTGAACTGTTCTTGCTGATGATTGAAACTGAAGTGAAGTCTGGGTGGTGGTTAGGTGAATATCCAAGCGGCGTAATCTTGATGTTTTGTATACATTACAGCAAGTGCTGGCTTGACACATTTCTTTGTATCCACATTGATAGTTGGTTGTTTATTCAGCTGCACTGCATGGATCCATTATTGATTTGGAGTGGCTGTCGGCTGACCGTTATTATAACCATAGTTTATTGGGTAGTTAACTCCCCTCCTTCTATATGAAGCGTCCCCGCTTCTTCATGATATTTTTCCAATTTCTGTAGGAGTGACTGGAATCTTACTTCATTTGGTTCAACATCGGGAATTCCTTGGCGTCTTATCTTGTAGTAGTAAACCAATAGGAATGTTAGGCAAACCAAAATGGTCAGAATTATAGTTGTGGAGATGAGAATATAATTTGTAGCTTATTCTCGAAGGTTTTCTAGGGCATTGATGTTATCTAATTTTAGATTCTCGATATCCGTTTCGAAGTATTGATTTATATAATATTGATCCAGAGAATATGTCTTCAAGAATGTTTGTATGGTTCCAGTGGGATTTTCATATGTAGTATTGTTGATGATAATAGTGTCATTAAATGTTACTAAGTACGTTCCATTTGTAGTTACGTTGTTGACTGTGTTTATGCTGCTTATTAGTACAGCTCCATCTTTTATTATATCTATTCTAGTATTCTTTTCTTTAGTTTTGTTACAATTTGCGTTCTGTTTGTTAAGTATATTAGACAAGCATGATTCACTAGTATTTAATATACAAAATGTATTTCTTAGTTCTATCTTACAATTTTCAACATTCTTAAACTTTAGGTTACATTTTGCGATTTTTTCGCCTATAATTAATTTTCCATCTATATTACTTATCGCTCTGGTTTCATATAATTGACAAATTTCTTGTATTATTGGATATTTAATTAATATAATGATAACATCATCATTCTGTAATATTTTAAATAGACTTACATCAATTAAATCAGAAATATTAATAAGTTTATTCTCATGCTTAGATATTTCTTGTATTTCTTTTAAATTTAGAATAGATGGGTTTAGAATATTGTGCTTAGAAAGTGTAATTCTAAAACTATTAATTTATTTCTTTCTTGAGCGAGTTCATGTCGATATTCTGTATTTATAATATGCAATGAATTTGAAATTTTATTTATTGCGTTAAAAATTTCAGAGTTGATTATAAATTGCTTATTGTTATTAGTGACTAACTCGTTAAGTTTATTATATATAACTAATAACATGTCGTCGTGGTCTGGGGTACCAGCAATCCATTTCCAAATGGTGCCTAATGTATCTATTGCTCGTTTAGAGTGGTGTGCTCTTAATTGTTCCAGCAGAGTCTGGATTATAATTATGTCTGTATCATGACGTGTATCTCTTGGAATTTCGTACACGTATTGTATAGTCTCGTCATTTATTTGTTTAGTCAATTTCTGAACCGCTTGATTGTAGAACGTTAAGTTCGTGATATGAAATATTTCCCCGTAGACTTGATAAAGTGCTGCGTTACCATTTTCTATGAGAACATAGTTCTCTCTAATGTAGTCGATTATCTCTGTGGTCGCTACGGCAATCAGTTGAAGGATAGTAATTATTATCATTTTCTTGAAAGGGAAAAATTATGTTTTATATTATCTTTATGAATAATCCTATTATGTTAATATATTCGGACTTTTGTCCCCAAGTCTTCTTTGACTTTCTGTTTCTTGTATCTAGGTTGGAGTTTATTCCTATTACCTATAATTTTCTCGTAAATAATTTTATTCGGTGCATATGTTTTTACACGTCTATTTCTATTATTTTTTTCTAACATTTTTTCTTGGGCATCTAAAAGTCTTGTGTATCTACGTGTGGTAATTTATTAAAAAGAACTTCATGAGGTTTTTTATTTGTAACAGAATATATTGTTTTATTATATTGTTGAGCTGCTCTAAAGATTGACTCAAAGTCGCTAATTAAATAAAATTCTTGCTTAAGGCATCTTGAAATTTCGATGAGTGTGGAGTGTACTCTTTCCACTTGGCCGTTTGTAGTACTGTGTATAGGATCACAGTAGTAAGTTTGGAGGTTTAGTCTCTGCATTAATGTTTTGAATTGAACTGTTGTAAAACCTGTTTCATTATCGATTATTATCGTAACTCTAACACTTTTTCATCTAGTTTTGTTTTGTCATCAATTAACTTGATTACTAGAAATTTTGAATAGGAATCAATACAGGTTAAAAATATTAAGTTTTGTGCAAAAAACAAATCTATGTGTAACTGCTCCCCCTCTTTCTTAGGAATTGGAGCCCCGCCAATTGGTATTTTATTTGGATGACGATCATATTTATTTCTATTGCAAATTTCGCAATTGCGGACATATTCTTTAAACTGTTTATTCATTTCAGGCCAATAATAAGAGGAATGAATTTGTTTAAGGTTTTCCTCATAGCTTCTATGTGCTCTAGTGTGTGTTTGCTCTATTATTACATTTTGGTCCTCTGTGTTGGTTATATCTTTTGGGAAGTTTTTTGTATATAGAAAACGGTTACTGAAGGTTTCCTTAAGTTTTCCTTTAACTGATTATAAATCCTCTGGGGTACAATGAATTGCAACAATTCCTGGTGGCAAATATAATTTAAGAATTGCAACTAAATTTTCTGGGGTATCATATTCTATAATATGCCTTGATTTGTTAAAATTATTAATTTGTTCATGAATAGTAAATCTGCCTTGGCTTAAAAGAATTTGTTGTTTAAATTGGTTAAGGGGTTTAGAGGTTTCTTGAATCTGAAAGTTATCACTACTCTCTGCAGAATGCTGTGTTCCAGTGATTGAGGAATCCTCTGATATATGGTTTAAATGTTGCCTAGAAAGGGCATCAGCGACTTCATTTGTAGTTCCTGGTTTATAAACTATTTTAGGAGCAAACTCCTCTATAAAAGCATGCCATCTTTTCATTTTCGCGTTTGGATTGCGGCTTGAGACAGCGAAGGTAAGTGGTTGATAATCCGTATGGATCTCTAAATCTGAAACACCGTAAGGGTAGTTTCTCAAATTTTTTAAAGCCCGTACGATAGCGTAAAGCTCTTTTTGGAAAGCTGGAACAATTAAGTGTTTTTGAAATGAATATAATTGGTTTTCCTTCTTGGGCTAGGACACCTCCAATAGCATTGTTTGAAGCATCCGTCGTTAGTATCAGTTTTTTGTTGAATTCTGGTTGAACCAGTTCAATCTGATTGATTAATAAATCTTTTAATTTTACACAGGCTGAAATTCCTTCTTGATCCAGATTTATAGAGATTTTTTTGGATAAATATTGAGAAACCTTTCCATTTTCTCCCGATAAATGTTTTGTTAATGGTTTTGTGATAAGGGCATAGTTTTGAATGAATTTTCTGTAATACCCTGTCATACCAAGAAAACTTCTAAGTTGTCTTAATGTAGTTGGTATAGGAAAATTAGATATTGCTTTTTTTTTTTTGTATCTGTTTTAATTATATTTTGAGCTATGATGTAACCTAAAAACTCAACTTCTTGTTCATAAAATTTGAACTTTTCCAATGATATTTTCATATTTGCATTTTTAAGAGTTTCTATAATGATTTCTAAGTGTTTGGTGTGATCATTAAGATTATCTGAATAGACAATTATATCGTCCATATATACGTGACAAAACTTCCCGATGAATTCCCGCAATATATCGTCCATTGATCTCTGGAAGATGCTAGGCGCGTTTCTAAGGCCAAATGGCATTCGTAAAAATTCATATTTTCCGTTATTTACGGCAAATGATGTTTTTTCAACATCTGTTTCTTTCATCTGTATCTGATGAAAACCAGACTCTAAATCAATTGTAGAGAAATATTTAGACTTTCCTAAATTCGAAAGTATAACATTAATTTCAGGTATCGGATATTTATCCGATATCGTTTTTTCATTTAATTTTTTTAAAATCCACCACCATTCTAAGCTTTGGTGTCCCGTCTTCATTAATACCTTTCTTCGGTACAACCCATATAGGCGAATTATATGGACTATAACTTGGTTGAATAACAACGTCATTTAACAATTTTTCGATTTCTTTATTCACAAAAGAATTGACAGATAAGGGGTAAGGATATTGTTTACTCCATATAGGAGTTTAAACAACTGTGCGAATTTCCGCTTGAACATCTGTCCTGAATAAAGAATTTATATCTATATTTGAATGAATCAAATTTATCATATAAATTATTCTTTCTGATAAAGTTTTTATCTTATTATTTAGATTGTCCGTACAATCTTTAAAATGCGCTTCAGGTTCTTGTAACTCCAAAGCATTACTGACTTCTTCAGAAGCTGTTTCTTCTGCATTATGATTTATTTTTTCATTCAATGTTTCAGGACTTTTTTCCGAGGAGAATATTTTCTCTCCTCTGCCGTTATGTAATAAAATTCCTCTCTTGGAATCCAATGTTACATTTGCATCCCTCAATATGATGTAACCTATAAGCTAATCACTTTCCAGATTTGCTATTTTATAAAAACGTACTGTCTTATAAAATATGTTTACTTCGTAAAAATGCGTGATGATGGTATAAACATTTATGGTTCGTACCCTCTTCTTAATAACTAATTCTTGTCTATTAAACAAGGTTTGGCCTACAATAGCAACTTGTAGCGCCAGTGTCTATCAGGATTTTCAATAGTCTTCCTGTTGCGCCATTTCTTCGGTATATGTATGGCAACCGGAACTGTTTTTTGAACTGATTCTAGCTAGCTGATTCCATTCTCTGAAAGGTGAAGCATTGGTTCGTAGTAGATTGTTTATTCGTTCTCTCTTCTCTTGAGGTTTACCTGTTCTTTGAGCACTTTCATATGCTCTTTTTTCTATGTAAGCTTGCCTTTGCCCTTGAGTCTGCTGATACCCATTATTGTAGTTCTCGTTCCTGTTTTGCCAAGGATTTGGTTGATTATAAGTTTGCCTAAAAGGATTGTTTGGCGCACTAAAATTTCTATTAATTTGGTTAGCAGGACGGTAACCGTTGGTATTTTGTCTTGTGTTGGAACTTGCAAGTTCCATCGTTTCTGGTTTCGGAAAATTAAAGTTTCTAGCTTGATTTTGTTCCATGAAGTTTCTTCTTGGGAACCTTAAATTATTTTGGTTTTGAGGATTTTGATTCCTCGTAAACTGAAGAGCAAAGTGTGCTCTTTGATTGTTTGACTCTAATTCCTGTGCCTTCGCTAAGGCACTAGGTAAATCCTCTGGTGACAGGAAAAATATAATATTTGATAAAGGGGCGTTAAGCCCAGTGCTGAAGACGCGAAGAGCATTTCGCCGGTTTATATTGTTGAGTTCTTGGGTCAGTCTGCTGTCTGTACCGTGTGTCATAATTGTTTTGTTCGTAAGCAGAGTTAATTTTTTCTTAATCAAATTATAGAATTCGATTATTTGTAGATTCACTTGTCGGAGAACACTAACTTTTTGCTCAATTATGTGAGCAGGACGTTTATCTGCGTAAGTAAAGTCTAGTCTACTTATAATCGCATCAAAATTCAGGACTGTCCCATGGTTTGTGATAACGTCATTGGCATTCTAAGTAATCTTATTTCTAAGAATAGTCAATACCGCGAAATACTTTCTACTCCCTTTGGTGTAGAGACTCATTGAGTTGTTAGCAGCTTCACGCCAACTAACGTAGGTATTATTATTGCCAGTAAATTCTGGCAAGAATTTAATAACAGCTAGTGATTCCTCACAACGGATAAGCTCATCAATTGTCTGTATTCTATATTCAACTGCCGTATTTGAACCAGTAAACGAGTTTAATTCTCTTTTTAAAAGTGTAGTTATTACGGCTTCACTAGTTGAAGCGTTCGTTTGTGTCGTCATTTTGTGAAATTTCTTAATAAGATCCTCCAGGATGCAAAAGCAATATTTTTTATTTATATGGTTGGATTACAACCTTAATATATAGGTACTTATAATTACTTAATTATATAGAAAACAAATAAAAAATGTTCTTACAATATTATTAATAGGATGATTCTCCCTATGATGTGGTGATGTCTTCTTTGGTGCGATGTTTTATTGAGTCCTTTGATGACTATTTGATCACTTTTATGTTTTTTTTTTATTATTTTTTTGTTTTTTACTTTATTCTGTTTTTCACTTTTTCCTCCTTTCTTTTCTGAAGGATACTCTTATTTTTCACTCTTTTTTCTATCTTTTGACACTTTGTTGTATTTTTATTTTTCAGTTTTGTTTGACTTCTTTCTCCTTCTTTAGGATACTTGATTTATATTTTTTGTTTGCACACTAACACATCACTTCACTGTACCGAGTCGTTACTTTGTATTTTCAGGATTTTTTCGATCGGTTAGGTTAAACTGATGGTTTTCTATGGTGTGCCCCACGTTCGGGCGCCAATTAATATCTCTACACTTTAACTTTAGTAAAAAAAACTTTATTTAAATGCATAATACTAAGTTAACATTCTAGATTCTAATTCTATTCGATGGTGAACTCTTCTTGCTGATGATTGAAACTGAAGTGAAGTCTGGGTGGTGGTTCGGTGAATATCCAAGCGGCGTAATATTGATGTATTGTTTACATTACAGCAAGTTCTGGCTTGACACATTCCTTTGTATCCACATTGATCGTTGGTAGTTTATTCAGCTGCACTGCATGGATCCATTATTGATTTGGAGTGGCTGACGGCTGACCGTAATTGTAACCATAGTTTATTAGGTGGTTAACTTGCGCCTACGTACTAAACCACACCCATCAGAGTTCAACCACTCTCCCCACGGGACTTCCGTTAGTTAGGTATTACTTCGCGTGGCTGGTTAGCAATTCATGGTATGCGTCTAGTCTTATGTCAGTTGCTGTTGACGCGTCTGCTGCTTCTGATGCTCTCCTTAGCTTTTCTACTCTCCGCAGTTCATTTTGGATAAATGTTACTAGATTACAAACTGTCATCCAATTGTGCTCCGACTGCAACATATGGTCTATTAGGAAAGGTGGATTGACAGATTCGTTCTCCATTCTATGAATCGCCTACAATGAAAAACTGCGTGCTCCGTATCTTCCTCCTGGTCTGGACAATCTGGGCAAAATGGCGAGCTATCGTGCTCAAATCGTTGTAAGTATTCACGATAGCCGCCGTGACCAGTCAGGAACTGCGTAAGATGGTAGTTGCTGTTTCCATTCTCCAGGTCTCGATTGTCGAGATCAGCTTGTATGTGCATCTACATTCTTGGGCATATTATTGGGGAGTTCTACAGCCCTTCAGCTTCGTCACAGCCATCCTGTATGCTGTTCTCCAGGGGTTAATATTAGCTTCGTCGCAAAGAAGCTTAAGGCAAAATGCTGGAACAGCATACATACAGGATGGTTATGACGAAGCTGAAGGACTGTAGAACTCCCCAATAATATGCCCAAGAATGTAGATGCACATACAAGCTGATCTCGACAATCGAGACCTGGAGAATGGAAACAGCAACTACCATCTTACGCAGTTCCTGACCCCCCCCCCCCCCCCCCCACCCCTATAATATTCCCAAGAATGTTGAGATCTATAGTAGAACACCTTTTCCCCAAAAGACCAGCTACTATGTGCAGCATAATTAGAGAGGTCAATCCAGGCAATATACCTGTTATTACTTTGAAGGAGCTGCTCAAGGCAAGCACCAGGATAGGTGACAACAATGCGCCCGGAGCAGACGGAATCCCAAATAAGGCATTGAAGGTGGCGTATGTGTGTGTGTATGTCTATGTGTATGTACATACTAACGTAAGTATTTTGGTGAAACGTATTTACCTAAAAATTAACATAAAAAAATTACACTAAATTCAGTCAATAAATAATGAATGAGGAGAAGAATCAAATTATATTGATTTTATTTAATTTTCGGGTACTCTCCTTTATCACCACCAAACCCGCTAAAGGAAAATGCATGCACAGTTTCTTTTTCAAACCTATTCGTCCTTTTACTCTTATTTTTTTTATTTATTATCATGTTTATGTCACGCTGGGAAGTTGATCGTGTGGACCTCCTGGAATGACTGTTAGTAGATAACTGTGCGTAGAATACAGTGCTGCCATTGTCAATTGTGAATGATTTATCTGTTGGGGCAGAATTATCCTTATATCAGCTTCATCACTTCGTCATCATCATCACATCGTCATCGCATTGTTATCATCTTCACATCGTTATCATCATCTACTATTGTACATTTCACTATTGTACATAATATACATATTATACTAGTATTATTTCTTCATTGAATATTCAAATCTGGCGCTTCTTTTATACCATCCGCCATAATTAAATGATTTTGGAATTCGCCTTAAACTTTAAATATTTAAATTTAACGTTACCTCTCTCTCAAGAATTGTATAAATACCCTTGCCAAAATAAAGCTTTAAACAAAAGACTTGAGTCTTATTTGTACTATGTTTTTCACTTAAATAAAAATTGAATTGAATTGAATTGTATTCAAAACCCTTACGGGAAACACTATCGTTTTATTCGCCGTTTATTTTGCTCGATAGAATCGGGTTTAGAACCGGTCTGCTCGTTACTTTCGCACCCGTTTGGCAATCAGCCAGCACATCAACCAGGATCTGCCTATTCCTAGTCGAAGAATCTGTCTAGAATCGGTCTAGAATCGGTCTAGAATCCGTCTGACCGTCCAATCTTCAAAATGAAAATTTTGTTTTCAAAGAATTTTGTTAAAAATATGAAGATTTAATTATTGTTTTAAATTTTCCGGTACATGAATAAAGGCGGGAGTCTTGTTTCGAGGTGTAGCATGTTTGTCAGGTGCATTTTCTGGTTACCTAAAGATTTTTTTGATAAAGCATATCATCAACTTTTCGACTTCGTCATATTTGCGAAAGCCCCATACCTCCGCCGCGTAGCACGTAATTGGCCTTACTACCGCTTTGTATAGTTTGCATTTTGCGCTTCTTGCAATGTCCCTTTTGCCGAGCTGATTTTTCTATTGGCAATTTATTGCTCATTTTGTCTCCTTCAATTTTTGTTGTAGATGTTTTTTTGAAATCTACGTTGGGTGTAAGAATTTCTCCAAGATACTATATTCCTTTACAACCTCAAGCTCTTCATTTTCCCAGAACCATATTTCATCCTTTGAATATCGACCCGAGCAATTTCGGAAGACCATAACCTTTTACTTATTGGTATTAACTTTCAAGCATCATAACGTATATCGTAACCTGCAGTAACGAGGTAACTTGTTCATCATCATCTGCAACATTCTTGGAGTCTTCGAAAGGATGACTATATCATCTGCATATATGATGAACTTTATTTTAATACCATACCAAGTAAAGTAAATGGAATTGATTGCGTTTGATCTAAGCTCTGTTTTTGCTATTACAGCCAGACTTAAGTAAACGACTTAGGGTAAATTAAGTATTGTGATGCCAAATTACATAAAATCGAATTAAAAGCAGTGAAAAGTTTGATGATACAGTCGACATTTTTTTTTAATAAAATGATACATGGTCAAGCCGTTTGACGTTGTTAACATGTCGAACTACAGTATTAAAAGCTTCTGTAAGATTTCTTCTAGGGGCGGTACTATGATTTTAAAATACAGATGTGATAAAAAAAACTTTTCCATAGATTAGGGAATTTACCAGTACTAATTGATAATTCAAACAGATTTTTTGTTTTAATTTACTTACGCTAAAGGAGTTTTTGTTTTTTTTGTATTTGTACAGGATGTGTTGGAAGTTGGCGCAGACATTTTTTGTTGAACAGTAAGCAGCAGCAAGCAATGAAGTATTGCATCGCATGGCTTAAGGTGCTACTTACTATTCGAAAGAATAGGAGGATATGAAAGAAGTTTCGTGCTTTTGTAGAGTTTTTTTTCTGAATGAGTGTATTTATTCTCATGGCCCTGGCCGGGATTCGTACGCACGACCTGCCGATCATTTAGTGAATACACTACCATCGCACCAATACCACCCGCATATACTTAAGATATGGAGCAATTGAATAGCTACATTTTTTAAGAACAATCGGTGCAATTCCATCAGGATCTGATGAATAGTCGGTCGGTCGGTTGAGAGAAGAAATAAATTTTAAAATTGTTTCCAAATCGATTGAGAAATTAATAAAACTTTTTTGGGAGCAGCTAGTTAGTTACCTTAAACATTGATCATCTATATGAAGGGGGGTTTCCCTAAACGATTTACTAAAACTATCAGCAAACATATGACATGCAGCTGGCGAATCAGCAGTTGTAGAACTATTGTAGGAAAACTTAAATGCATAACCATCCGTTTATGTTTTTATACCCTATTCTAGGGGTATATTAATTTTGACGCATAGTTTGTAACATACCTTAATATTGCCCGTAGACCCCTAAAAGTTACTATATTTATGATCAGCATCGATAGTAATGTCGATCTAGCCATGTCCGTCCGTCCGTCCGTCCGTCCGTCCGTCCGTCGGCAAAAATTAGGCCTTTAAACTGGACCTAGAGAGCTGAAATTTTAACCATATACTCTCTAGGGTCCCGAAATAATCAAGTTTAAGAATTTTTGAAATCCGCCCACAGACACGCCCACAAACTCAAAAAAAACAAAATTTTGGTAAAAATCGAATTTTGAGCTAGAGAGCTGAAATTTTTTATATATGATCTATGGCCCATAAAACTGATTGGGACATAAAATTTTCAAAATCCGCCCACTGACACGCCCACAATTAAATAAAACAAATTTTGGGAAAAATTGAATTTTGAGCTAGAAAGCTGAAATTTTTTATATATGATCTTTGGCCCATAAAACTGCTTGGGACATAAAATTTTCAAAATCCGCCCACTGACACGCCCACAATTAAATAAAATATTTTTTTTGAAAAACCAAAATTTGAGCTAGGGAGCTGAAATTTTTAATATATACTTTCTAGGGGCCCTTTATGCTCATGTGTAAATATTTTCAAAATCCGCCTACTGACACGCCCACAATTTTTATTTTTTTATTTTTGAAAGTCCAAAGTTTGAGCTAGGGAGCTGAGATTTATAGTATATACTCTCTAGGTGCCCTTTATGCTCATACTTAAATTTTTTTTAAATCCGCCTACTGACACGTCCACAATTAAATAAAACAATTTTATTGAAAAACCAAAGTTTGAGCTAGGGAGCGTCTTTATTTACAAAAGCTTAGTTTTTTCGATAAAATCCTTTAAATTTTTGTCACGCCCACTTATGAGACATAGGAATAAGAATATGGTATCCAACAGTTCGCCCAAGCGGACTGTAGCCCGCCCCTATGTTTATTTTATATTTTATATTCTATGAGGCTTTATACTTTTTCTACTTTTTTTTGTGTATTTCGCTGGCGTAGGTTGGGATTATTTTTCACAATCACAAAGTGCACTTTAATATGCAAGAAATGATTACCACGTTTGTGTGGGGAAAACTTGCTTCGGCTTACGCACAGCCCGTTACTTTGCCATCACATGCAGCACATATTATTACAACACATTAAAATTGTTAAAATTGACTACAAAAATGGTGAACAATTCGATGAAGCAGTTCGAGAAGTAAGTGTTAAGTTGAATCCAGTTTATCCTTAATTTCTCGGTGGTATTTCGACAAAATGTTCAATGAATTATAATGAACGGAATTTGAAAGTATTATTGTGGTCGATGTTTAATTCCAACAGGACGGCTCTGCATGGCATAAAAGTGGCAAAACCATTGCCCTTTTGTGAGAAGAAATTCCTGGCCCAGTCATTTTTCGTTTGCTGACAGTTCTGTCGTATATATCAAGGAATTGTGCAGCTTTTTTTATACCCTATTCTAGGGGTATATTATTTTTGACGCATAGTTTGTAACATACCTTAATATTGCCCGTAGACCCCTAAAAGTTACTATATTTATGATCAGCATCGATAGTAATGTCGATCTAGCCATGTCCGTCCGTCCGTCGGCAAAAATTAGGCCTTTAAACTGGACCTAGAGAGCTGAAATTTTAACCATATACTCTCTAGGGTCCCGAAATAATCAAGTTTAAGAATTTTTGAAATCCGCCCACAGACACACCCACAAACTCAAAAAAACAAAATTTTGGAAAAAATCGAATTTTGAGCTAGAGAGCTGAAATTTTTTATATATGATCTATGGCCCATAAAACTGATTGGGACATAAAATTTTCAAAATCCGCCCACTGACACGCCCACAATTAAATAAAACAAATTTTGGGAAAAATTGAATTTTGAGCTAGAAAGCTGAAATTTTTTATATATGATCTTTGGCCCATAAAACTTGCTTGGGACATAAAATTTTCAAAATCCGCTCACTGACACGCCCACAATTAAATAAAATATTTTTTTTGAAAAACCAAAATTTGAGCTAGGGAGCTGAAATTTTTAATATATACTTTCTAGGGGCCCTTTATGCTCATGTGTAAATATTTTCAAAATCCGCCTACTGACACGCCCACAATTTTTATTTTTTTATTTTTGAAAGTCCAAAGTTTGAGCTAGGGAGCTGAAATTTATAGTATATACTCTCTAGGTGCCCTTTATGCTCATACTTAAATTTTTTTTAAATCCGCCTACTGACACGTCCACAATTAAATAAAACAATTTTATTGAAAAACCAAAGTTTGAGCTAGGGAGCGTCTTTATTTACAAAAGCTTAGTTTTTTCGATAAAATCCTTTAAATTTTTGTCACGCCCACTTATGAGATATAGGAATAAGAATAGGGTATCCAACAGTTCGCCCAAGCGGACTGTAGCCCGCCCCTATGTTTTAATCATAATTCCAGAATCATACTAAGTTAAGACACATATTGATGAAGTAAATCGAAGCCGTATCGATTGGATTATATTATAGAAGCCAAAAAGGACGCAAACCGGGTAAAACTTTAATAATAAAGTAACAGCAAATATTTTTACAGCCAAACAATATGGGATACATACGAATATATATCAATATTAATAAAATATAAGGGTGTTCAAAGTTAAGTTCAAGAATCATTTGCCGGAAAAGTCGTCTGGAACTAAAACTTAATAAGTAACCAGAAAAGTACAAACAAATTGTTGGCAGCCATCTGCAACTACTTAATTTTCATTCCATTCAAAACGTAATAGAACAAATTTGGACGTGCTATTAATAATGGCGGAAAATTTGTTCCATTACATGAATGCTTAGGTGTCCCAGTGAGAACTTTCACACATGAAAAGCCGACGAAATGTTTTTTTTTTTAGCCAATCGTTGATATCGTCATTTCAATTATTTAGATACTACAAGACATATTCTTTCTTTTGACACCTCATTTATAAGATTATCTAATAATGATTGCATGAGAATAGGACAATATTTTTTCCTTGGCCAAGTACATGGGTTAAACTTGCTACTCTCGCTTCACCATCAGTTTTGTTCAAACAATCACTATTCACAAAGCCAAAACAAACAGGCGTCAATAAAAATCATAACAGAAATCCTTATTACATATTTGGCTACCGGGTTGAAATAAATCAAAGGGGTTGTGCGAATATATTTACGCTCATGTCTTAAACAAATTGCAGCCATATATGTACGTAGTCTGGGCCACATGGGTAAACCCGTGTCTATGGCAAAGATAGGCAGTTATCGCTGGCGTACGCGTTTCTGGGCTGGCTTATCTTTATAAGATATTGCAGATTAGTTTAATAAAGCGATTGGTGTTTATATCTGTGGGCGAGTTAGATAAATAACACTTTGCCAGGGAAAATACCCACACCATGATGGCAATAGCAGTTTTTGACTCACTTTTATACTTTGGTATACTTAAGAGAAAGATATTTGCAAATCGTGCTGAAATTTCGAACTCAAACTGAGTATTATCATACCTCATGATAAATAACGACTTTAGGAAATTGCAAAGAAATGTGTCCCGTTCGTCGTGACAGACGACTCGTCATCGATGCTCCTGCCGCAAGGGTTGGAAGAATATTCTTCAAACGATTTCTCGTATTTGGGGTTTATAGGCTTATATTTCGCAGCCATGTTTTTTTATTCTTTCATTTTAAATAACAGTATCTACCTACCTACCAACCATACAAATGGTTTTTAGATCAAAAACAAGGTATAAAATAATTGACTACACTACGCACAGGCCAATGAAAAATTCAGCAATGCCGTTTTTAACTTTCTCGTATACTTAAGTACACTTAAGAGAAAGATATTGCAACATGCTGCTGATTACGACAACAGAGAAGTTCACAAGGTGTGCCCGAATTTCAGTCCGTCTGTCAGTTTGTTCGTCTGTTCGTCTTACCGTTTGTTTTTCAAACTTCGTATTTGGGGTTTCTAGGCTTACAACTCGCGGCCATTTTGTTGTCCATTCTATAGTTTTAAATAACGGTACACCATACAAATGGTTTTATTTAAACGCCGAATTTCGCAAAAATACTTCCATTTAGAAAAAAGGTTTATATTTAAATTATTGAAATAATATTTGTTAATATTTTTTTAATGTGTAAACATTTTTGCTCTCGTTGATGTGTAAATATATTTTTTCTCGGTAGGGGCTAGTTGGAAATATCTAGCGTCACCATCATCGTCAGATTTTCCCGTTAATTTTCATTACCACGTGAGTTAATCGCTGCTCAACAGATCACCGCAATTAAACGACGTTTGGCGCGGTTAGTACGTAGATGAGTGACCGTTTGAGAACAACCGCGTGTCGTTGTTTTTTTTTTTTATTAATTATGTATGTTCAATTTTAGAGATTATTATGTCCTTACGAAACACCGGAACTTTGTATGGAAGTAGATTTGTTTTGAATAATTGAGGTTGTATAGCTTGTAGTTTGTTGTACATCAGTTGAAGGTAAGAGGAAAAATATCGATTTGTACTTCGGTAACCGATGGCCGATTTAAGAATGTCACTTAAACGACAATCGATGCTATATTTTCCCGGTACATCGACACACTTGAGTCGACGGTGTACGTCTCCTACTACAGCTTTCACAAACCAATTATTTGTTCGGTCAAACATTAAATAAATTTTGTCGTTGACATTAAATATATATCATGGTTTTATTTCAATACAATACCCAAATCTCTTGTTTATCAAAACCACAACCTCTGTGATATTTCCACATGCAACACTGATGAGCCTACATGTTTACACATCAACTATACCGTGAGTGTAGCGTGGCTCACACCTTTTTTATTCATATAAAAGCTTTCTGAATTTTTGAAAGTTTCAGTTTTCTCAAAACGGCGTTAATGATTTTGATTAATTCGAATACTTGGACAACGCATGGCTTACTCTGTTTATCCCAAAGCATTCGGTAATTTAGAAAACCAACACTATCTGACAAACGGGTAAAGTTATTTCAAAGAAATTCGATATACTACCTGACACAAATATTTAAAAAATATCTACATACTTAGATTTTCGTAAAAAAAAATTATTTTTTAACAGTGAGTAAACTTTTAAAAAGCGTCACTTTTCTCAAAAACAGCTTTAACGTTTTTGAACTATGTTGGTGTTTTGAATACTCGAAATGAAGGTAAGAGATTGGCATACTTAGATTTCGACAAACGAGAACATAGATATTTACACGGTGCATTTTTAAGTGAACATGAAAATACTTTTTTATTCAAACTGCATTTTTAATTCAATTAAGTCAAATCAAAAATAGCTATTAGCATATAATCTACATTGTTACAGTTCGTTTTTCTGTTTTACGAGTATAGCAAATTGCTAATGAAAACAAGAAAGCGAGAAAGTTTTCGTACGATCCAGTCGTGATAGTAAATAAACTGCAAACCTTAGACCTGACTGGAAACAAAAAAACGTAGGGAAAGGCTACAGTTCGCTTGGGCGAACTGTTGAACATCCTATTCCTATTCATATCCCTCATTAAGTGGGCGCGGCACAAATCTAAGTGTGGGAGAATTGTTAAGAAGCATCTACATAATTTGTTAATCAGCATTTAATGGATTTTGTTGAAAAAAAAAAGTTTTTGTAAGTGGGCATGTAAAGGAATTGTTCAAAACGACTTTACCTACATACTTTGCCAATGATTTCTTCAATGAAACGGGTTTTTTTTAAAGTAGGCGTGTCAGTGAGTGGATTTGAAAAATATCTAAACTTGAGCATAAAGGGCCTCAAGAGTGTATATATTCCAAATTTAAACGTCCTAGTTCAAACTTTGATTTTTCAAAATAAACGTTTTTTTAATTGTGGGCTTGTCAGTGGGCGGATTTTAAAGTGTTTAACTCCTGAGCATATTGGAGCCCTAAAGACCATAAATTAAAAATCTCAGCTCTCTAGTTTGAAATTCGATTTTCTCGATAAATTTGTTTTTTTAAGATAGTGGTCAGTGGGCGAATTTTAAAAATTCTTAAATTATGTTTTGTTGGGCCTTTAGAGAGTATATGGTTAAAATGTCAGCTTCAGACCTTATTTTTCCAACGGATGGACGGACAGACATGGCTAGGTCGACATTACTATCGTGATCAGTGATCACCAATAAAGTAACTTTTAGGGGTCTACGGGCTTGTATATTAAGGTATACAAGCGATGTGTCAAAATTAATATACCCTTAGAGTAAAATATAAATATGTAGGTTTATTTAAGTATGTTTTTTTATTTCTTTACCCTTTAAGGAGTCGACATAAAAAGGAGGTTTACTTCAAGTTATCTATTATTTCCCTCTTATACACTCGATGAAAATGAAGCAACAAACGAACGACACCCACCAGTCCACGTGCAAACATTTCCTAATGAGATGGGTAGAACCCCTGTTAGCTTCCATCTAAAGCTAAAGTTTGCGTGAAATCGAAGTAAACTTATGTTGCATATAGCATCAACAAATTCTATTGCAATTACTCAAAGTAAGGAAAGGCTAAAGTCCGCGTCTGCAAACTGCTGGATACCTTATTCCTATTCCACAAAAAGGGGAAAAGGGTATTTTCTGCACTTTTTTTATCACTTTGCTCTTCTCCAGTTACGAAAATATTTGATGTAAAACTTTTAAGATAAAAGTCATTGAATATCGAAACAAATATTAATTTTTGATAAAACCCTCACTGATTTCTAGAAACAATCAAATTAATGAAAAAAGTCATATTGCGTGGTCGGCCATAAAAGTTCTAGTGGTCGGCCAGGTCCAATCAATTAATGAAAAGAACATAATGATCATTTAAGGGTTTATTTGAAAGCAAAACATTTACTAAACAATATTTTATTATTTTTAATAGAATAGAATAAAAACCAAATCATAAAAAACACTAAGTTGGCACCAGTTTATTAAAAGACTAAATTAGTATCAAATCATACGATTTGTTGACGTTTCAGCTATGTGTAATACTCCTTCGTTTTAAAGATGCCTGATAGTATTTCAATATCACCTAGTGTAACGTTCAAAAGCGAGATTGTTGAAATGGCATTTCCCCCTCTTCACTGTCAGGTCCTTCTTCTGGAATACAGTCTGGTCCTCCTTGTATATGTTCTTCTGAGGTGTGGGTTAACTCCTTTTGAGCAGGAATGATTTCCTTTGAATCACCTTGGCCCCGCGGGCAAATGAGGTTGAACTTCTGGAACATTAGATGAACTTTTCGGGTTGTGGGCCAAATCTTGTATCAATGTTTCTTCTCGAAAGCTCTCCTAAAATGTAGGATGCCTCCTCCAGGATGCAGGCCAATTTTTCGTCAGATATGACATTTGGTATGGTCGATGCTTCAGTTATAACTTTAACTATGTCATCAGGTTTCAGTCCGCATTCACGAACTCCAAAATAACTTCAGCAGCAGATTATACCTCTCAGGCAAACACAATTTAGACTGAATGCTACTATAAACGATGATTGCAGTCCCCTTTACACACCTGGTATAATCACACAGCATTCGGATCTAATGGGTATACACTTCGGTTTTTAATTGTTTTATTTATATTTTGTTTAACGAGAAGCGCTTTTTGCAACAGAGGCAATCCAGCAATCCTATTTTCTTGCCAACGCGCTGGAGTTCGCCTTTCCAGTTCTGTTCCGTAGTCAAAAGAGAGTCGACGAATCTGATGAAAGCCTAGACCGCATTGGAGTCCTGAGCAGTGAATAAAGTATTCTTCTAATAACCCCTCCACTTCGTTCGTAAATACTTGATGATTTGTGCATTTTGATGAATATTTAAAAGACGCCGGCTCTATTTAAATACACAGTGGGTCAAACTTTTGAATTTTCTTATACAACATAGACTTGCTAAGCCCATGCCCATTGGCGTATTGACCCGTAGATCTGCTATGGCTAGAGCAACAGTATTTTCATTAATGGTAGCCCTGTTTGTTGTTGTCTTTTGATTTCTTACCATCATAAGTCTGAATCAGATATGTTGTATCCTTTAATATTTGAAACAAAATATATGACTGAGGTGGATGTGGACACTGTCCCAAACGACCCCATACCACAACCACCCCAAGATCTTTTTGTGAACTAATTTATTTTTTTTTTCAGAACACCCTCTGATTAAAAAAAAAAAATAGTCACCAATGTACTCAAGTCACTTTCATAATTTGAAAAACATTTACCTGCATTTATTTCGGTTTTTTTTTAATACGTGAGAATTTCTAAAAAACGAAAATTTTACTTTTAGAGCGAAAATCACGAATAAACTAATAATAATTTTTTAGCAGACTGACAGCTTTGCAAATTTTAAGTTTCATGCGCATGTGAAAAAAGCAATGGATGACATCATTGCCATATGAAAATTTTCAACCAGTGCACTGGAAATGTCGATGTCCACATCCCCCCTTCCTCCCCTACCATTAGAATAGAGTATACACAACGGGTGACAGGTTCAGGTGCATTTGAAAGTGAAATAAAAATTATTTTTTAATAAACTAAATCAAATATAGCTTTCGAAATATAATCTACAATGTTACGATACATTTTGCCTGATTTTACGAGTATGGGAATGAGAGAATGTGATTCAAATCCAATTCTTCAAAAAGCGAGAAAGTTTTTTTTTTTGTTTTGCTGTTGAAATGGTTATCCTTCTGGGAGTGTATATTCAAGACAATATTCTCAGAATGATTTAATTTCGTTTAAATTGGATGTTTAAGCAGACAAGAACTCCCTCCAGGGATCGGCAGGTGTTGTGAATATATATAGCTTATATAAAGTATTTTGGCAATTTGGAGCTTTCAGACAGATGACAAGTATTTAAATTACAGTAATATAATACTCATATACCTTCTTTGACAACATTTATAGACAAAAAGCTTTAAGGTAATCCGCATGCTTATGTCAATGACAATTTATTTAAATTTTTGGATTCGAACCTTACTCCAGAACTGAGTTAAATCAGAACTCAGCATTAAGTCTATTGAACGTGAAAAGGGATTCCCAATACTCTTTTCTATTTGTATAAATAAAAGGCAACGTTCGTGCGTGTGGCCTACAATATTATGCTTGCTCTGTTTTACTGAAAACTAAACAGGTGGTTGTTATAACAGCCAGCAGTATTTAGTGAGTGGTCCATTAGGCAAATAACGCCCGAAGAAGTTATGTTAAAAAAACGCCTGCAAATTTTTGGTGATATCAAATTCGGCAAAAACAACAGCATTTTGCTTGGAATATTTGCCGGAAATAGCTGATATTACGACAGATAAAGGGTCCGCCATCTAACGTATTTTTTTCAACTAGTGCTTATTTCGTGAATGTTAACACTTAGCTCATGTCTGATTTGACAGATAATTAGTTTTATCCTTCCGCTGAACGAATATGGTTGTGTATACGCTTGAACAACGCTGGGAAATATTGCGACATTACTTTGAAAATCATGGTAATGTTGCAGAATGTGTGCGAAAATTGCGTACGGATTTTGGAAGAAGAGAAGCACGGCAGGTCCGTATGTTCGTTATCTTGTGAAAAAAGTGAAAGAAACTGGCATGCTCATCGATAAACCAAAGCGTGAAAAGCCAAAAACAGTGCGTACACCCGAGAATAATGCTGCTGTGGCAGAAAGTGTGCGTGAAGCGCCATCAACATCAATTCACCGTCGTTCTCAACAATTGAACATTTCGGAGACATCATTGAGACGAGTTTTGCATAAAGACCATGGTATGATGCTACTTCATATAGACTACTGCATGGCCAGCCGAGGCAGCCATTTGAATGAAATTATTTTCCATTATTAACCGGAAAGATTGTACTTTCAAATAAAAAAAGAAATTTGAGAAAATATTCAGTATTTTTTTTTTATAGCATTTTCAAAAAAAAAGAAGTTATTTGGCGGACCCGTTATAATCTACAATGTTACAACAACTTCCTGATGACTTTCAGCCGCTAAACAGGAGAGCGACTCAGGTGACTAGGGATGCTGCTCGCCAAAAAACTGGGAGCAAGTAGGTCAGTCTATAAGCCAATTGAAACTTTCATTGCCTTAATTTGTATTCACACACATTCACCTTCATCCAACCAAAGGCACGCACTCTATTCGTTTTTATAAAACGAAACGATTCAGAGCTCGCATTTATTTAAGCGGTCCGCCTCACATGATTCATTTACTATGTGCATGGAGTGAGCTCAGGTTTCGTCTGCGATCGATGGAATGTGAGTGTATTTGAATACTGTTTAAGCCCAGTAGGGAATCTTTGGTGATTTCGCACGGCTCTGAAAAATCACCACTCACTTCGTCATTGAAAGTCTTTGAAAATGTAAGGTCTTACCAAATCCATGCCTAGGAAGCATCCTACCAATCCTACCAATTATACTACCCTCTGTTACACACATTTTCAATACCATTTTAACACCTAGTGTTTTTACCACCCAATGGAAGCAGGCGAAAGTCCTACCAATCCAAAAGAGCGCCAATAGCCATGAATATAAACCTATTTCCATTCTACCATACTTTTCTAAAGTGTTTTAAAGAATCATGCAAAAGCAAATTAATGCCCATATCCACTCATGCAAACTTTTATCTACAGTGCAATCCGGCTTCCGGCAATACCACAGTTGTACAACCGCAGTTATTAATGTTGTAGAGGACATAAGAAAGGCCGCAGATGATGGCCACGTAACTTTTTTAGTTCTTCTCGATTTCTCGAAAGCATTCGACACAGTGGATCACGATAATTTGTGCAGCAAACTAGCACACAGCTACAAGTTTTCTTCATCGGACATTAGATTAGTGTCTTCCTATCTTAAGTTCCGAGAACAAGCTGTTGCGATTGATCATATGCTATCTGAGTTTCTCCCAACAACCAGAGGGGTTCCCCAGGGTTCGATTATAGGACCACTGCCCTTTTCACTATATGTCAATGAGCTCCCTTCCGTAGTCCGTTCATCCTCTATACATAGGTATGCTGATGATGTCCAACTATTTAATAGTTGCTCTCTTGGGTTGATTGAAGACTGCGCAAGTAAAGTTAACACCGATTTGGAAAGAATTTCAGTATGGGCGGAGAGGAATCCTAAAATTCTAAATGTTTATTGATGTTTAGATTAGATTTAGGAAGCCCGTCGATCTATCATATTTTCCTGAAATTCATCTCAACGGCTCGACTGTAGAATATGTTGAAACGGAAAAAAATCTTGGAATGCTATTTAATAGGACTCTATCTTCGGATACACATATTAATGCGGCTGTAGGCAAAGTTTATGGTATACTGCGACTATTATGGGCCTCACAACACTATACGCATATGAGCACACGATTACTTCTTGCAAAGACACTCGTCGTGCCAACCCTCACTTATGGCTGCGAAATTTTTTGCAAATGTGATGCAATCAGCAGAAGAAAGCTTAATGTTGCCTTTAATAACACCGCACGTTATATCTATGGTTTGAGGCGCTTCGATCATATCTCCAATTTCTCCCGACAGATCTATAACATCTCCTTCGACCATCTTTTATGTTTTAGATCACTCGTATTGTTATTCAATGTAATTCAGACACGTCAACCCAGTTATTTATTTAGTAGACTACGTTTTGCTTCATCTAATCGATCCCAACAAATTGTTCATCCCCGGTACCGTTATCTTATATCCGAGCGCCAGTTCTTCATCAATGTTACCCGTTTTTGGAACTCACTACCACGGCATTTGAGAAGGTCAAGTACCATCGCGCCGTTTCGTAATGGGTTACAGTCTTATTTCCAGACAATTTCCGACTAATACAACGTTTTGTTTCAATTAATACTAATGTTTATATTTACTGTAGTTTTGCGAAAAGAGAGATGTACTCGTATATATTGTATATTTAACTGTTTTATTCGTTTTTCTTTTGTTTCCTTTTTTTGTGAAGTTAATGAATTTAAAACTTAATGCAATATAATTGTCTAAGAAGCAGAAAGTGAAAACCTTTAATTATTCTTGTAACATTAATGTTTTATGTAGCTTGTTGTTTTAATGAATTATATTTAAGCCTTGCACTATTTTATAAGATCATTGTTATCTTAATGTGTAAGCTTTCAATAAATAAATGAATTATGACTATGAACTATGAAGCGAGTTGGTAATGGCTTATGTTTTAAAATTTCCACTCCTTTCAAAACTATCGCATCAATGCCATTGCCACTTGGCTTCTGAGGGATTTACCTCTTTCAGGCCTGCGTTCAGGAATTGCCAAAGAAACGAGTTGGTAATGGCATCTGTTTTGAAATTCAACTACTTTCAAAATTTCCCTGGAAGGGGTATTAGAACTTCCTAGTCACCACTTAAAGAAGGCCTGCAAAATGAAGCGAGATGGCAAGCGCTTGCGTCCTATGACATCACCGTGTTAAGATCAGGCATGCAGTATGTTCTAAAAGGAGCAATGTTTAACATGGAAAGCATGAAATAATACGTGGTGTAATGCGTAAATTCCCTACTGGGAGGCAATGAATGATTCGAGTGGCTGGAGGGATGTTTTCCAACTCTCTACAATACTTTATTGATAAGTCTAATGGTATGAAGAAAAAACATAGGGACGGGCTACAGTCCGCTTGGGCGAACTGTTGGATGCCCTATTCTTATTCCTATCCCTCATAAGTGGGTGTGACAAAAGTCTTAGTATGGTTGAATAGTTAAGAACGCTCTACATATTTTGTTATATAACATTTAAATGCTCCCTAGCTCAAACTTTGGTTTTTCAATAAAATGTTTTATTAAATTGTGGCCGTGTCAGTAGGTGGATTTAAAAAAAATAACACATAAGCATAAAGGGCACCTAGAGAGTAGAAATATATTATAAATTTCAGCTCCCTAGTTCAAACTTTGAATTTTCAAAAAAAATAAAAAATTGTGGGCGTGTCAGTGGGCGGATTGTGAAAATATTAACACATGAGCATAAAGGGCCGCCTAGAGAGTATATATTATAAATTTCAGCTCCCTAGCTCAAACTTTGGATTTGCAAAAAAAGGTGAATTTAAATTGTGGGTGTGTCAGTGGGCGGATTTTGAAAAGAATTACACATGAGCTTAAAGGGCCCCTAGAGAGTATATATTATAAATTTCAGCTCCCTAGCTCAAAGTTTCAATAAAATTGTTTTATTTAATTGTGGGCGTGTCAGTGGGCGAATTTTGAAAATTTTATATCCCGAGCAGTTTTAGGAGTCATAGATCATATATAAAAAATTTCAGCTTTCTAGCTCAATATTCGATTTTTTCCAAAATTTTGTTTTTTTGAGTTTGGGGGCGGATTTCAAAAATTCGTAAACTTGATTATTTCGGGACCCTAGAGCGTATATGGTTAAAATTTCAGCTCTCTAGGTCCAGTTTAAAGGCCTAATTTTTGCCGACGGACGTACATGACTAGATCGACATTACTATCGATGCTGATCATAAATATAGTAACTTTTAGGGGTCAACGGGCAATATTAAGGTATGTTACAAACTATGCGTCAAAATTAATATACCCTTAGAATAGGGTATAAATATATCGCGACGATGGGCGATAGTCATTATCATAAACACTGCAATGTGTGCGGATACGGACACGAAAAGATATCGAAGGGAAAAACCAAGTGATTAGAGTAGCTGGGCAATTCTGGTTGTTTTGGAAACTAATTGTCATTACGATCTACTTCAATCCATTCATATGCCTGTGAAACACACATTTATATGACAATCAACACCCATTCACATATTCACGAATGCAAACTACCCTTGCATTCAAATTCATGAATGCTGCTCATAATGGGCTTCGCTATCGAATATGCCACGATTCACACTTGTTAAGACTCGTTTTAAAGCGAATCATTCACAACTTTAAATGAATGGATTCATGCAACTGTTCGCTACACGCCTTCCATAGCTAAGCGTTTATATATATCAGAAACTTGTGGTAAATCTTCGAGATTTCATACGATTTTATCTTAGTTTAAAACAGGTTTAGAAGTTTGAAAAATTATAGTTTACAAATTACTCTAGTATATATTTAAATTAATTTTTTTTAACTATATAATTTATGTTTGAAAAGTGTTTGCGATTTGTGTTGTGTATATTGAAACTCTGTTGTAAGCGTTTTGAAAATTCGTGGTACTTGTACCCCATACTGTCTTCGCCCATATTCATTCCAAAATCGTGGAACTTTAAATCGCCCTTGTGTGCTGAACCTATTATTAATTGCTCCATGAGTCTTATCTTGTATGTGTTATTATTTGCGAATTCTGAAACGATAGCAACTTTATACAATTGTTCTATACCTCAGGTCAGGACGTCAGGTTCCTTCCATATTTTTTCTTTATAAGTAACTTGAATACCCTCGGTTGAACTTCTTGTAGCGTTGATATTCTTGGAGAATCGTCCCGTGCTTGTATATCATAGCGAAAGTGGGATTCAACTAAGCCAAAGTAGCATTGCTGAACACTAGTTTGCAAAATTGGCTTGGATGAAACAATGTGTAGATCACTTTCCTCATCTTCTTAATGAGATAAACAATACACTGATACCATTTAAAGTTGTAGTCCACTATGACTCCAAGGTATTTATATGACGACGATATATATATATGTAGACAATTTGTGCTGTGCATAATAATAACTATCTTCGTCTTCATGATATGCTGTGGCCTTATATGCAAAATGTTTGTCCTGTTCGCATTCAGTATGAGTCCATTATCGTGTAACCATCTCACTGCATCGAATTCGAGTTGCATAATCGGCTCTGATTCCGGCAAGTCCCTGTGGCTAACGATAACTGCAGTGCCGTCTGCATACGCCAAACCTGTACTATTTTTCAGGATGGATAATAAGTTGTTCGCGAATAATATCAAGATCAGTGGGCCTAATTGCGATCCTTGTGGAACTCCGTATCTTATCTCTTCCTCTTGTCGTACTTTCCCTGTATCTTAACTAAGTCTAGGAAATGACCTCGTACTCCAATTCTTTCAAGCATGAAAAGAATTTTATTTTGGCACAGTGTGTCAAAAGCCATTTTGAAGTCCAGGAGCAGAACTTTTACGTGGTGGTTTTTATACCCTATTCTAAGGGTATATTAATTTTGACGCATAGTTTGTAACATACCTTAATATTGCCCGTAGACCCCTAAAAGTTACTATATTTATGATCAGAATCGATAGTAATGTCGATCTAGCCATGTCCGTCCGTCTGTAGCCAAAAATTAGGCCTTTAAACTGGACCTAGAGAGCTGAAATTTTAACCATATACTCTCTAGGGTCCCGAAATAATCAAGTTTACGAATTTTTGAAATCCGCCCACAGAGACGCCCACAAAATCAAAAAAAACAAATTTTGGAAAAAATCGAATTTTGAGCTAGAAAGCTGAAATTTTTTATATATGATCTATGACTCCTAAAACTGCTCGGGATAAAAAATTTTCCAAATCCGTCCACTGACACGCCCACAAATAAATAAAATAATTTTTTTATACCCTATTCTAAGGGTATATTAATTTTTGAAAATCCAAACTTACAGCTAGGGAGCTGAAATTTATAGTATATACTCTCTATGGGTCCTTTATGCTCATGTGTAAATATTTTCAAAATCCGCCCACTGACACGCCCACAATTAATTTTTTTTTTTTTTTAAAGTTCAAAGTTTGAGCTAGGGAGCTGAAATTTATAATATATACTCTCTAGGGGCCCTTTATTCTCATGTGTTTTTTTAAATCCGCCTACTGACACGCCCACAATTAAATAAAACAATTTTATTGAAACACCCAAGTTTGAGCTAGGGAGCGTTTTTTTTTTGATAAAATCCTTTAAATGTTATATAACAAAATATGTAGAGCGTTCTTAACAATTCAACCATACTTAGACTTTTGTCACGCCCACTTATGAGGGATAGGAATAAGAATAGGGTATCCAACAGTTCGCCCAAGCGGACTGTAGCCCGTCCCTATGTTTATTAAGGCTTTTGTTAATTCTGTCTCTAAAATCTCCCAAGAGTCGTTTTACGGATTTATTTCTTCTGAATACGTTCTGGTTATTGTTTAAAATGCTGTTTTTCCGCATATGCGTAGAGCCAATTATTTAAGATTTTTTTCCAAAACTTTGTCCACCTCTTATAACATGTAGATGGGCCTACAATTTGCTACATTCTTTTTCCTTTTTTGTAGATTGGCCCCACAATCGCTGTTTTAATCCACTCAGATTGACTTATGGATATTATTTATAAGTTTTGTCATTATAGCCGTTAATATCCTCTGCAAACCTTTTGGTCGTATACCATCTGTTCCCGCTGATTTATTCTCTTTAATATATTGATGACTTATACATTTGTTGCTTCTCTCACCAACATCGATCGCTTAATGGCATGTGTTTGCCGAGAATGCTTGCATATCGCAGTTGTGTATAATTTGAAAGATTTTTATGGCGATCTTTTTTGCAAATTTGTTTGCTAGGTTAGGTTAGGTAAATTCTTTTCTAAGACTTTATTCAAATCATACTGTTGTCTTCACAGTATAGAGCGCAATATCTTCAAGGCGTCCCTAGAATTATTTCTGTATTTTTAAAGTGTTGCTTTTAGAATCCAGATTTTGACTTGTGAATCCTCTTGTTGAGATTGTTTCGGTGGTCTTTGTATTGTTCTTCATATTCTTGATTTCTCCTGATAAGTTTGTACCTTCTGTGCAGCACATCTCTATACTCACGCGCTTTTGAGATTTCACTTGTGATCTTGAAATCACATTTTGATATTTTTTGCTTTCTTCGCGCTGTTTTTTGATTTTTCCTAGACCGCAAAATAATGCACAATGATCGGATATACATGATTCTATTCTTGATCAAATAAGGCAGTAGTTTGGTTGAATCTTTAAAATTTGGGTACGTTTATTTTCAGTGCATTTCGCATTCCGCGCTCATAATCTCTGATAATTGCATGCGCCATAGATCTTGTCACAGTATTTATATCTTTTTTAAAGTATTAAAATTTACTACATTTCTGCTTGCCGGAAACAATTTCAAAATGGAAACATTCTATTTTACAGTTATAAATTTGTATCTGCGTTAATGCCTAATATTCATTAATTTTGCTAATTACGAACAATATTAAACGTATATCGCGTTTTTCAAAAATAACAGTTTCGTATTTAAATAAAACACAGAATAATTAAGCTATCGGGCTGCAGGTGTAGTAGGGACACATGTAAAATTCTAGCAAGAAAGTCGATCGCATTCATATGACCAATACGAGCACGTTTGCAGCGATCGATTCTTTGGAGGCGATAATTTGCATCGACAAAAAAATACGGTGTAGCCACACCTCCCCCGGAATCAAATCCACACCACACGTTCACTTTTTGAACATGTGGGTTTGTTGCTGTCCAAAATCACATATTTTGCTCATTCACAAAGCCATTAACCAAAAATAAGCTTCATCGCTGAAGATTATTTTTCGATGAAATTCAGGATTTTCTTCAAACTTGAAATTTTTGTAGTAATTTTCAATAATTTCGAAAAGGTAAAAATGTAAGCCTTGACATTGACAGCTCGTACTAAAAGTTTAAGCGTGCGTTTGTATTAAAATAAAAATATGTAGGTATGACCATTACGATATGAATTAAGCAATTTGACAATCTACCAAACCGACATACACTTATCCTTTCTTTGAAATGAAATAATATCGTGAATAGAAGTGTCTTAAGTTTTATATAAATCGTGAAACCAGAAACCTCTCAAATCACCTAGCAACTACCCATACAATAACGCCTGCCTTTTCTTTAAACTTAAAAAATCCTTATCTAAAGCCATAAGTAAGCCATTAGAAAACCACCAGGAGTACCAAGGAAACTACATTTTCTTCCTGTATAGTGCATGGTGGTACTGGTGGCAGGAAAATCGTTCTCCCAACCCCCAGGGAAAAACAAAGAATTGGGTATAATACAATTCAGGCTCAATGCAAATGAGAAAGCATTTTGCTTTGTGGTCTTGGAATCCATGCAACTGTGACAGCAACAAGATTCTTCGCAATTGTTGTCATTATATTTTATTTGTTGGTGTCCTTGAAGGACGTAACCGAGTGGCAGCAGCACAATGTTCTAACAATATAATCCTCAAATGTAACTATCTTTCTACAACAGTTGCTACAAAGAATGGGTAACGATGAAGAAAAAAAATATTTTTTTTTAGAAAAGCCTATCATGTTTCTCATTGCCGCACATTTGCAATAAATTACATCCTGTTTCCGTTTTTTTCATTTTTTTTAGTTTGCTACACAGAGATACGAATACATTGTTTATGGTGAATTTTTCTGTTTCTTTTTAGGTCACAATCATATTCGGCGGAATCTTCATCACTGGCGTCCTGGGAAATGTGCTCGTTTGTGTGGTTATTGTTCGTCAGTCCACCATGCATACGGCAACGAATTATTATTTATTTAGCTTAGCTGTATCGGATCTCATGCTCCTGTTGTTGGGTGAGTTACACATTACGCAAGCAATTTATTTGTTTATTTTTTTCTTTGCTAATTATTATCTTTACATCCTTTCTTAGTGGGAAGGGACAACAAAATTTTAATTTATTTTTCGAAAGAACTCCGCAATTTGAAAAATCATTTGAATAAGTTATCTCCGATGTAGGTACATTATTTATTAGAGCTGGCTTGATAAGAAAATTCACTACTGGATTCCGTTAATCCTGAATCTAAACAAAAACATAGGGACGGGCTACAGTCCGCTTGGGCGAACTGTTGGATACCCTATTCTTATTCCTATCCCTCATAAGTGGGCATGACAAAAGTCTAAGTATGGTTGAATTATTAAGAACGCTCTACATATTTTGTTATATGACAGTGTTATATGTCGTGTGCGACCTGTGTCCTGACGAGGATTTTGTCGTACAGAATGTTGGCTTTAAACGGGCGCCATTTTGTACGTGTCGCTGCCCTGGTGTATGGCAGGATGTTAGGGACCATGGTCGAGATGCGCACGATATTTATTCTCCAGCTGCTTCAGTCCGGGTGGTTCTTTTAGCATCTAGACACACACAAACTTTATCGTGCAAAAAAAAAAGAAGAAAGATCTGTAAGCAAAAGAAAAAAGAAGACGAGAAAGAAAGCGGAAAGGAAAACCAACCACACACACTTGCTGGGGATTCAGATGGTCGAATCCCTTGCCCTCCCAACCTTTGACGACCACATACACATTCCATACTTATATGGGTCGTCCCACCAACCAATAAGAACACTACACCATTATTTTTCTTTTCAAGTTACCATTATAAATGAATTTATTTTATCATATTATTTAGACAAAAATAATATTTATATATAAAAAAAAGAAATACAATACCCGTTTGGGTCATAGCTCAACTTCAATTAGGTTAACATAATTGCTTCCTTTAGATTCATTTTACTCTTTTATTTTACTGGATTTATATATATATATATATACCCTAGTTATAGTACTTTTCCCGTTTGTTAAAATCGGCTACTGCCGTTACCAACTCCAACGACAATAGATCTATCTTCGGGTGGGGTGGATCTGAAACGATAACTTATGCGAAATCTACCATATAGGTAATGACGAAATTGTTTGGTTGCCCAAACGATTGCTAGGAGTTCTTTCTCTATAGTGCTGTAGTTGCACTCGTGTTTATTAAGTGTCCTGGATGCAAATGAAAGTGGTCCGTGAGATTGGGACAATACTGCACCTATTGCAAAATTGCTTGCATCGGTTGTTAATATAAATTCTTTACTAAAGTCTGGGTGTTTGTTAATTAACATATCTGTCATTGCAACTTTTAGTTTGTTGAACGCGTCAACATATTGTTCGTTCTTTATATCTATTTTTGAATCTTTTTTTAGGTATAACGTCATAGGTTTGATTATTTTAGCATAATCCTGGATGAATTTTCTATAATATCCAGTTAAACCAAGGAAGGATTGTATTTCTTTTATGGAGGTGGGAATTTGAAAATCTTTTATTGTTTGAATTTTTGACGGATTGGGTTTGATACCTTCTGGTGTAATTATATGTCCGAGAAATTCGGATTCTTTCTTTAGAAAATCACATTTATTCAAAGAAACTTTAAGATTGACTTGTCGAAGTCTCTCGAAGATTAGTTTCAAATGTTGAAAATGTTCTTGTAGTGATGAAGAAAAGATGATGATATCGTCAAGGTAAACATAGCATATTTTACCAATGTAGTCACTTAGAACTTCGTTCATCATGCGTTGAAATGTAGCAGGGGCATTCTTGAGACCAAATGGCATTCTGATCCATTCATAATGTCCTGAAAGTGTGGAGAAGGCGGTCTTCTCACGATCTTGTGGATCTATTTCAATTTGGTAAAAACCTTTTGTTAAATCCAAAGTAGAAAAATAATTGGCTCGACCCATCTTGTGGAGTATATCTTCAATTAGAGGAATTGGAAATTTATCCTCTTTGGTAACCTTGTTCAATTTGCGATAGTCAATAACTATACGCCACTCTTTATTTCCCATCTTGTCCGTTTTCTTGGGTACGACCCATATCGGAGCATTATATGGTGAACTCGAGTGTTTGATTATTCCTTGATCCAGAAGATCTTCGATCTGATTGTTGACTTCATTTTTATGTACCTCGGGATAGCGATATATCCGAGTGAAAATTGGGGAATTGTCTGCGACAGGAAGTTTGTGTTTGACGTGTGATGTAAATGTTAGGTCGTCACCTTTGTGAAAGAATACATCTTGAAATTCTTTCAGGGTTTTAGAGAGAATTCTTTTTTCTTCAATATTCATGTGTTCAGTATTTTTTTGTTCAAACTGGTCGAAGATAGTGTCATGTGGCATTAAGCCGTTTAAGTGATGAATTTCCATCATGTAGTCTTGTTCGTCAATTAAATCAAAAAATATTGGAATTTGTATGTCATTCAGTGTTAATGTCTTGGTTGCGTAATCTAATTTACTATTATTATATTATTAGGTAATAGAATATTATTACCGATTATCCCATTGTAATTTGGACTAAAATTCAATATATGGAAAAGACAGTTTTCTTTTACTTTATAGGCGAATTTTTCTTTGGGAAATAATGCTTCAACTGTCACTACGACAGAGTTTCCTACTGTGTTAATTTGTAACGGTTGCTTTCTAGTTTGTATGTATTGGGGTGGAACGTCTATTTTATTAATGATACTATTTGTTGCTCCAGTATCTATGAGCATACGTATAACTTTGCCGTTTTTCTCTATTCTGATATAGGGAAGTCCGGATTTATTTCCGAGGCTTATGCCCGAAAATTTTGATTCTAAATTCCTTCCAGTATTACTACTATTACTTTCATTGTATCCCGCAGGATTGTTAGAATAATTTCCTCTGTTGTAATTAACTTGTCTGTTAACCGGTGTTGGGTTACGTCTCAATTGACTACTACTTGGATCTATGTCCATAGGCTGTGGTCTAGAGTTGTTTTGGTTATAGTTCCTATCTGTGTTGTAATTATTTTGGAAAGGGGCTCTGTTTTGAAAATGATTGAATGGTGGTCGAAAATTATTTGGTCTAAAATTGTTGTTAGGGTTGTTTCTATTTTGGCCAAATGCTTGGAAATTTTGTCTTCTAAAATTATTTTGGTGATTCTGTGGCACAAACATTTTTGGTTGAACGTTCTTAACATTATTGCTGAAGTTTTGCCTTGGCTGTCTTTCTTCAAAAGGGTTTGAATCAACAAATCCAGCTTCTGTGAGCTCGTGTAGGGCTTCCTGCAAACTCATTGGTTTGAGGGCGAAAAGAATTGTTCGCATGTGTACCGGCAATTTCTCTTTAAAAATATGTAAGGCTGTAAGATTATTATTGTTCACTTCATGGACTTTATTTTCTTGAACCGATTTTTGGTTCAAATCGCACAAAGTTTTTTGTATGTCGTTATAGAAATTTAAAACGTTACCTCTGAAACTGATCTGTCGTAGATCTTCGTACAACTGTAGGCTGTTCTTGAATCCTCCGAAATTATTAATTAGCATTTGTCTGATTTCTAACCAATTTTGTAAGTGGGAGTGAATCTCAATGCATCTTTTTGCTTTTCCAATAAATTTGGATTTTAAAATATTTATACACATCAGTTGGCTTTGATTATCATACTCGTTAAGAGTTGGTATTATTCCATCTACATTTGTGAGGAATGTGTAAAGATCTTCAGTGCGACCATCAAACGTATTGAGTTTCTCAATATATTTTAGGGGATTAAGCGTTAAGCTCTTTTTGGGTGTTTTATTTACTTGGGATGTAGCCATTTTGGTTTTCTGATAATTTTCTATACTTAATTCACTTTGATTAAACTTATGTTTATTTTCTTCAAAATTTGTCAATAAAATGTTGTCAATATTTGAATTTTCACTTTTAGTGTCTGAAATATTATTGCCCAAACTAAGGTTTAAGTTGTTACTGCCAATTCTATTATCAATCTTATTTTCTAGTAATTTAATGTTTTTATTTTCAAAATTATTCTTAAAATATTCAGGTATACTTCTGTTTCGAATTTCTAGTAGATGTAGGTCTTCTTCTTCTGCTGAACTAGATTCCTCGTCAGTGTATCTGCTTTCTGAGTTACTTATCTTCTTCTTCTGCAATCTCTTGAACATCTATTTTATGCTATTTGTTGGGGCTCAAAAGCCTTCTTCCCGTCAATGTTAGTACGGTTTATCAATTTTGTATATTATTACTTTCACTTAGTCTATGAGGTTGATTAATTTTTCTCTATGAGTTTTGTGGTATTTCCATGTGCATTGGAGTGAATCACTAATTAATCGGTTTTTATTCACTGAATAGATTTGTTGGATCTTCGATCTTTCCACTGAATTTATTTAAAAATGTTTTACCCGTCAATGTTAGTACGGTTTATTCACTTTTAAAACTTTTCTAAAAATATCTTAATCAATTTTGTATTAATTTATTTTTATTTTTCACGCCACCGTGTTAGTCGTAGACTCAAAGATTTGTTTTACTCTTTTTCGCAGAAAAAACTTATTTTTGAAATTTACTTCACTATTTAAACGGAACGGTAGATTTTTACAAGGATTACACGATTTGTGCAATCCTACCGACAGCGCCAATTTTGTTTAAGTGTTTTAAGTTGGATAAAAAATATGTTTGCGCTCTCATAAGAGACCGCCATCAAATAAAAGACTTTATTTAATTTTTGTAACTTTTTATTGAAGTCGAAGCTTCAGATCCCTTACCCTTGGTGGGGGGAAATTTTCCGCTATACGAAGTGACTGTAGGTATGGTTGACTGAAGACTTAAAAACTTGAGATACATCGATCCCCTTTTATATTGCTTAATTGCTAACGCAGCATTTTGATTGCGGATCATAAGATGATATTCTCACACCAGTTGCTGAAGGCAAAAAGTGCTGAGTCATATTTCCTCATCTTTTATAAACATTGAAGCGATGGATATTTTGTAAACATCGATTAGGACAAAAAGTGCTGAGTTACAATTCTTTCTCATAGCATCTTTTTGTATACATTGAAACTTATGGCAAAATGTTTAATTGTTGAATTTGAAATCTAGATGCGCACAAGTGGGTTCCGATATAACATATATATATTCAACTTGACATGTGCTTCTCTAAAAACATGTTTTTTTTTAATTTTTGATGTAGTTACGTCTTATACGGGACCCTGTGCAAGGACGGGCTAAGAATATCACTGCTCTAAGGCCCTCACATTCCCCATGTGTTCCCTAGTATGCCCAGAACACATGTGTAGAAATGGTCATGCAGAGAAAATAGAACATACACTGTATTTCTGCAAGCTGACTGCATTTCTAAATTCACTGCAGAAGTCAATTTCACCATACTTTAAAAGAAAAAAGAAGCACATTTGAGGCGCTTAGCATCATCTGTGTTATGTATCGTTTGTCTGTTTTGCTTTGTCTTTTTATACCCTATTCTAAGGGTATACTAATTTTGACGCATAGTTTGTAACATACCTTAATATTGCCCGTAGACCCCTAAAAGTTACTATATTTATGATCAGCATCGATAGTAATGTCGATCTAGCCATGTCCGTCCGTCGGCAAAAATTAGGCCTTTAAACTGGACCTAGAGAGCTGAAATTTTAACCATATACTCTCTAGGGTCCCGAAATAATCAAGTTTACGAATTTTTGAAATCCGCCCACAGACACGCCCACAAACTCAAAAAAACAAAATTTTGGAAAAAATCGAATTTTGAGCTAGAAAGCTGAAATTTTTTATATATCTATGACTCCTAAAACTGCTCGGGATAAAAAATTTTCAATATCCGCCCACTGACACGCCTATAAATAAATAAAACAATTTTTTTGAAAATCCAAAGTTTGAGCTAGGGAGCTGAAATGTATAATACCTACATATATACTCTCTATGGGCTCTTTATGCTCATGTGTAAATATTTTCAAAATCCGCCTACTGACACGCCCACAATTAATTTTTTTTTTTTTTTTTGAAAATTCAAAGTTTGAGCTAGGGAGCTGAAATTTATAATATATACTCTCTAGGGGCCCTTTATGCTCATGTGTTAATTTTTTTTAAATCCGCCTACTGACACGCCCACAATTAAAATTTTTTATTGAAACACACAAGTTTGAGCTAGGGAGCGGTTTTTTTTGATAAAATCCTTTAAATGTTATATAAGAAGTTCGCGTTCTTAACAATTCAACCATACTTAGAGTTTTGTCACGCCCACTTATGAGGGATAGGAATAAGAATAGGGTATCCAACAGTTCGCCCAAGCGGACTGTAGCCCGTCCCTATGTTTTCTGTTGGACCATGCATTTTTTATATTTTCGTTAAAATGCTGCCAGTATTTTCCTTTCTTTTTTTCGCACTCTTGCGCAGTGGCATACAAAGTATGACCGCATCCTTTGCAGTGTACGTAAAATAAATCTGCACTTTTGTTTTACGTGCAGTGGTACATGCAGTGACACTTACTGAATTTCTGCACATTGGAGGAATATTTAATTCACAAGCTCTTATGGATTTACGAATTGGATGCCCCTAATGCCAGCGAATAATATGATAAAGTTGTCGACCCTCGTCAATTACTTGTCGTCAATTTAAAATTGATGGTACGACATTTCGACGATAGTTTAATCAACTATTACTAGTATGACTATATATATTTTGTGGAGTTTCACCCAGATGTGGTGGTTTGGGATCATCAGTGGATTACCACAAACACATCAAATCCATACTCGATTGTGGTAATCCACTGATGATCCCAAACCACCACATCTGGGTGAAACTCCACAAAATATATATAGTCATACTAGTAATAGTTGACTATATATATATTAATTTTTGACTTTCAGTCATAGCCATACAATAGGCTGAACTAACATTTCCTTTGTTATTCTTCAAATCTGAAGGAACATTTGAATTGGAAATAAGTTCACACTCATCCGTGAGTGGTGACAACACATATACCCCTGGTATAAAACTTTTTAAGATAGTTTAATCAGTTATTCTAGCAATACATTTTAGTTTTAAGAAAATCAAGACGATTGAAATTTAAAATTATCCCTTTCTTCCTCTTCTTTAGTAAGGTCGTCTTTGATTCTGATTGAATAATAGATGTGCAAAAGTTATTTTAATCTTTCAAATGCAAAACGATTTCTGGGAGGGTAATGAACATGCGCCTAGCTGGAAAAGAGTCTCTTAACATGACCAATTCAAACCCGAATTCATCATAGGTTTTTTTTTGAGTCCCCCTTTACATTTTTTTGAATTAATGAATTGATATTAACCAGTTCAGGTTTTTTTTTGTATCGGAGGAGAGAACACATTATGAACCTTCAAGTGACAGGCCAAAGCCACTTGAAGTGTCCGACTCTCGCAGACTAAACTCTCCTCACGCACGGCCATAAATACCACTATGGAACGGCTCTTTGCATAACATCAGGGCGGTGTAAGTCTTCTGTGGCACCATATGTATATGCCTTACAAAGGTGTGTTTGGGTCTTCCTCTCTCTCTGTTTGTTTTGACTACCTTTTCATTGAAAAAGAATACTCGGTTACAGTTTTGGTCACTCATTGGGCCTCCTCGGTTGCCACTTCCGGAAATTTTAGTTTCCGCCTTTTTGTAGATGTATTTTCTCTCTGCCACTAGGAGATCAATAGGGGTTACTCCTGCGACGACGAGGACGGCTGGCTACGATACCACTCGGTATGAGCTTGCAATGCATATAGAGCTCTGCGCCTGTGTACTGCAGCCATTTGCCTTCTGTATTTCTTTTGAAGAAGTGTGTCGGACAATATATCCCACCCATACAGATGTATGGCATGCGTGATCAACATTAAAAGCCTACGTTTATTTGCCTAGAGGCGCCTACGTTTGCCATTAATCTGCTCAATCAGCTTGTGACATTCGCTGCCCGGTCCGCCCGTTAGCGTCTTTTTAAGTACTCCATCGCTTCTTTGCTGATTATCACCTCAGAGCCAACTTGAAAATCTACGTGAGAGGAAATTCTTTTCCTGGTAAGAAGAACTATCTCTGTTTTAGTTTAATTTATTTTGCGCGCATTCGGTGTTTCTTGTCGTTATTACCGCGCGATATCATCTGCATACTCCACCAGAAAGGTGTCCTCGGCTATCTCCAAACGAAGAATGCCGTCGTAAGATATGTTCCAAAGATCGGGTCCAAGGATTAATCCCTGTACTGCTCCAGTGGTAATTTCTTCTCTGCGAATGCCTTCCGTGGTGTCGAAAAGAAGCTCGCATTCCTTAAGGTAGTCCTTCACCATCCGTAAAAGGAACTCGGGTGGATCAAAGGATTTCTCAAGCGCGTTAAGCATGTCTACCCATCTAGCTGGGTTGAATACCAGTAATACGATTTTTCTTCAATTGTTAATACTTCCGCTGTCTTTTCCAGCTCCTGGGGAAAACACCTTCTTATCCAACCAGTGCAGTGCTTGTGATTATACACTTGTGGGCGCGGTGATTCGGTGGTTAGTTCGACTACTGACCGAGGGTCCCAGATTCAAATCACGCTAGTAATAACTTAACTTCTTCAACTACCCACCCACTGCGAAAGTCATAAAAAGGATCTTCGTTTACAAAAATGGTTGTGGAGGCTGGGTTTAAGGCCTAGTATGAGCCTATAGTGCATACACATTTTTGTGTAACTTCACATAATTGAACACAAACGCCAAGATGTTCAAATCAAGAGATTGTCTTCGTCATCCTTTATTATCAGGTACACTTCAGGTTCATCTCGCCTCATTCATCAACTATGTGTGAAGGTGACGATGAGAAGATACCGTTCACTCTCAATTGTTCTTACCCCAAACTTGCGTCGTTTTATTGGCTCACTTACCTTATTTTTTCTTCCTAAAAAAATAAAGCCCAATATTTACAGTGAAACGTAAGTATCTATAAAATGATATATTTGATTGAAAAGGGAGAATTCACTTCTTCTTTGTTTCGTAAATTGAAAAAAAAAAACTTTGGGAATGTTGGCCTGAGCTATATATGACCTTTTTTTAATAAAATATTTTCACTTGTGTAACGTGAGCAAATAGCAAGAAGGATCCTTTCTGACAGGCAAACAATTTTGAGATTGATGATTTATGCTTTTTGACAGGTTATTCAACACTAACGTTATAAGTTGCCGAATGGCCCTGTTTTATTCTCTTGCACTTATTATTTTTGAACTTTTATATTATATTAAACTGTAAATAGCATGATATCATCCGTCGGATCCTTTCAATTAACGGAAAACAGTATAGAATACACACACACACATTCTCTATTAAGGTGGCCTATAGCCAACCAAATTAACAGATAAACAAAACAGCAAAAAGAATTACTGGAGACCTACCTACTAACATTTTAATAATGTTTGCAGCAAATATAAAATGTCAATTTTAGGTGATTTTAGTATCGAATTCTTAAAAATTCAATATGTTAGGAATGTATACTATTTTTTTGGTAATTAATTAAAATTTTAATCCAATTTATGTTTTAATTTCGAATCGTAAAGAAAAAAGTATCTTAACAAAAAACAAATACACATTTGATGATCTGCTCCAATCATATCAAGTTGAAGTGGGAAGTGTAGAAAAAGTACTGCAGTCTATCTTCATCTCTTTATCATCACTGCTTTATTTAACGTAGACAAAACAATACAAAATTCCTTTCTTTCAACGCTGTACAGCATGACGAATTGACGCAACAGATTGAGCATCGTTAAGCTTTCATTACGTGTGTGCGTGTGTCTGATGCGTTATTGCGAGGCTCTCGGTCAAAGAATAGTTAAGATGTAGCCAAATCATTTATTGATTGGAAAGCAGATAGTCGTGTTTTTTCTCAGCACAAAAGGACAGCCTAATGAGAGAGGATGCTCATTGTTTGCGTTTCTCGTGTTTAAACGGATTTCATCAAAGGAATGGGTGAACGGATGATTAAGTTTAGCTGCAAGTTTTTTGGTGAGGTTAATTACACTTACATCCTTGGGTAAACCACAAACAATAACATCTTTTAAACGTTGAACACGCTGATGATCTTACAATTGTTTTTTTATTTGTTTGTTTTTAATTTTAAGCTTATTTATTTCATTCTGACATTGAAACAAAGGATCATGGATAAATGCTTCGCCTTTCTCTTTGTCCAGACTTTTATTCCTTTAGTTCTGGTCGTCCTGCCGCCATAAAAATATCTGTCAGTAGGAGGCGATGTTACTGGGCAATTGCCTCTTCGAGGATCACTTTGCAATCTTTAACCCGAGGCATCATGAAAAGTGCTATAAAAATGGTAATGAATCTGAGTTTCATTTCCGCTACTGCTGTAAGTGACCAGGTGCCGGATTTGTTTGAAAAACATGGTATTAAGAACGATAATACTGTATGACTTGCAGATGCTTAGGATATCTTTTCTCGGAGAGTTCCTGGTCCTGTATCCCAGTCCTCTGTGACAGTATTCGATTTACTTCCCGATATGTCCGTTCAAATCTTTGCCAACATACAAAACCTCGTCCTTTGGGATGATCTTTGTGAAGTTGTGGTCGCATCCGACTTTTCGAGCATATGCACTAACAATTTTCCACACCTCGCCTTGCATCGCCAGTTTGAGAGACATCAAACGATAACTGGACTTCGAAATGGTCAGGAAGCTGCCAAGTAGCTCTGTTCTATCTCGTAGAAGAACATCTTGCATGCATTTGTCTAACGTCCAAGAAACGCGCCCTTTTGCGGTGTTTCGCCATTTCGTTTCTTGAACCCAAAAGTTGTCAACTCGCCTTCATCATCTCTTCGACCTCGCACATACGACCAGTGATACCTCTAACGTTCCAACTCTCGACCCTTAGGTTTCACCTAAGCTTTAGCATTACTTTTCTATCCCCTGAAAACCGAATAGCTCCGTCCCTGGATAAGTTCCGTTTTGTTCGAAATAGATTCTTTTATGTGAAAGCTTCCTCGGATTTTGTAACTTCTTAGTCGATCATTCTTTGTTACTCCTGCTGTCATGCGAAGCATCTTCATCTCAGCTACCATTAATTTGCCCTCGTATTGTTTGTACGGTGTCTAACATTGTGAACCGTATGTGAGCGCCGGGCGCACAACTGCAGAGCAAGTTGATATAGGTTAATAATTAATAAAATTGAACTAAAAAAAAAAATAAAACATATTGATTATATTCGCTCCACATCGGCACTTCGCCCAAATTGGCATATATACTCCAGTCGAGAGGATCTTCGACGCCGAGTCTCCTGGTTAGAAATGAAAATTAAAACCGGACTTTAGTTTTAAAGACAAACAAAAAATATTTGGCATTAACGGCCCATATAGGGCCTTAAACCTAGCCTCTACAACTATTTGGTTAGGCAACCTGGAAGGGACCTACAGTTTTAAGCCGAATCCGAATGGCGAATTTGGAAAGCTTCTCATAACAATTGATACTCTTAGATGTTTGTCAGACGTTCGCAGGAGGTGGGGCAGTGGAAAAACTCTAAATGTTATTTTGGCCCAATAGGCTTTGAACCGATAACCTTTCGGTAAGTAGTCCAACAGTCACTGCGCCAACAAGTTTTAAAGGCCAAGCTAGCTGCAAAGTGAGTGGTAAGCGGATTTGCTTTATTGAAAAAGCTAACGGAAACGTCATCGCAAATGAGTGTTGGAATAGATGAAGAGGTGGAATTATCAACCAATGACTTTAAGTCCTTACTACCCGTGGGAATAGTATCTTTAATCCCATTTCCATTTATTGCAACGCACTGCACATAAGCCAATTAAACAAATAACCACTAGATTTCGTTTCTACAATACTATTCGATTCCTGAATATAATTAACATGATTCACATTCGATATGGACTGTAACACATTATAGCAGGCGATATCAATTTATGAAATGAAGTGACACTTTAAGTTAAAAATTCACCTGATTACTCGTGCAAATTATGGCTATAGTGGGCGTAACTAGAATATGCAGCTTGATACTTTAATGCCATCCCGGACGCCGAAATATATCAGGCAGTTGTAAAAATACGGAACCGATACCCGCGCGGTTATATAAAAAACTGCAGATCACAGACATCGAAGATGGAAATAAAACAACATCAAGTAAAAAATAAATGTGTATGTATAACTTTTCGAATTAATCGGAAAGCAAAGAGAAATGACTTAAAAGGGAAATCGTCAGATGGTACCAAGTTCCTTAATTAAGGTTTTAAAATGTTACGAACAAAACTAATTTGCATGGCTCAAAATAGTCCCCAACGATTTGCATAGCGAAAAAAAAATATTTAAGGATCAGTATTGTTGTTTTGTAATGCGATTGAGCATTATTCGATTATATCTTAATATTTTTAGACGTGGACGCAGTCCCACATTATAAAGAATAATCTATCATTCGGGATGAATTTCGTCCTATCCAACCGGGGACTCATTTAAGGATGTCCGTTTTTATTTTATCTGAACCAGTTTTTTTTCATGGGTAATTCGAAATAGCAAATAATATATCTCTTTTTAGAGCGATTTGCGTGGGCATATTAGCATAATTAATTTTCAACTAATTAACTTCGGTTAAATATGCTCTGTTATAAATAGCCACCATCATTATACAAGGACAATAATTTGCCTTTTATTGAATCTCAAGATGTGATTTGTTGACCAATTGAAATAGTAATACTGTATTGTTCTGGTCGGCTGTTTGGTGTCACCAACAAGTACGTTAACACACCACTTAAATAAATACAATTACAAGAGCTCCTAAAATGTTGGTGTTATTTTCAATTTGAATTTCCTAGGAAAGCGAATAATACTCAAGAATCTACAAATATTTACAATCGATTTTAATAACATACACCAAGCGAAGATGGGGAAAAAAATAGAGATACGAAAATGAGATAGGTAAATGGGAGTAGGTATCTTTTTATTGCCATCGGTCCAGTCATTCGGCGAATGGGTTATTGTTTGTTTTTATGCGAATATTCGCCAACGCCAACGCCAACGCCAACGATTGAAGATCTCAAAATATTTGTATCTTTAATGACTTTTTCACTTTTGCTTCTGATGGCGCGTTACATTTAATGTAAGTGACATTTTACGATTCCACCATGCCCTTGGAACAAATTTTCTTTATGGAATTCAACCGGCTTTTAAGCGCCTTTTTCCTTCTTTTATGTCTCCAACACAGTCGTCCACTTGCAAAGATTATTTTTACAAATATTTCATGGAGAAAAAGATAGGAATGACCATTTGTAACATAAGCTAACGCATCTTTACGGGTCTAATAAAACATGTTTGATAATGTGTTCCAAAAACGATGTATCCTATGTATACAAACTTTCGATATATATCTTGATTTGTTTGCATATATTCAAGGACTATTGTGGTATATTTGATTAAAAATTTACTGGCACGGATATTGAATTAAGTTTGTGGGAGGATGGCGAAATCCAAAGTTCTAAGTTGAGTCGTAAAACAAAAAAATATTGACCATAAACGGGTCCGTTTGATTTTTTATACAGGGCCAACCACTTGTGTATGTGAAGTTAAATTTTTGGTACGAATGGAAAGTATCTAAAATCTTACGCGCACCGTCTCCGAACGGCGAATTTTAGAGCTTCTTACGGCAATTGATAGCAGTAGTCACAAAACAAGGTGTCATTCATTAAATATTTTAATGGGTGGTGTATGTTTTTGGTCACCATAGGGATTGAACCAGCACTGTACGGGTCACAAGCCAAAATACTAACCTCTACACCATCGCCACCCACCATAACATAAACATACCCTTAGTAGGACGAAAAAATTCAGCATTCATCTACGAGCTTACTTAACGGGCTCCCGACCCGTCTCTGCATGAATCCATTTACCTTCTGTGATCCCGAGCACGCTGCATCAGTTGCCTATACCAATCTATTTGGCATCCGTGATGGATTAGATATTAAAATGAAGATGTCTTCCTTGCCTACACGAATTTGGGGCTGGGAGTCGAAGGTCAACACTGCTGGAACATTATTGTTCATTCGCTCGGTGTGGCTCAGTCAAATTTGTCGAAGTGTCTTAGCTTTTTGAACTAAATCCACAGGGTACAGTTCATAGAGTTCGCGGTTTTATCTGCTCCTTCATTTGCCTCTTTCACTCAAGATCAAATATCCGACGGAGTTTTATTGAAGTTTGCCACACTGCTTAACCTTCTTTGCATGCTTCCTCATCAAAGCTCTGTATTATTTGTATCTGCATTGATTTCATTTGAAAACCTAAGAGAGCATAATTTGCTTCCATTCTTTGGTTCACGCTCCGAGGGTTTGGTATCTTCTTTTTACTAAGGAGAAACCTTATGAAGCTGAGCATGCAGCATTATACAGCTTATATTGAGGCTTTAACAGAAATCATAACGAAATCCATTCCGCAACACAAGGACCCAAGAATCTATAAAACGGTGCCATGACATAACCCCAAGCGTCATAAGCCCAAATTTTGAAATTTGGGCTTATGTCGCATTGTGAAAGTGACATTAGGCCAAATTTTAGCATTTGGTATTATGACACATTGGAAAAGCGTTATAAGGCCAATTTGGAAATAAAAGAGAGAAGATGTCTTACACTTTCTTGGAGTTTGTCCAATTCTAAAAGAATTTCGATTATCAATGTTTGGAAAACATGTCTTAGAGGAAGATGAAGCAATAAACATTTTAAATGGAGAAAAAGGATGGGATGTCCTATATAACTACACAGTTGCAGCACTTCGTTATAGAGAACAAATTATAAAAGGAGATTTTTATTAAAAGAACTTTAGTTTATATTTTGTCAACCTGGTAGACGGCCATAGGTCAAACCTATTATGACTTAGGCTAAACTTTAACAGTAACATATTTATAGAAATAAAAGTCAATTTAACTTAACTTAACTTAACTAAGGGGAAACATCCTCATTAGCCTGTCTTCTGTTTTGGGGTATGAAGTTTAGTCTATGCGACGTGGCTCGGTGGAAGATAATAAAAAAATAAATCACTTTTTACGTCAAGTACTACCATTTTCAGGCTCTTTTACGTTAATTTATTATTGATTTATCTAGAATAGCCGGTGAGACATTCAGTGGTGAACATTTTCCCTTATCTACCCATATCCCAGCAGGCTCATAATAGATTGCTTCCGTCAGCAATGCTGAATGGATTTTCTCTGCAATATATTGAAATGATGCCTCTGAATTTCTTCTACATCAGACATTAAAAACATATGCATAGCAATAAGCATGTGAGCGATTTTGTAGGGCGAATACTTAACCTTTTTTCAGAAACAAATACATACCAGTCCGTTCGGTTTCTAATCCAATTTCAAATCGCTAGTTGTCCGATTTCCGATTCAATTAATACTACGAAGCAATATCGCAAAATTAACTTTTTTCTTTCCAGGATTACCCTATGAAATAAGTTTTTATTGGCATCAGTATCCCTACAATTTGGGTCTACCATTCTGCAAAATACGGGCACTTATATCCGAAGCGTAAGTCTACCCAAAAGTCAAAAATCGATCAAATTAACAAAATTTTGTTTCGCTCGCCAACAGATCGACATATGTCTCCGTCCTGACAATAGTGGCATTCTCCATGGAACGCTTCCTGGCCATTTGTCACCCGTTGCACCTTTACACGATGAGTGGCTTCAAGAGAGCCATACGCATCATAGCCGCTTTGTGGGTAATCAGTTTCATCAGTGCTGTGCCCTTTTTCCTGCTGACGAAAATCGATTACCTGAAATATCCACCTGGTAGGTGGCATTCTTCTTCGTCATCCTCGTTTTGATCGAAATAACAGTGTTAGCAATTTTCCCTTCACAGATAACAGCACGATAGAGAAATCATCATTTTGTGGGATGCTTGACAATCCGGAGGGAATTCCACTCTGGGAACTTTCCTTCTGTTTGTTTTTTGTTATACCGATGGTCCTCATTATGATACTGTATGGCCGCATGGGAATGCAGATACGATCACGGACCACACAACAACTGGGTAAGATTTATTCCTGCAATTACACATACGAATTGGTGCAGGACTGCAGTAAGGATGTTGTCTGCAACTGCTATCTCAATTAATCTTACGAGTAATTTCCTCTTCCCGTTTTTATGCAATTCCTGTTTTTTATTTTTTGCTGCATGTTCAGGAGTTCAGCAAGGATCAATGCACAAGGAGTCCAGACATCAGCAGTCGCGGAAGGCTGTGATACGAATGTTAGGTATGTAGAAACATTTTGTTTAGTTTCATTGTACGGATTTCAGAAGCTCTCAGGGGTGGAAGGCGCTTATTGTCGTTGTTTTGTGAATGCATTTGCGATTCAATTGAATACCAATAGCGATTTCCTTTAGTAGCGTGTTGCAAACTTGAATGGAATAATCAAGAATAGAGGAACGTGAGTTTATTCCGATAGTGTTAAACATCCGGATAGCGGTATCATGAGTAGTGGTGGCTGTGAAGGATTCTTGATTGACATTGAATAGGAAATGGATGAAGAGAATGTTTTGATTAATAAGCTCAACAATCTACATGCAACCTAAATGAAATCTCATACACGCAAGAAAACAGGCACATAGTGGTTGAAAAGAGGTATAAACTAATACTTGTAGGATAGCGCCCCAAGATGTTGTGTATTAAATAAGAATAAATTCCTTAGGAAACCAATCCCTGCTCTAAAGTTATGCTCCTTCATCGACTTGCGAGTGTGAGAGGGATTAATCAAGAAGACGTATATATGGGTGAAAACATCAAAAAGCATATTAAAAAGATCAAGTGCGTAACTGTGACTTTCTCGTTTGTGTTCCTCTTACATTCGTAAACATACACATCACGGGAGAACTTGCAAGGATTTCATACGCAGAGCACAAACACAATGGTAGAATAATGTAAATAATGTGTTCTGTTATTTATTCTGGTTTAGTTTATTTTATTCAATCGTCTCTCTTCTTTGGTAAAATATGAAAAATAACACACAAATGAATAGAAGTTAAGCTAAATATCCAGCACACTTCAATGTCTACTTAGAATTAGATGTGCTTAGAGCCTATGAAGTTATATTTTAAATACATGTTTAGACGGATTCTCCTGATGCGCATCTTGTCGGTTAATTTTGGCCCACTCTTTCGAGCTCTATCTTCTAGCGCACTGAATATTGACTTCCAAGGTCTGAATAAGTTGCGACTTATCATCATACAATTCAATTTACATAGCCATTTCTGGTCCAATTCGCGGTAGGTATAATGTTTTCGTCGAATCGAGTCCTCCGTTGGTAATGGGTCATGAACAGTATTGTACGAAGCGCCATTCTGCTTTAACGACATATCGTCCGCGTCAATTTTCTCCATATTCTCGAAGAAATTACCATCGATTGTTGTCCGGTAACGTTCGCCATTGATTCTAATGTGAACTCCGTTCGGATTTTTTTTTAAAAGGACCAATAATGCCGCCAGAGTGAAGACCACAGCAAAAAGTGCACTTTTGTGGGTGTTTTTAAGACTCATTAGTCTTTTATGAAATTTCGTCACCCCAGAAATGGCAATTTTGCGTTATCACAAACCCATTCAGTCAAAACTGAGCCTCGTCAGTAAAGTTTTTGGATAAAAATGAGGGTCGGGTTCAACCTGCACAATATGACGTAAGCGAATTCCTGAACTGTCAAATAGAATTGCACATAAAGCGCAAAAAACTGTCATAAAAGAAAATATTTACAAATTCATAAGTATAAATTTGTACGATTTTTCAAGTACGCTGTTCCTCTTATTGGAAGTCTATAACGTCACTTGAAAAGCAAACTGACATAAGTCAAAATTTGACGATTTTGAGTTAACTATCTATATATATATAAAAAAAATACAATTTTTCTTTCAAATCGTCATAACTATAACTCTTAAACTGACATCATGAGGGCACAAGAGTCTTTTTGAATTTAAGGAAACATCTCTGTTGTTTTCCCACCTAAATGACTTTTTTCAAATGTAACACTTTGCTTCTAAAAAAAATATGAAATCGTGATAAATAAGTTTCTTGAAAAGTGACACTTTTAGTGTTGTGTCATTTTACTGCCAAATTTCAGTAAATTTATTTTTGTAGTAAAACGTTTCAATTTGCGTTAAGTCTTTTACCTTGGAACAAAACTAGTTGATGAACTTCAAAGTTCTTTTGATTACTTTAAGAAGTGTCACTTTACCAATAGGTAAGCTAGGTTTTATTTTATATAATATAATTATAATCGATCAAAACAAAACGACACTTTTTCACACTTTTTTTTAAATTAGAAGCAATTTGGATGTAAAATTACGTCAAATTTTTTTTTTTACAAACGGCTTTTTGTAGTAACTTGAATATACCACTTGAAAGAAGAAAAAAAAATACTTTTTTACTTTACAACTTTTTGGTGTTCATTGAAATTCAAAACTAAAATGATTTTTTTAAGTTATGAAAAACTTCAAATGGCTTTTCTGAAAATGTATGAATTTTGACTTATGTCAGTTTGCTTTTCAAGCGACGATAAGTAAAAAAAAACGAATTATTCGCATTTAAATGAGTCTTCTGGTGGTGCCGCAAAATCACTGCCATGTCAAGTCATACTTTTATATACCCTAATCTAAGGGTTTTGTTTTTCCTCATAGTGTGAAACATGCCTTAATATTGATCGGATACCCATAAAAATTACTATATTTATGATCAGCTTCGAAAATTATATCGATCTAGCCATGTCCGTCCGTCTGTCCGTCAACGATTTGGAGCCAATGAACATCGAACTCAAATTTGGAACATATATTCCCTATGCGCATGAAATGATCAAGTATAAAGAATAACTTAAAAAAAAAGGTTTATCGTAATACTCAGGCTAGAAACCTGAAATTTGGAACATACCCTCTATAGGCCCGAAATGGTGGAGTAAAGATGTTTGAAATCCGTCCACTGACACGCCATTTGAAACCTTTTTAATTGACTCAAATTTGTTCACTTGACTATGAATTCCTTGTCTACTGGGGCGAGAATTACGGCCGAAAATTGGCGTTAACGCTCTTAAAGCTGCGACCACCGACTCGGAATTTGGCAGTAAATTTTAATTATTTGTAAACATTGTTTGATTTTTCTCAATGTTTTGACATTGCCAGTTCGGTAATCGGTTTAAGGGTGCCTTCAGACTGAAAGTTTGAAGTTATCAAGTCGCTAATGAAAGACCCTTTATAAAGGAGTTGATCAACACGACTTTAACTAAATACATATGTACTTTGCAAATGCTTTCTTAAAAAAACGGCCTTGTTTTTTAAAAAGTAGGCGTGCCAGATTGCGGTTCTTGAATATATTTACACATGAGCATAAATGGCAGAGAGTACATGTATTATAAATTTCAGCTTCCTATCTCAAACTTTGACTTTTGGATAAAATTGTTTTATTTAATTGTGGGCGTATCTTCCAGTTTAATATTTGCCAACAGACGGACGGACGGTCATGGCTAGATCGATATTACAATGATGCTGATAACGAATATAGTAACTTTTAGGGGTCTACGCGCAATATTAAGGAAGCAGAGCAGCTCAGTGATTTACAAGAAAAACAATGGAACGTTTTTTTTCATTCGCAGTAAATTTAATGAAAAAAAAAGGAATTTACATTATAAGCTTCTTGTAGGTAAATAATTTGTCCGTTAATAAAATGTTAGAAGAAACTTTTTTGTATGGCGCTGAGTCATCTGTTCATAATTATTTGTGATTATACGATAAAATGTTCATCGTCAAAATTTTTAATTAATTAATAACGCCTAAGAGCATCTTAACTTTTTTTCTTAACCCTATCAGAGCAAATGAATATCTAAAGTTATGCCAAACGCCTAAGAATGCCTTAGCTTTTTCTAACATTCTTTCAGAGAAATTGTAACATAGTACACAAAGCCTAAGAATTAGTACATTTCTCACAGAATTCAACCAATGTTTTCTTGTCTCCTGTAAAAATGCAACTTTTTTTATTTGGTAGCAATCCATGTCAAAATAACACTAACAAATTACATAAGAAAATCTAGACTTTCAAAGTCCATTATCTCCTAAACTATCATCGAGATCTATAAAACTGGTGGGGCCTCGAAAGTCGTAGAAGCCCCCAGAAAAGTAATCTTGTTTCATAGTAATTGTGGCACATGTGCCATGTGGCCACTGGACAATTAAATTTCACTTGCATTCAAGGAGAAATTAAAAACTTAATGAAAAGGAGAACAGCGAAGCAACACGCAAAATAATAAATTCTTTTTAAATCGAAATCCTACTACCGCCTTCGAGAAATGAGAACCCAAGACAAACGCGCATTAACCATCAGCAAGCAGCAACCATAACGCCTGCTGTTGATGGAGGTGCTTAGTTGCCGCAAAGACAAATAAACACCACGGATAGGAAAAGCATGTGAATGATGATAATGATTTCCTAATCGATTCCAAGGCGAACGCAGTATGCAAAGACCAAGGAAGCGACACGCTTAATACCTTACCGCTGAAGTCTACGTGAAAAAGCTTTAGCTTCCCTTAGGCAATTTTCGATTTCTTAATGGCAAATGCACCTCATATACATACATAGATAACTACACGATATAGCCCTCATCATCGAGAGATAGTATCTATCGCCCCTACCGCCTTTTCCTTCATTCATCGGTCCTTTATTTTCCTTTCATCCTCAGCTGCTGTTGTCATCACATTTTTTGTATGCTGGGCTCCGTTCCATGCTCAGCGTTTGCTTTACTTATACGCCCGGCAGTGGTATCTTTTCCAGGATGTTAACGAGTGGCTGTTCTTCTTCGGTGGATTCAGTTATTATGTTTCATGGTAAGTTGTCACCACCCAGTGTAAATGGGGTGCGAAAAGGACGAAATATTAAATCTTTGGCTCGGGCCAGCCTATGGCGATTCATTGTTTTCTTCGCTCCATTTGGCACAAAAAGAGTGATGATTTTTATAATAAAAAAAAACTTGGCTATTATTTATCCCTTTTCCTTTCATTTTCATTTCTTTTTTTTTTGTTGCTTTGTTTTGTAGTACGGTAAATCCGATATTATACAATGTGATGTCGCATCGATATCGTGTTGCCTTCAAGGAGACACTTTGCGGCAAACGTAGAAGTTTTTACAACAACAATGGTTTCGCCCGGGATCAGTCGAGCTTTCGGGAGACAACAATAGCATCATCCGCCGGTGGAGGCTATGACAGAGTACACTCGGTAAGCGTAGTTTACTATATAACCTAGATGCATGTGTTTGAATGAATGTCTAATTAGCTGGTTGACAATTTCGGAAGCACTATATCCACCCCAGGCAACCCGACAAAATAATTAAAAGCATCTCTAATTATCTAATCAGCAATTAGTCTCTAAAAGAGGAATGCCTGAGATTAGGCTAACTACTACTATGCATCAATAATTTATTCAACGGCCCGAAATTGCAGTCCTACTTTGACATTACAGCACGATGTCAAGTAGAGAGTTCTTCAGATATGTATTTTCCATTTACAACACATCCCTGGGAACAACTTTTCTACACATGAGCGTTGTTTTAAGATTGTTTTGGTTAATGTGCCATCATCATAGTGGTACATTTTATTTTTGGTTATTGATGGTTATCATAAGGGACGGGACATATTACATTTTTATATTACGACTGAGATGGGTGGCATAATTTGAGGTTGCCTATCGTTGAAGCAGAACATGCGTGTCATATCGCCGTAGTAATTGTATTAAATAAAAATACGTCATGGGTAGGCATTACCAAACAAAACCAGTTGCCTGCGGTGTTATTCCAACACCTTTTTTTTTATTGAATACCTTTAAGGAACTCTGAGACTTTAAGTGTTTGGTTCTCAAATCTTTTGCAAAGAAATAAGTCCAGGATTGTGTTAAAACTATAAAAATGTTTTGAAGAACCAAGAGAATACGAGATAAGAACACATTTATTTGATTTACCTATGAGTGCAATAAGAAAATAAATAATTAAAGCACAAGTCCCGTTGGAGACGTTTGTATATAATAGATATGTACGCGCAATGTTGTGGGTAGAAAAACTATGTCCAAAGAATATTCTTCCAATCACTTACATACTCTTCAGTCAAATTAAGGTAAAATATGTATATGGCATTGGCAGTCCAAATATGCCCAAAACCTAGCTAAGGCAGACATTCCCCTTGTGCGAAGCTACTTTTTTGACTAGAATGGAAGGGAACGACAATTCGAAGCCGATTCTGGACGGCTTTTGAGATGCGCCCCTTGACAATTTTTTTTTTAGTCTTGGATGTTTTCCAGACTTTCGCAAGAGGTGGGGTCGTGGGAAAAATGGTAAGGTGTTTCTGCGTGGGATTCGAACGTCGAACCCCTCCCTCAATAGTAAAACGCACTAACCACTGAGCTACTACATCTACGTCAAACCAAGTTGCACATTGTGTTATTCCACAAGATCATACATAGATACCATACATAAGAGGCATAAACGACCCACATAGGGTCTAAAACCTATCTTGCATGAATGGAAAGGACATACAATTTTATGCCGACTCCGAATGTCAAATTCACGGCATTGGAGTTTTTAACTTTCGCGTATACTATTGTATACTTTTTTCATAATTTACTTACGCTTAAGGGTTTTTTGTTTGTTTTTCTGTATTTGTACAGACCCTTAGTGTTGGAACACAGCGCAGGAATTTTTTGTTGAACCTAGCAATGAAGTATTGCATTGCATGATTTTAGTTGTACTGACTATTCGAAAGAATAGGAAGATAGGAAAGAAGTTTGGTGCTTTTGTAGAGTTTTTTTCTCCACGGGTGGAGCCTAAATTGCTTAAGGAGATCTGTATTTACGTGAGTATTCAATTTAAAAATCACGGCCCTGCCTGTGATTTGAAAGCACGACCAGTCAATCATTTAGTGAATACACTACCATTTCATAAATGCCCCCTGCTATACTGAAGAGAAACATATTGCAATCGTGCTGAAATTTGGAGTTAAAAATGAGTATGGGGTAATGATAAGACTATAGAGAAGTCCAAAAAAGTCTTTCCCGAATTTCCTTCATCGGCCCGTCTTTCCGTCGTTCATACTTCAAACTTCGGATTTGAAGGCCTATATCTAGTGGCCTATTTTTATTCTATTATTTTAAATAACAGTACCTACCTACAATATAAATGTTTTTTTTTTAAAAAACCGATTTTCTCAAAAATGGCTGTAACGATTTTGATCATTTTTGAAACATAAAATAATTGAATTGAGCGTAAGAAAATGGCGTTTTGAGTTTTTTGAGCAAATTAGCGAATAACGGGTCAAGTAATTTTGAAGGAATTTAACACACCAACTTATACTATCTACTATTTCAAAAAAATTGTGTATAAAAGTTTGTTTGAATTTTTCAAAATTTCACTTTTCTCAAAAACGGCTCGAACAATTTTTATTAATTTTATTATCTTGATTACTTGGGTTGAGTGTCAGAGTATGACTGACTGAGTTTTTTCCAAAAGACTTTATGAAACCAACAATATCTCAAAAATGGGAGTAGTTTCAAGGAAATTCAATATGTTACTAGATACAAATATTTGAAAAGATATCTGCATACTCAGATTGTAGAAATACTTTTTTATGTGAATTACGTTTTTTTTTTATAAGAGTTTCTAAAATTTTTAAAAACATCACTTTAAAACGGCTCTAATTGTTTTGAGGATTTTCGGGGTTTTGAATACTTGGAGTAAATGTAAGAACATGGCGAACTCATATTATCCCAAAAGACTCGAATAGTGGCACATAAGAAAATTGGCTATATCTCAATAACCGGCGGAGATTTTTTAAAAATTGACAAGCAATATAATTTGGAACATATTTGCGTACTAAGATCCTCAAAAAAATATTAAGGGTAATGTTGGGAGATATGGCCCCCATTTCTTATTTCAAAAAATAAAATAGATTAAAACTTCAAACAAAAATATACAACCTCTTTATTTGATTTAAAAACAAAAACAAAAAAGAAGTCGTGCGACCAGAAGTAACAAATTATAAAGGGTCCGCCAAATAACTTTTTTTTTGAAAATGCTATAAAAAACCTACTGAATATTTTCTCAAATTTCTTTTTTTATTTGAAAGTACAATCCTTCCGGTTAATAATGGAAAATAATTTCATTCAAATGGCTGCCTCGGCTGGCCATGCAGTAGCCTATAGTAGCGTCATACCAAGGTCTTTTTGCAAAATTCGTCTCAATGATGTCTCTGAAATGTTCAATTGTTGAGAACGACGGTGAATTGATGTTGATGGCGCTTCACGCACACTTTCTGCCACAGCAGCAATATTCTCGGGTGTACGCACTGTTTTTGGCTTTTCACGCTTTGGTTTATCGATGAGGATGCCAGTTTATTTCACTTTTTTCACAAGATAACGAACATACGGAGCTGACGGTGCTTCTCTTCTTCCAAAATCCGTACGCAATTTTCGCACACACACAACATAGAGTAATGTCGCAATATTTCCCAGCGTTGTTCAAGCGTATACACAACCATATTCCTTCAGCGGAAGGATAAAACTAATTATCTGTCAAATCAGACATGAGCTAAGTGTTACCATTCACGAAATAAGCACTAGTTGAAAAAAAAACGTTAGATGGCGGACCCGTTATATTGCATCCATTCATCTGGTTTTTTGGTTGATGAATATTATTCCCCGCATCCAAGGCCGTTTTCGCCAAAGTCCTCATGGATAGACATTTTATCATTCTCCGAAGTGCTGTCTTAGATTCGTTCTTTTGTAATTTTTTTTCTGGTTTTTCGACAACTTTTTTCCTTTTTTCCGATGCGTTGCCATTTCTTCCGACCTTCAAGCCATATCTCCCAATTGATGTCTGAACTGTTTTTTTTTTTGCAAAAACATGAATAAATTCGTGCGCACAATAATAACGATAAATAGAAAAACCACACCCGATTCGCTTTTCGTGTTTTTTTTTTCAACAACGAACACTGGTCATCGAATTTTTATCTCCACTTTTTTCACTTACCCACAAAAATTAGTTTTGTTCAAATTGACTTCTATTTTATTCTGTTCTTAAAAAGGCAGTTTTACCTGCTATTATGACCGCGACCGCACTTATCGAGAGCTTACGAAGAACTTTATGATATTTTGATGTCTTTATTTAAAACAAAATCGTTAAGGGGGAAATATTGAAAGGGTGCAATATATCCCGTGGTCGTGGTGTGATATCACCCCACTTTACTCTACAAATTCATATAGGTAACCGTTTTAAAAATCTTAAAATGTTGCTTTTCCCAAAACAGCTATAACAATATTGATCTCTGTTCATGTTTAAATACTTGGGGCAAAGGTAAGAAAATGACCTTTTAACCAAAAGACTTAAACACTGATTCTTTCTAATCACGGCAATATCTCAACAATCGGTGGAGTGGTTTATTTGTTGATTTACTTCAAATAGACATATTAAAATCGAAAGCTATTATGACAAATCAAAAACCGCTCATAAGATCACAATTTATGCTTCAACCAGAAATTGGGTCAATGAATCCGCCTTGTTTTAGTCAGTTTAAGAAAAAAATCTATGCCGCCACGTTACAAAATTAAAAATATGGCACCTATTATGTCAAACGAGAAGAAGCTGCAAACTGCCCAAAAGAGGAAATTCGACTCTAGTCGATTTAGCACACCTGGAGTTGCCAGAGTCTACAGAGAGCAGATGAGCGAGAGACTCTCCTCTGTGCAGTCAGTATCCACAAGCGCCAACAATATGTGGAACCGATATCGCGACATCATCAGGGAGGCAGCCGAGATCAGCGTAGGTTACCAGCCACCCCAGAGACAAAGCCCATGGTATGATGATGTATGCGTTTACCGGAAGAAGGCGACAGAAGATGCACATTTAAGAAAACTGCATCACAAAACAAGGGCAGCGAGAGAAGAGTATCGAGCCAAGAGAAGGGAGGAGAAGAACATCCTGCGTAGAAAGTAGAGAGCGTACGCAGTCTCTCAGCTCAAGGAAGTCGAAGAGTCTCGCGATCGAAACAACATCCCGAAATTTTACAAGAAAGCGAAGCAACTGGCTGCTGGCTTTAAGACCCGGACACAGGCTCTTCGAAGCAGCGACAGAAATCTAGTCACCAAAGCGCAGGGAATAGTAGAAGTATTTAAGCAGCATTTTCAACAGCTCCTAAATGGGCATCATATACAGAGAGTGATAGGGAAAAAAGAGAACCCACGTCCTGTCAATGAAGAACAGATTTCACCACCCAGTATAGAAGAGGTTGGCTTAGCTGTAAGAAAGCTTAAGACAATTAGGGTGCCGGCTCTCCAAAATCATCAACCAAGTATGGGTATAAGAAAGCATGCCCGATGACTTGACATCAGCGACATATGCCCCATCTACAAGAAAGTCGATCCTATGTCTTGCAAGTACTATCGAGGCATATCCCTTCTAAATGTCGCACATAAGATTCTATCCAACGTACTGCGCGAACTCGTTCTGCAACGCACTAATCGGCACGTACCAGTGTGGCTTCAGGCCCAGCAGATCGACAATAGACCAAATTTGTAGACTGAGGCAAATCCTGGAAAATACCAACGAATTTTAAGTCGAGACTCATCATCTGTGCATTGACTTTAAAACTGCAAATGATAGCATTCATCCTCAGGAGCTCTACATGGCGATGACCGAATATGGGATACTGACGACACTGATCCAGTTATGTCGCGTGACACTTGAAATTACGCGGGGTAATGTGCAGTTTAGAAGCAGCTCTTCCAAATGATTGTAAACCTGCACCGGATGTCGGCCAGCAGATGCGCCATCACACTCTATACTTCTACTCCGTCGTGATTGGACCGGAGGAGCAACAGTGTAATAAGCCACTTCCGCGCGCATGAGCACCTTCAAAGCCAATAACAAAACCAAACACCGACGAAAGGCAACAACGAGACACGCAGAACAGCCGTTGACAAAAACAACACTGAATCGACGAATAGTGGCGGACGGCTACGAAGTATCAGCAAACCAAGGGCGAACATCGACAAAACCTGTAGAGTGGAAAAGGAATAAAATGTAAGGAATGTCCCGCTATCGGCAAGATCTTTACACCCCCTACCTGCACGGAATTCCACCAGACATTAGTACCTAAATAGCGCACGTCTTAAATACTTTACTGCTTAGATTTTTTGGGGTGCCGGAGGAATTTGAATCGATGTTATTCTACAGTTTAGAAAAGCCGTCCTTCGGCATCCTGCCCACCGTCGCTTCTCATCCTCCTCTCAAAACGTGGAAGTATTCGTCCAATGGAAGTATTATTACTTTAAATTCAATTTTATTTTAAATATCCGATTTGAGGATTTTTGTTGAGGATGTTTACCTTTACCTTTTACTTTGATAAACTCGCAATAGCAAAATGTCAAACATAAGACATAATGTATTCCGTCCCGGAAGATAGACAATAGATACTAAGGCAAATCTTAAAAAATGACCAACCAATTTTAGGTCGAAACTTATCACCTTTACATCAACTCTAAAAATGACACCTTAGCCGAGATCTGACGGAGATTTACCTTAGGAAACCGCTGCTACTTCGGTTTGGCCAAACAAATGGGTTCAAAACTCCTTACTCGAAGAACAAAATGTATGCTCTATAGAACCTTAATCCTGTCAGTCCTGCTTTATGGTGCTGAGTTCTGGACGATAAGTAGGAAAGGGGAGCTATAATTGGGTTCTTTTGAAAAAAATACTCCGTCGGATATTTGGTCCTGTGGCGAGGAGGGCGAATGGAAGAGAAAATACAACCTCGAACACTATGAGCTGTACCAGAAGTGGGTGTAGTTTAAAAAGCTAAATCACGTCGACTACTGCGGCGGATTGACCGAATGGAAATTTCATAAACAAATATAAATATAAATTATATTTTGTAATTTAGATTATAAGATTTAATATTAAAATGAATAAACGTAAATAATAAAAAAAAACTATTTATTAATCAATGTAGGCTAGGGCGAAGAAACTCTTACCTGGTTCCATAAGTAAAATGAAAACGTTCAAATTTTGTTTTCCTTTTTTGGTCCAGTTAAAATAAACAGATCGACTCAATCTTTGTCTTAAAATGTTGCTTATGAATTATTAAACTAATGTCACATATTATTGAACATAAAATTGGCTAGTAAACGAATTCATAAATTTGTCCATACGGAAAAGTTTTTTCTGTTCAACTTCTCAGTCAGCTCACAAAAATGATACCAATCGTTCCTACGAAGTGTTCGTTTCAATTTCAGAAAAATAAGTGTATTCGTTTTCTAGCTCAATTTCTCAAATATTTGTGACATTATTTTTATATTTTTATTTTTATTTTTGTTTTTAAGTTTTTGCCATAGATTATGTATCCACACATTGTTAGTACTATAAAAGACCTGGTCTTACATGTACATTGAAATAAATAAAAAATTGAATTGAATTGAATATTAGTTCCCACAATAGTGTGAAAGCCAATACGTGGGTTGACACGAATGGAGATCGCCGAAACGATATCAATCAGACGCGAGTGTAACGTGAACCATTGTTATCGAAATCGATGCCAAAAACGAGGTCAGCAGTCTTACGTGATGAGGGCCCTGGGATCTCGGACACATTTCGGGCTAGACCAATTTTTTTAGTTGATCTTGCGGGGTGGATTTTGATTCTTCACGTCTCTAACTTATCGCAATTGCTCTGACTCTAAGTAACATTAGCTAGGCGAGTAGTCGTAACCGGGAAAACTTTTAACCATTCAAACTGTTTCGGCGAAGTTTTCTCTACTTTAATAGTAATTTCTTACGATTTCAATGCGTTGTTGACAGTTGATTGTTATATATGTATAACCCTATTCTAAGGGCATGTAAATTTTGACGCGAAGATTGTAACATACCTTAATATTGCCGTAGACCCTTAAAAGTTACTATATTCGTGAACAGCATCCTACGGAGCAATTGCAATTACGTCCCTTTTTTCTAAGGTCAGGGAAACGCTGATCAACCGTCAGCTAATGAAATATCTTGAATCCCGAAAACTTCTTAATGACCGGCAGTATGGTTTTCGCAGCAACAGGTCCACTGGTGATTTTATGACATATCTAACCGAAAAGTGGAATCAATGTCTTCACCAAGGTGGTGAAGATTATTGCGCTTGATGTTTCAAAGGCATTTGACAGAGTTTGGCATCAAGCTCTCTTGTCGAAAATGCGTGCATTTGGAATCGATGATACTCTTCTTTAATGGAGTAGAAATTACATTTCGGACCGTTCAATTCAAGTTGTTTTGGACGGTTACAAGTCTGCAACTCACCATATAAATGCTGGTGTTCCCCAAGTATCTGTTCTGTCCCCGACTCTCTTTCCCATTTTTATAAATGATCTCCTGTCTGTAACTTCTAATCCAATCCTTTCCTTTGCTGATGATAGTACCCTCAGCTTCTCATATTCGTTTCTTGGTTCACGCCCCTTAACTTCGGGATTGGAACTGGAACGGCAACGTATGTTAAGCTCATTACATTCCGATCTTAACAGCAAAACTCAATGGTGTACAACCAATAGAGTGGAATTTAATGCTTCCAAAACACAATGCGTTCTCCTGTCATTAAAGCAAAACCCTAATACCATGCCATTATCCATGAATGACACTTGCATCGCTGAAACCGACTTTCCATTCTCGGCATGTGTGTTAATGACAACCTTCGCTGAAATGACCACATATTCGATGTCGCCAAGAACGCCGCGAAATGTCTAGGCTTCCTTAAGCGATGAAGGAAATATTTCACCCCTTCTGATCTGGCTACAATCTACAAGACATTCGCCCGAAACTCGAGGGAAACGCTCATATCTGGTATGATACACCAATAACTTATTTGGAGCTTCTAGACAGGATCCAAAAATGCGCGATAAAACTCATTAACGACCGAGACGTCGCGAGATCGATTGACTCTCTTAGTCATCATCGTAATGTCTCCTGTCTTTTGTTATTTTATCGTTATTTCCACCATAAGTGCTCCCCTTGAACATTTAAATCAATTAATGCTCATCATTTCACCCTCAAGCCTGTGTTCGGACGTACAGTGAAGTTCAAAGAATCTTTCCTCTGCCGTACAACACGAATATGCAATACTCTTCCACGCATTGTTTTTCTTTCACATTAAAACCTACAAATATTTAAAACCCAAGTGCATCGGCATCTCTCCTTTTCTTCTCTCTTTACGCCCGCGCTGTGTAGCTATTACATTATAATTGTGCCAGCAAATCCCTTCAGTGCGGGAATATTATTAAAAAAAACCTCTATAGTAATAGTTGTCCATTTGTATGCCTTAAAATTGGAGCAAGATGGCTAAAATTTGAAACATATACTAATACTCTCTAAGGACAATTCGCCACAACTATTTAAAAAAAAAAGTTTTAATAAAAAAGTCAACGGAAATGAAAGTCCTATTCTTCAAAAAGTATGTAGATAATATTATTTTCAACAATTCATATATACAAAGTTGTTTGCCACGCCCACTACTTTTTAACAATAACATTGTTTTTCGATAAAGCTCTTACTTAAGTTAAAAATCGTTATGTATAATAAATTAGACAATATCGTTCTTATCAATGCACCCACACTTTGATTTTCGCAACGCCCACACTTTTTGGGAGATAGATAAACTTGCATACTTCAGCAAAGAAACTTGTCTTTAACAAGCCAAATACATCGCCTTTACAAAAACGTATACATCCCGACAGTGTTCCTTAGATTACAAAACATTTTGGTTGCTTGGTACTCCTTATTTCAATGACTTTGAGGAGCTTCCAAGCCGACTTGAAGATATTTAAATTAAATTCAATAACAAGTTTGGGTTGTTTTTAGAAAGTTTATCTAGTTACAGGCAAATTAAAAGAAGTTAAATTGTCTTGTTACGAGAATCTGTAAAACTAATGCTACAACATTTCCACTCTTATTTCAGGTACGGGTTCGATCCATTCGTAATGTTCAGCATCTCAAGGAACGAGATTCAATAAAATCCCGCAACAGTATATGGAAGAAGAAGTCTGACTACAATAAGTCACGGCAAAATGTGAGTACTATACGGAAGAAAATGTCATTGCAAAATGTGTCCCTTTTCTTGTATTCAGCGTCCAGTTAATTAAAAATTCAAAACAATTTGATATCAAAAGGGATATGGTAAAAATAATCCTTTTTTATTTGATATTTTTCTAATTTTCTGGATTTTATTACTTTGGAAAGTTTTTACCTTTGAAGAAAAAATTGAGTTAACATTTTCTCCTTCTGCGTTGTGGAGTCATCGTCAATATTTATTATGGTAAAAATAAAGCAAAGATTCATCCCAAGGGTTGCGGTGGCTGCCCATGCATACTGAAACCGAACGACCCAAATCGCGTTTGATGTTGATAAATTTTCTGGCTGAATTAGGAGAAAAATTAATTTGTGAAAATGTGTAACAAGCCAATTAATTGTGGCAGTATTATAATCTCGAAAATGTATCTCATTTTTCGGACAACACTTTGGATTAGACCGGCAAGCAGATGACGAATGGATTTATTTGACGCACATTCTTGTAATGTTGTCGTGTTTAAAGGACAAGTTGTTTAGAATGGAACCTCAAATTTAGTTTATGGGACTGTAAACCTTGATTGCTGCTGTAATAAACTGTTGTACTATTCTTTCGTACGCAAAAGGTATATACATAAATATCTGTGTTATAAAATTTATTGCACTTTTCATCATAATTTGACCAACATGCTGGCTGCTCTTTGTGGGAACAATTAGATTTGTCGGTTAGCTATGGTTTGTAACGATGTCGGTTATTACTTTGAGTGTTGTATATTTTGGTTAACTATTGTGAAACGTTTTAAGCGTCAGTAATGGTCCGAGTTAATTTATTTTGAAAAGCTACATCCAGTTCCCCTAACTTCGCCACTTTAGCGAATACTAATTTAACACTTAGTTTATTTCGTCCTCCAAATATTTAATATTTATACACATTTCCAAACTCCACGTGTGGATATCAAATAATACTCCAGTACCATGGTAGGAATTTAATTCCATTTAACGCCAATGGGAACAAATATTCATCGATGGTCTCCTTTCTTTGATTTATTTCAATTAAATTCTATTCGTCATTCTTTGAACATGATTTTGGATTTAATGTTTCTTCATACTGAAATCGGTTTTATATTGATTCCAATAAAATCCATCAAACAGCCTTACTTGTAGAGCTTAATTTTCTTGATTCTTTTATAGAAAGTGGCAATAACAATTCGCAATGCAAAATTATTTAAACGGCTTTGATCCCGATGAACTGCTAAAACCCAAAGGAAAATATGATATATTTTCGGATTAAATTAATTCTGGTTTTGAATTATTTGTACCTTAATCGCGTCATAACAAAACATTTAAAAGTCCATGCTCAAATGAAAGATTGGTTTATTTACGTAAAGTAAAAGGGACAACTCAATCACTTCATTTATCTAATAATACTAATTCCAATCGTGCACTTTTTTGAGATTCCGAAAAGAATATGAGATTTCATCGATTTTTGTACATGCCAATTTTGTCTGTGGAGTCGTCGGTAAAACGTACTGAAGGAATAGTAAATCGTCTGAAAAATATTTAAATTGGAAATCAAATACGTTGCGCTTGCTTAAAGTAATGGAATTCGTAGTTTAGATTTAAAAACACTTGTTACTTATTCGCAGAATTTGTTGAGTCGGTGTTCAATGAAGCTCAAGTGCAGTTAAAGGTAAATTATTACGGTATGATTCCTGGATCTCTTGACATTGGTGTATTGCAATTCTTGGATGAAGATGTAATTAAGGCGATAGAAAAACTTAATTTGAATAACAACTCAGGCCCAGGTTTCAGATTAATATGAGAAAAATATCAGTATCAAATTTTTTTTTTTTTTTTTACACTATCAGCTCTGTGTCGTGGAGTGCTTAAAGCAAGCAACTATCACGAGCAGAAATTGCCGGCACTAAAAGTGCTCTCACAGGCTCATCATTTAGTGCAGGTGTTAGTAAGGACAAAACAATTAAAAATACAATAATTATGTACCTATAAAATACGAGTACTAACACAGACACAAAATAATGCAAACAATTTAAGACATTAAAGCATTATTACGCAAAATATTTTTTAGCTTAATTTTACTAACATGCAAGTCAATCACATGATCATTTCGATTATAGATTCTACTCATGCGACTAATAGGCTCATGCCTCCCATAATTCGTTCTATGATGGGGGCTGAACAATAATTCAACACTGCGTAAATTATGGGCACCACCACGAAAATTAAAGCCAATAGACGACAGCAAGTCAGGTGCATCTATTTGACCGGATATAAGCTGCTGTAAAAGAATGATATCGCTATTAAGCCTTCGTTGAGAAAGGGGTAACATTTGAAGAAGCTTGGTACGTTGACTGTAGGGAGGAAGGTTAAATGGATCATCCCATGGAAGTCCTCTAAGTGCAAATCGAATAAATTTACGTTGAATGGCCTCTGTTCGATTTGAATGAATGTTATAGAACGGTGTCCAAACTTGAGAGGCATACTCTAGAATAGGACGGACAAAACAATTGTACAATGACATAGAAACATAAGGGTCATTAAATTCTTTGGCCCACCGTTTAACGAAGCCCAACATAGAATTAGATTTATTAATAATAGAATTAATATGCTTAGCAAAATCCAGTTTGGGGTCGAAATAAACCCCAAGATCCTTAAAATTATCAACACTACAAAGTATATGTTGAGACAGAGAGTATTGAAAGGTGGAAGGGATATTCTTTCTAGAGAATGCCATATGTTGACATTTAGTTGGGTTCAGGGATAAACCGTTTTTATCACACCAATTGGCGAAGCTATTAATGTCAGATTGAAGAAACATTCTGTCTTGCTGACTAGTGATAGATTTATATATTTTCATATCATCAGCGTAGATCAGGATATTACTGTGATTTATACATGCCTTACTATCATTAATGGCAAGTATAAATAATATTGGTCCGAGGTGACTTCCTTGGGGAACTCCAGACTGCGCTGTGAAAGATACGGATAGCGATCCTCTAAATTTCACTTGATAAACCCTTGATCTAAGGTATGAATTAACCCATTTTATGAAACTTGATGGGAAGCCAAAAGCCCTGAGCTTAAACTCGATTATTTCATGGGAGAGCTGGTCGAAAGCTTTAGAGAAGTCAGTGTATATGCAATCCATTGCGTCCTTATTCTCTAAGGCATTAGAACAATCATGCAAGAAACTTAACAAATTAGTGACAGTGGATCTGTTTCTTACAAATCCATGCTGTTCATTACAAATTAAATTGCGACAAAGAAATATTAACTTTTCGCAAACAATTTGTTCAAAAAGCTTAGGGATACACGAAAGCTTTGAAATAGGCCTATAATTAGTGATATTACCACGTTCGCCTTTTTTAAATACAGGCGTGATAAAAGCACTTTTCCATAGATTAGGGAATTTACCAGTACTGATCGACAATTCAAACAGATACTTAAGATATGGAGCAATTGCATGACTATATTTTTTTAAGAACGACCGGTGCAATGCCATCAGGGCCTGATGAATAATCATTCTTGAGAGAAGAAATACATTTTAAAATTGTTTCCAAATCGAATGAGATACTACTAAAACTTATTTGGGAACAGCTAGTTAGATAACTAAAATATTGATCATCAATGTGAAGAGGGTTCCCCCTAAATGACTTACTGAAATGATCCGCAAACATATTGCTTGCATCTACTGAATCAGCAGTTGTAGAACTATTGTAAGTAAGCTTCCATGGATAACCATCGGTTTTTTTCTTAGAGTTGACAAAACCCCAGAAAAGTTTGGGGTTCGATTTTAAAGAGCATTCCATTTTACTTATATAGTCAATATATAAGTTGCAGGATAAAGATTTGAATTCATTGAATAATGTGAAATAGAGTTCAAGATCTGAATGGCAGAGACTTTTTAAATAGTTCTTCCAAGCCCTATTACGTCTGTTTCGTATCGATTTTAGCTCTTTAGTGTACCAGGGATGGGACGTTTTCAGATTCCTAGAGGATTTCACAGGAATCACTTTTTTCATGCAGTTATCCATCAAAGAATAAAAAGAACCTACTGCATCTGCAATATTAGATAAGGCAGTAAGGTTAAAATTAAAGCTGTTAATTTCATCAGAAAGCCTTTGAAAATTTGCTTTCCGAAAGTCAAAAGATTGCGAACGGTCATACGAATTACTGTTTTCGTACAGATGTGCGCCCAGTTCAATAAATACTCGTACATCCAAGGGTGGATGATTGTCATCTATGTTAGTTATACTGAGATGGGATTCCAGAACCACAGTACTAACAGAGACAGAAGAGAAAACAAGATCGAGTGTTTGATTTCTGAAATTTTTTATACAGCTTGTTTGCTGTAAGTCAAAACACAAAATGTTGTCAAGTAAAGCGAGCTCTTGTTGGGCAGAGTCAAAGGATGGAATGAAATGAGAATCATCCTCAGAAGGTACCCATCCAATATGTGGCAGATTGAAGTCGCCTATAAGTAAGACAGTGTTGTCACAACAAGATATGTCAAAAATATGGTCTAGTGCCATAGAGATTTCCGAATACAAAGAACATAGACGAGACGATGGAATGTACGCATTAACAACATATAAATGTTTGTTCGTAAGTGTAATTTTTACACAGATACGAGTAACTTCGACATTAACTTGAAATGGAAAGTTAATCTTGCGTGACTCAAGGTTGGAACGAACAGCGATCAGGACACCTCCTCCAAGCGCTTTCAGGTCATTGTTATGACGGTCGTTTCTGAATACGGAGAACTCATGATTGAAGAGTTCCGTGTCTATAATTCCGGCATTTAGCCATGTTTTCGTCAAGGAGAAGATATCATGAGAGAGGGCTTGGGAGTTTATATATAATTCAGCGGTTTTTGTGCGGAGTCCCCTTACATTTTGATAGTAGAGGGACAGCCTACTTGGTTTTTTAACTTGGACGGACAATCTTTCCTGCGACTTTTTGTCGAAATATTAAAAATCCATATCCAAACAACAGAAAATGATATTTTTAATTTCATCCCGCAATCAAAGTTATGCAGCTCCTATGTATACCTATACCTATAAGTATATTATTATAAGCACAAATTTTTTACGATCGCCCAAGGGCCGTTTATATCGTTTCCACGATAACTGTCCTTATCCTATCTATGGAGAGCGATCCAGGAGTTCATAGTACTTTCTCTTTATATCCTATTCTAAGGGTATTACAATTTTGACTTATAGTTTGTAACATAACTTAATATTGCTCGTAGGCCACTTAATGTTACTATATTTCTGATCATGATCAGCATCGAATGCCATGGCCCTCAGTCTGTCCGTTGCCCTTTTTTAGGCTCAAAGATTCGATCTAGAAAGCTGAAATTTAGAACATCTGCTCTCTAGGGGCTAAAATACCCAAGTGTACAAATTGTCCGCACACTGACACTCCATTTATAAAAAACAAACAATTTTATCGAAGAAATCAATGGAAATGAATAATTATTTTTCGGGCCAAGCATACTGTACACTTTCCTTATGTTTATTTGGGCGCAGGGACATAAGTTCCCGGCAGTGGGGACCAAAATTGATTTGGGACTTATGTCCCACACCAACGGGACATAAGTCCTAAAATATTTTGTCGAAGATGGGACAAATCCAAAGTCCCAAATTATCGGAGAGATCTCTAATCTTAGCAGCAGTAAGGTTTATTGAATTCCATTTCGAAGGCTCTGTTCGAAATCGGTTGTAAAGGAAGCGGGACGAAAATGGAACATGTTTGCTTCAATAAATTAAAACATGTGTATTCCTCCGACTTAGGTTAGGTTAGGCTGCTGGGTTGATGGGCAAGAGAGTCCTGCTCCCGTCACACTTAGGTCAATGTAGACTCTTTGTGATACCCTGGAGGTTATGATTCCCTTACTTGGGTCCAATGAAAAACCTATGAAAAACCTAGCGGGCTTACAAACCATCCCGATGCGTTGATGAACTTGCGCAAGTCGTTCACAGTCTTGCCGGAGAATTCTTCTAAGTCCTGGAAGAAATATCTGCCGAGGACATTGTTTCTTATATGACAGAGTGCAGGGCAGTGACAGAGGAAATGTGGGGTATCCTCATTCACCTCCTCGTCCCCGTAACCTCTGCAGAGTTCATCTGTGCTGAGTTTCAATTTCTTTGCATGGTAGCCCAGAATGTTGCGCCAAGAGCCCGCAGCTCTTCGCGACAGCGACTTACAAGCTTCGATTTTATTTCTGTGGCGGAAATCGATTTTATTGCCGCTTGGCTGTCAATGAAGAAGGTAATATCAGCTTGTGGTATTGCCGTCATTGCAACCCGTTTAGCGGCTGTTGCCACCACCAGAACCTCAGCTTGGAAGACGCTGCTGTAGTCGGAGAGTCTGATCGAGCCAGATATTCCGAGTTTTTCGGAATAGAAACCCGCGCCAACGCCAGCATCCATCTTGGAGCCATCTTTGTAGATGGGGACCGTTGTTGCACGGGCTTGTACTTGATTCTCATGCCATTCTTCCCTGCAGGGAAGAGAGACAGTAAATGGTCTTATAAAGTCTAGTTTGGGAGTAATGTATAGTCTGTGCATACATTACCACCCGTAAATTTCTTAAGAATCCGTGCATGTCCTGTTGTACTGGGTTTCCAGTTTTCTGTTTGGCTTAGCCGCAAGGCACTGTTTGCTGCGGATTCTTCTACAAAAAGGTCTAGAGGTAGGGGTGGTTCTCATAGCCCCAGTAGTAACAATACAGGCAATTCTTTGGACTCTAGTCATAGTCTTAAGGTTGGTGGCCTTGCACAAACCCTGCCACCAGACTAAATTACCATATATAAGTATAGGTCTTACCACTGCGGTGTACAGCCACATGATAATTTTGCGACTAGGACTACTAGGTTTTGCCGAAAATTCTGCTGCAGGCATATAAGGCTATCATTGCCTTCTTTGCTCATTCTTTCATGTTGAGCCTCCAGTTTAATTTTCTATCTAGAATCACGCCAAGATACTTCGCGAATTCCAATATTTGTTGTGGAGTACCCTCAATTGTTGGCCTATTAACTTGTGGTATAATCATTTTATTGGTGAAGAGGACCAGTTCTGTTTTCTGTGGGTTAACCGCAAGTCCGCAGATTTTTGTCCAGGTACCAACCATAGATAAGGCGTTCTGTATTTGTTCGCTTAGAGTGGATGGGAATTTCCCTGTCGCTAGCAGTGCTAAGTCGTCTGCATAAGCTACTGCCTTGATTCCACTAAGTCTAAGTTCAATCAGAATCTCGTTTTAAATGAGTACCCATAGAAAGGGTGATAGGACTCCGCTTTGAGGAGTTCCTCTAAATGCTGACACCTTGATTATTTCACCACCTAACTCTGAGTTGATGCATCTTCTTTTAAGCATGCACATTATCCAGTTAATAATGGTATTCTCCACATTTAGGTTTACTAGGGCTTTTTCTACCGCTTCCCCTTGGACATTTTTGAAGGCACACTCAATGTCCAGGAAGGCGAAGAGTATATTTCTTATCTCTTAATGTCTTTTCTATGGTGCTGACTACACTATGGAGTGCTCTCTACACCTTTGCCTTTCGTATACGCATGCTGAGCTGGGGATAAGCCCTGTGGACTCAGTTTGCTACGAATATAAATGTCAATCAGTCTCTCAAAAGTTTTTAGAACAAATGAGGTTAAGCTGATTGGCCTAAAGTCTTTAGCGGTAGTGTGACTGGGTTTTCCAGCTTTGGGTATGAAAACCACTTTAACTTCTCGCCATAATTTTGGTACATATCCCCATTTTAGGCTACTTAGGAATACTCGTATGTTCCTAAGATGTGGGGTTATATATTCTTCACATCTTTGTAGCATCATAGGAAAGATGCCATCAATACCCGGATTTATATGGAGAGAAGGAGTTGATAGCCCATCTTATCCTTATCCTTATCCTTATCCTGATGCTGTATGCTCCGTATAGTGCTCCAAATTGTTGTGCTCATTGTTGCATCCTGGAAAGTGAGTCTCAAGGAGGAGCTTAAAAGCGTTTCGTTGCAGGATTCTGTTCTGTTGCCGATAGGATCCTTGAGAGATCCCAAGGATACTGGTTCTTTAGCAAGTATTTTCCTGAGCCTAGCTGATTCCGTGGTGTTTTCTACTTTGCTGCAGAAGGATTTCCACGAAGATCGCTTTGCTCGTTGCGTTTCTGTTTTAAATTTTCTTTGACTGGCCTTGTAGGTTTCCCAGTAATTGTCCGTTCTTGTACGTTTTGCTATATTGAAAAGATTTCTAATTTCTTTTTTAATGTCGTACAGTTCTCTTGTCCACTACGGAGGAGTTGATTTTCTTCTACTCTTCGTTTTCAGGGGACATGATTTTTCGAGGGTTTTACCTAGGATTCCTGTCTGTACTCTCAGGTGCATGCGCAGCATTTGTCTGGAGCGTTCTTATGTTCTTTCCCACTTCCATATTGGAAAGGTCCCAGTTAGTTTTCCTATGGTTCCTATATGGTTTTGGGGGATTGTTTGTGTCTGGTATCAGGAATTCAATGATTTTCTGATTAGAGAATGTTTCCTCCTTTAATACCTTCCACTGGTCTATTTTGATTGTATTCGAGTTACTTAATATTGTAACATCGATTACTTCTTGCCTATTTTTAATAACAAAAGTTGGTTCTGAGCCCCTATTAGCTATTAATAAGTTATGATCTATAAGAAATTCAAAAGGTGACTCACCCCTTGTATTTATGTTTGAGCTACCCCATAGAGCATGATGAGAGTTGGCATCGCATCCCATCACCAGGTCCCATCTTTCCCGTGTAGCCCGTTGAACAATAAGGTGGGTCAGGTCTGACGGTGGTCCTTCCGTTGCATCATAGGGCATGTAGCATGATGTTAGAATCAGCGGAGGGAGCCCGTTGCACTCAAGTTTTACCATCGCGTGGTCGTTATCACTGTAGGTAGATAGAAGAAAGAGGAGGAAGAGGTTAATAGCCTTACTGTGATGAATGTTTATTTGTACTATCTTCATCACGGTTTTTTGACGCCCCACCCTTGTTATTTTTATTGACTGAGTTCCCAATAAGCCTGAGCTTGCATCGGTTTATGCCGACGCGAACTTTGAAGTCGATCTTTTTCAGCAACGGAATGGATTTGTGACTAAGCAACACTACTACTTCCGTGCCAGATTCATAGTATGATCCCATCTCGATCACTTCCCAAGCGTGGCTCAGCTGATGGGTATTTAAGGATCGTAAATATCTTTCAATACGATCCTTCGGGATATGTGGTCCTCGTACAACAAGTTTGGCCTTAGGCCTTGTTATACGTACAATCTCCTTCCTGTCGATCAGACGAAGGTCGGCTTTCGTCCTGGCAATAAACTCTTTGAGCCATGTGAGAGTGTGTTCTTCCTCACAGGTCATAAGTTTGAACCCTTGGGTGGTATTGAGGGTGCCAAAAAGCGGAAGGGGTTCCTTGTTTTTAAGGATGGCCTCATTCACCTCATTTTTTGATATTTGATATTTTTATTAGGTTTAAAAAATTTACAAAGATTACAATAAGTATCTATAATGACGTAAATGTGATCATTAACAAATTAATTATTACATTTTAATTCAACTAATTAATTTAATAAAATTTAAGTTTTAATTTAATATAATTTGAAAAACTGGGTACAAAATGCTTACAATAAAAAAGACACTTGAGAAAAAGAGAAAAATAGAATGGTTAAGCCTAAGCCAAAAGGTTTACAAAATTATGGTATTGATATGTATTAAAAATTAAAGTTATACAAAAAAAAAAAAAATTATTTAACATTAAAAGCCCTAAAACCTACATTAAATTACCAGCCAAGTAAGAAAAAAGAGGTACACTAAAACGGTCTACAAAACAAAGTCTTCTTACGCCAAGAGGGAGAGAGTTCCATAAGCGAATAGCATGAACATAAAATTGTCGCTCGGTTGAAATGCATGTTGCACGCGGAGGGATTATAGTTAGAGGACGAGGCAGATTAGACAAAGTAAGTTTTTCAAATAGGTATTCTGGACTTCGCGATATTATGGTTTTATGCAAATATTTTATAGTACAATAGTCTAAGTATTTATCCAGCGTTAAGCCCAGAATTTTAGTTTTATATGCGGATATACGATCCTGGCGCTTTAAACCAAACACATAACGAGTAACATTGTTAGAGACAACATTAAGCTTTCTTCTGGATTCAGCATTGCAGTACATTGCAACCTCAGACCCAAAAGATAAAATTGGAACAATAAGAGATCTAACTAACATTAATCTATTTGACGGGGGTGTAATACTGTGACAATACGAACATGAAGATCCCATCTTAAGTTGCTATCAAACCAAATGCCCAAATTTTTAGCCTTATCAACTATTTCTATGCATTCATTTCCTAGACATAAACTAGAATAATCACGTGAATCTATACCAGTTTTGGATATAAGCATGCATTTAGACTTTTTAGGGTTTAAACATAAGTTGTTCCTTTGTGACCATTGAAATATGCTTTCAAGGTCACAATTGAACTTGAGTGTGGCGTCTTGAGTATTACCTTTTTTAAAGCAAAAATACATCTGAACATCATCGGCATACATATGAACAGAAGAAAATTTAATGGTGTCGGGTAGATCATTTATAAAAATGGAAAATAAAAGTGGGCCCAGGATAGATCCTTGCGGGACACCTATAGGTGTGTGCTTAAAATTGGACATCGCATTGCCAGCCACAACTGCTTGGGTGCGGTCGGATAAGTACGAGTAAATCAAAGAGGCTGCTGAAGGCGAGAAATTAAATTGATTTAAAAGTTTAAATATAAGTTTTGAATGATTTACTGTGTCAAAAGCTTTAGAAAAATCTAATAATGCTAACAGTGCGATCTGGTCTTTTTCCATGCATTGCACAACCTTAGATCATCCGTTACTTTAAGCAGCGCTGAGGTACAACTATGCTGCTTTCTAAATCCTGATTGGTGTTTGCAAAGTAAAGCATTATGCTGAAGATGGTATGATATTTGGACATGAACAATGTTCTCAAAAACTTTGGACAGAAACGGTAATATTGCAATAGGACAGAATTCAGGGGGCGTTTGTGCAGTTCCTTTATTTTTAGGAACGGGTATTATTCTTGCAGTTTTCCAGGCACTAGGGAAACGGGATGTCATTAGGATAGTATTAAATATATGGTAGGATAGTTTTAATAAATAAGGGATGGATTTCATCAAGTCCTGACGATTTGGATTTAATACATAATACTGCCTTAACAACATCTGTTTGCTCTACCCGACGAAATTCAAAACCATCCACAGTAGTTAACGTAACAGTAGGGCACATGTTAAGTGATGACATCATAGGGCTTTGCACAAATTTATTGTTTATGTTATTTAGATCTACACTAGAAAAATCAAACTCATTTTTGCAACCAATTCCAATATCACGAATATTTTTCCATAGTGTCTTTGTCGGTAAGTTACTGTTCAGATGTAGAATAAAAACGAAGTTTATACAAATTTTAAGAGTTACAATATTTCTTAGCCTACGAAAATCATTATAGTGCTCTTGCAGCCTAAATCGTTTCCATCTCTTGAATGCCAAGTCGCGTCTATTTTTGAGATCCATAATTTCAGGAGTAAACCAGGATATGACTGAGTTTTTAATAGTTTTAGTTTTAATTGGGACGTGTGTATTAAAAAGTTTACGAATTATATCGTTAAGCGTATTTATCTGCTCATCTGATGACTGATAGTTATATAAGCATTGCCAATTCACTCTTTCCAGATCAACTCGAAGTAGATTAGCATTTAAAGCGTTAAAGTTTCTATAAGTGATGGTACGCGGAATCTGGGAGAGTGAAATATTAAAACATGCAAAAATTAAATCGTGCTTGGAAAACATCGGAGCTGATACTTGGTTAAAGAAAATATCGCCACTAGTATTTGAGAAAAATAGATCTAACAAAGTACTACTTGCGTTAGTAAAATGAGTGGGAGTTCAGGAATTTACTAGATTTAGACTAAGGGATTTCATGTTATTTACAAACGAGGCGCTTTCTCTATTCAAAATATTGCAATTAAAGTCACCGCAAATAATTACGACTGAGTAGTGCGTTGAGATGTTTTCAAGCAGCGAATAAAATGGGGACATATCTATTTGATTGTTAGGACGATAATATACCCCAAGCAGAGTTTTTCTATTACGACCCATGACTTCGACAAAACAGTACTGTGTTACACTATCAGCAGGGGAAGACAAAACAGATTTACATTTAATACATGAACGTACATAAATTGCAGTACCAGAGCCAATCCTACCATACCTATCCCCACGAAATAGTCGATATCCACTCAAGTTGTAAACAGCATTTTGAATTTGTGGTTTAAACCAGCTTTCTGAGACGCATATTACATCAACATCCGAATCAACGAACAATTTTCTAAACTCGTCTATTTTACTAAACAAACTTTGAGTGTTAATGTGACACACGCGCAAACCATCACGTTGTTTGCAAAGAATATGAATTAAGGTACGCAAGTTTGTGTTCAAGCCATCGCTACCGAAAACACTTTGACTCATGAGAGTTAGTCAAAGGAATTATAATTATTATTACGTGAGGTAGTTTACCCTGTCATCTCTGGTCTATAAGCTTAATTCCCTCATTTTGCAGGTTTGTGTTCCAAATATACCAAAATATCCATCTGGAAATGAAGACTGGAATAATGTGTTCAGAGCGGCGGGTTTCACAAAACTGAATACGTTCACCGATATGTGTAAAACTTAAAGCAAATAGATCCTTAATTGATTCAATTTTATTCTTTTATTTGGAAAAATACATATTGCAAAAGAATTTAAAAGATGCAGATTTCATTGTATCGAATAGAGGCAAATTATACTTTTGTACTTGATCTAATTCATTTGTATTGAATTCGATACAAATGTACCGACTTTTCCATGACTCCTACCAATACAGGTTTAATTTTGTTATGTACCCGAATTCAACGCACCGCATTACCCGTGTTAAAGCAGGACACGGCGTGAGTGGATATAAATATGACTGTGCATCAAATATAGTTTCAGCCGCTGATAGTGACTCCTTTGTTCAAAAAAAATAGGGATATGAAGACGCAGTTCAAGTCAGAATAACCTTTTAAGGGAAAGGAAAGAAAGCAATATACGAGCTGACATGCAAACCGCATGCGTCTTACCCAAAAGTGGCACAATCCTGCACACGCCCCGAATGCAGAACTGATGAAGATACATAAATGTTCATCTGCACATTTATGTATCTTCATCATACCTAATGATGTTATCATGGTGAACAGGAGTAAGTGGCAGTGATGAATTTTGTAAGACTTGAAGCCCCTTACTCCGGTTTTCGATGCTTCTTGTAATAAAACACTGTTGGCCTCAACAATTCCGTTTCTTAAAGAACAATAAAATTATTCTACATTCAATTCTTTCCAATATCAATTGACTCTATTGACCTTTAAATCCAAAGCAAAAGCTTTGCAACTCACCGTCGTTTTCTAGTAGTAGCCCATACTCGTACATAAAATTGAAATTCGGTATATAATCCTAAGTGCACACAAAAGTTGCGACAAGCGAAAGCGATACTAAGAACATATACTCAGAGATAGTGGTGTTCTGTGTTCTTTGTGCTGAAAAAAAATATCATCAAGATTGCAAATTAACGAAGAATTTAATTCATTCTTTTTTCTACCCCTTCAATGAAGACGAATTAAAAAACTTTTGTTATTTTACTCCAACCCATTTCTTACGTATACATTTTTACACAGTTAAGAATCGAAAAACAACATCTTTTACCCTTTTCTTAGGATGTTATCATTTTGACTTAAAGTTTCAAACATACCTTAATATTGCTCGTGGATCCCTAAAAAAAAAACTAAGGTCGGTTGTTTTTATTCAACCGTATATACGCTTATTCACATTTGCATGTTAAATACAACAGCAACTAAGCCTATATAAGCTAACTTTAGCGGGGATATCTATCGTCACTAAGTCAAAACACCGTTTTTGAATATCAAAACTTTGACGTTTCTCATCTACTGAATTGACACATACCCTCCAAATTTTATTTGGGTGTGAAGTTTTAGTTTTACCAAAAAATTATTAAACCGCTGCCATTTCGAAACCACTTGTCCTGTAGCGGTTAACTTTATACTTTCAAGTTGTAATTTTCTCGTCCTCCACGGTGGTATAATTCGATTTTTAATCAGAGAATTTAACTTCCAGGATCAGTGTACTTGTTTCTTGTTTGACTGAAAATACCAAAAATCGTATATTAAAGCCAGTGGCATTTCAGAACCACTTGTCCCATCGAGGTCAACTTTATATATTTAAGTTGCAATTTTCTAAATTTTTAATCAGAGTAGTATTTTGGAATGTAATTTTCAGGCTCAATATACTCTAGTTTAACTGGAGAAAACAGCCGAAATGTCAAATTATGGCCACCATAGTACTGCCAAGTCACAGTCGAGTGTTTTTTACTTTTTGTATCTATGCTTATATACGCTTGAGTAAAAAAACACACCTTATTGGTTATCGCATCGATTATGTCGATCGAGCAATGTTCGCCCGTCCGTCGTTAATTTGTAGGACCTTAAATTCGAGCGAGAAGGCCGATGTTCGGAACTTAAACTCTCTAGGGGCCCGAAACGCTCAACTCTAAAGATTTTTTAAATCCGCTGTCTGATGTCCGCAATTTAAGTCGAAAACCTTTTATCGAAAAGTCCAAATTGGAGCTACGGCGCCGAAATTTGGATTATTTTACTCTAAATTCTCTAAATTGCTCATTTTTAAGATTCGCGCACTGAAATGCCCATTGTTTACATAAACCGTTTTATTGAAGAAATCATTGAAATTGAAAGTTATATTTTTCACACAGCATGTCGCTTTAAAGAATTCCAATATACAACCACAGATAATAAAGTTACATAGATATCGCATGCAGAGTAAAAACATAGGGACGGGCTACAGTCCGCTTGGGCGAGCTGTTGGATACCCTATTCTTATTCCTATCCCTCATAAGTGGGCGTGACAAAAGTCTAAGAATGGTTGAATTGTTAAGAACGCTCTAAATATTTTGTTATATAACATTTAAAGAATTTTATCAAAAAAAACAAGCTTTTGTAAAAAAACCCTCCCTACTCAAACTTTGGGTTTTCAATCAAATTATTTTATTTAATTGTGGGCGTCTCAGTAAGCGGATTTAAAAAAAAAATAACACATGAGCATAAAGGGCCCCCTAGAAAGTATATACTCGTATTATAAATTTCAGCTCCCTAGCTCAAATTTTCGTTTTTCAATAAAATTGTTTTATTTATTTGTTGTTTTTATTATTTGTGTCAGTGGACGGATTTTGAAAATGTTATCTCCCGAGCAGTTTTAGGAGTCATAGATCACATATAAAAAATTTCAGCTTTCTAGCTCAATATTCGATTTTTTTCGAAAATTTTGTTTTTTTTTAGTTTGTGGGCGGATTTTTTTTTTATAATAAGCGCGCACTAAAGGGATTTGTTGTGACCCTTATAATGTATTAGCTACAAAGCGCGGGCGTTAATGAAATTAGGGTGAGAAGAAAAGGAAGATGCCGTTGCACGTTGGTTTTGAATGTTTGTAGGTTATAATGTGCAGGAAAAAATGTGGGCGGATTTCAAAAATTCGTAAACTTGATTATTTCGGGACCCTATAGAGTATACGGTTAAAATTTCAGCTCTCTAGGCCCAGTTTAAAGGCCTAATTTTTGCCGACAGACGGACGGACGGACGGACGGACATGGCTAGATCGACATTACTATCGATGCTGATCATAAATATAGTAATTTTTATTGGTCTACGTTCAATATTAAGGTATGTTACAAACTATGCGTCAAAATTAATATACCCTTAGAATAGGGTATAAAAAGATGTCGCTTTTTCAAGCGAATGGAATTTACTCCTACGTCCCCGTTTGATCGAACTCGTTCGAATCGTGCATAAGACATGTTGTTCTTTAAAATTTGGTTGGAACAACAAATTGCTTGTTGCTTTTGCTTATTTCTCTTTGTGTTTTGTTCTTCATTATTTCGGTTTTTGTTTTCATGTATAACTAGTGTGTGTGTTTTCGTTCTTCAGATTCTGATTGTAGTTCAATTAAAGGAATTTCTTGTTAAAGGTTATTTCCTTTTTTTTTAAACAACAATGAGAGGGGATTAGCAGGAATGTATATCTTTCAATAGCAACTTGGGATACCTACTGCTTTTAAGTCTTGGGGTTTTGGCTTATAGTGAGCTCCCGGTGGCTCTCACTCTTGGGGTGTTGGTTTATAGTGAAGTCCCCGTGCCTCTCACTCTGGCGGAGTTGGTTCAATTTCGTGTTTGTTTTGCAATTGTTTTCCTGACAAAATTTGAATTTTTTGATATTATCTGTGATACAACGCTTTTTGCCATGCATAGTTTAAAGTGGTGTTTTTTTAACTTAAACGTTGTTTTGTCGATAAAGTCCTCAAAAAACGTACAAAGCAGTTATGTTTAACAAAATATGTCTTCTTAACAATACGATCATTCGAAGTTGTTTGCCTCGCCTTCTTTTTGGGAGAGAGGAATAGGAATAAGATATTCAATAGTTTACAAAAGCCTTTTCTTATGTTTTTAAAATCGGTTAGGTGAAAATGAATGACAAATTCTTAAACATATTTAAAAGATGTTAACACCTGTTTTTTATTTTCATTTGTAGAGTATAAAAGAGGACCAAAACAACTACAGCACAAATCTAGTTGTCGTCGTAGATAAAAACATCCATGGACGGCCAAAAATCTATACTGAAACTGATGTCCAAGAGAATCTTATAAAGAATGAAACGTGTATTTAACATGCTTTGCAATTGTCCTTTTGCAACGCGACCAGCAAGCGTGGTAGTAGGAAACTCCTTCATGTACACTACTCGCAGGAGACCCGCACGTAGTTGAAGTATATATGAGGAAAAAGAATACCGTTTTTTGTACATGCTCATTTTAAAAATGCAAATGTATTTGTACTTTTTGGACTGCTTTTATATTATATGTTATTTGTAGATAATGTATAACTGTTAAAAATAAAATTAAATATATATGCTTAAGCTTAGTTATATAAGTTTCTGAAAGTTGTGATTGTTATGTGATTTATTCTGCAATGAGTAATCACTAAGAGAAATGATGATATTTATCATTAAAACTATGACTATTAATTTAAAATGTTGTTAAAGCACGACGAATTGTTGTTTTATTATTCATATTTTTTAAATTTTGACAGATCAGAAGGTACGTAGCTGTATTATGGAAATTAACAACAAGAACCTGCAGGCCAATGAGTCTTGTTGTTTTGCACCTCGGTAGTTATACGAGTAAGTTACATGGAAATATCTAAGAAAGCCAACATTGAACGCTTAACCAAAGTTAAGGAACTCAAATCATTGTGTGACTTTACTTCAACATTAGCAGCTGGAATCAAAATTAGCTTGAACCCATGATTTGGTGTATCTTCTCGAAGCATGGTACGAGTATTATCCGTTTATTATTACCACAAAATAATCCATACATACATAATGGGCTACCGGCCCGTGAAGAGTCTCTGCCTGAGGCAATGCAGCCTCTCATCTACCGCGATACGACCAACCGATTACGCCCGTATAAGCCCCTAACATGGAACGCTGAGATCGGCAAATGATGGAGAAATCGTCCGAGTATTCCAGTAGTTGGACAGATCTGTTTAAGACAATGCCTTTCGTGTTGATACATAGGACCGCCTTTCTTGTATACAGATCATAAAAGCATATGCTAAACAACATAATATGTATACGTCCTGACAATTCATTCATCAGAAGGCGTTTTTCTCCTTAAGCTCTGAGGAGAGCACTGAACAGAGCCTCAACACGTCGAGTATGATCTAAGCAGAGTCAGCTCAGAGAAACACATTTGAGCACTTCACTGTCATATGATTAGCAATCATGTTTATTTTTTTAAATAAAATTAATTTTATTATGACCGGCACAAGGACATAACTCCCCGAGACATAAGTCCCGAATTTAGTTCGGGACTTATGACTCACTAAAGTGGGACATTACTCCCGATTTTTAATCCTTGAGAATAGAACTCCCGAAAGAAATTAAACAATTGTAAAAATTTTATTTTTTATAAATCTTCATAAATTTTAAACATAAACTTGATTATGTTTAAAGAAAAAAATCAATAGGTACAAATTAAACAAACCGTCAAAACTTGGTCATCCTTACTACATATAATAAAACTGTCAGTCTTATTGCGAAGATCAATCGACAATTGATAAATTGACTATTTTCAATGTGTGCTATTGTGAGCGAACGATTCATTTGGTATTTTTGTCAATTGCATTTTTTTAATTGACTGCGATTCACAAAATCCTTTAGAATCGTTCGTTCACAATAGCACACATTGAAAATAGTCAATTATCAACCGTCAATTGATCTTCGCAATTAGGCTCTGTAACTTTTTTCCGGCTGTAAGGTGTTTGCCCGGAATTGATTAAAAAAGTACTGCACGAATTGATTCCGGTTTTCACAGTTGCATTGAAAATTGTCGAGATTACAAGATAGGATATGTTTTACCATTATCCGATGTCCGGAAGCGGAGATCTAAGCTTATATCTAAGAAAAGTTGTAACTCTTGAATGCCTTCTAGCTCCTAGCTTTGCAATGACTCATCCAATTGAAATACTCGTAGAATTTTTTTAATATAAAGTTCAATTATGTACAAAGATTTAAAGATATAAATCATCTTTGTAGGTTATCCTGAAGTTGAACAATAAGCATTAAACAACAAATTTTATACAATTCAAAAAAGTAAAATGCTCGATTGAAGCTAGATCGTTGGATTTTCCCAGCGTTGAGTGGAGGAAAATTTGTGTGTGTGCGTGCTACACAAATCTGTTTCTCTCTCTGCACCTTTTGTGCTGTGTGCTTTTTCTTTCTTTTTTATTATGTACCTTTTGTAGTTTGTGTTGTTTTTTTTTTGTGGCGCATGAGATTGAAAACGATAGGGTATGAAATTAATTGAGATTTAGAGGAAGTCACACTCAGAGTATATCCATTTAATGAGTAGGGACACTTTCGACGTTTTCTTTATCATTTCTTATCAGCAAGTATTTTTTTTTTAAATTTGAGAAGTTGCAGTGGCACACTGGCGAAGCAAGGCGAGAACGGGTCAGCTAGTTTTACAAATAAATCAAAAACATCGACTTACAGCCAGGTTCCACATTTCACTTTCACTCGAAATGAAATCGAAATCGAGCGAAAATAGATTTTGGTGTTCTACATTTCACTTTTATCGATATCGATTTCAAATTTTTCGAAATTGAAACAAAGTGAAATTGGCAGTTTCCACAATTCGATTTTATCGATTGGAAAGTAATTTCAAATCGAGCATTTCCATCAGTGCGAAATAGTGGAAACAGACGATAGACGTGTTTGAAAATGCAAGTAAATAATAATAATAATTACATTAGAGTAAAATTCTTTCCATATAATTTTTAAAAAATTACATATTTAAAAAGGGGCAAGCATAAGAATACTTCACATGATGCAATATTCATTAAATTTATAAAAAACGATCTTAATTGCCACGGTCCACCCCAGAAGGACGTAACTGACTGAACTGAGTTTTTGTTGTTTTTTATAGCCTTTTCAAATAAAGAGTATACCATTAGCAATATGGTTTCTTATTTGGCTGGCTTTATTGAAATTTGCAGCGTCTTCCGTAAATTCGTCGTCGTCTTCAATTTCACTTGCCTCGTACCCTACCTCAAAACTCTCTTCTTCTTCATTTTGTAGCGTAAAGTGTCTACAAATGTTGTGCAACACCACGGCAATTACCACAGCACTCATTTTTTAAATAAATCGCGAAAACGAGACGAAACTTAAAACAAACAAACTATTTATTACAAAAAATATATTTTTGCGACGTTTCAAACGACAGATAAGCTGCTTTTAATTTCACTTGAAGTGATTTCGAAAAAGTTTCGAATATTATAAAATGGGTGAAATGTGGAACACGGAAAACAAATTTACTCGATTTACAATTTCACTTTCGATTTCATTTCACTCGTTTTCTGGAACCTAGCTGTTAATACCTTTTCTCAGTTCTTGTGTCTACTTCTGAAATCGATGTTTTTGAGAATTTGATCAAATAAAAATAATAAAACTGCTCCAAGCTTAAAAAAAAAACCGCCTAGAATCACAATTTATGATCTTTTAAATAGTATCTACTGACTATTTGTGTGATAAAAGAAATTGTATATTTCCCGTCGGCTTTTTTGGTCATATGATTGTTTATTGAAACAGTTTTTTTCATTTTATTGTCCCGACGTTTCGGCAGGGATTGCTGCCTTCTTCAGGGGTTCTTTATTAAAAATATTGATGATAATTGATGATGATGATATTTATTTCTCTTAAATTACTTATAAATATAATATAATACAAATCCATATAAAAATTTCAATATGTAAGGAATTACAAAGTAAGGTAAAACAAATTTGGTGGCATTCGATATTTTATTCAGAGTGAGTTCAAATAGTGTTGAATGCCACTTCAAAAGGAAAAATACAATCATATGGGGTGGGGTATTGAACAAAAAAATATAGAAAAAGCAATTTTCAGCAGATTTAATTCATTTAACATGGTAACAATTTGTTATCACTTCATAAAGGATGCACAATTTTTGTAATCTATATACTAACATCAAAAGTTGAGACAACAGTTAGATCAAAATATTAGAAGTAAGAGAGTCTAGACTATAATAATGATGAGAAAACAGCCAATTCTTTACGCGCTTAAGAAAACATTCGGACTTGTGAACACATCTGATTTCTTCCGGGAGGACATTAAATAAACGATTACATATAACTAAATAAGAATTTCTATATGCGGTGGTTCGATAGTTTGGCACTTGTAACATATTAAGTGAGTTATTTCTTAGGTTATAGTTTGGGATTATACGGAAGTTTCGGTTACCAGACTTCATAAAGAACGCTTTTAGAACCTTAAAACAGTATAAGTGACGAACAGGAAGAATCCCTAATTGACAAAACAAAGGAAAACTAGGATGCCTAGCAGGTTTACGACAAATTTTCCGGACAACATTCTTTTGCAAGACTAGCAATGGCTGAATTTTGTTTTGATAGCCACCTCCCCAGCAATTTATACCGTATTGAAGCTTAGAATTAAAAAGCCCATAATAAATTGTGGTTAGGAGCTTAGTTGAACATATGTTACGAAGGTAATAGAAATGCCTAAGTGTGGAGATAAAGTACTTTTTCAATGCAGTAGTGTGAGATGAAAATTTCATATTAGAGTCAATTAAGAGTCCTAAGTACATAAATTCGTCTACATTCTCTATCAAAAAACAACCATCACTACAATTTTCACTATTACAAAATAATTGACCAAACACACTGGTTGCACATTTACATTGATATAATTTATTTTTTTTGCAATTCGGTGCATGAAAGTATATATCCGGTTTTGGATTAATGGACGCAGATAGATTAAAGAACATTAATTTAGTCTTAGGACTTATTACAAGTTTGTGTTCAGCGAACCATTGTCTAAGAATATGTACATCACTATTTATGTCAGCGATAAGATCTAAGGGACTGTTCACGCCATACGATAACCCAACATCGTCAGCAAAAGCAGTAGGTAAGCCTTTTAGATTGAGGTGGAAGAGTGAGTTGATATAGACTAAAAATAGAATGGGGCCCAAGACTGAACCTTGTGGTACCCCAAGCCTGATTAATTGCACATCACTTCTCGTCTCATTCAACTTTACTCTCTGTGATCTATTATTCAGATATGAATTAAGCCATTCAAGCATGAAACCACGCACCCCTGCATTTTCCAGTTTACTTAAAAGAATTTTATGGTCAACCATGTCGAAGGCTTTGGTTATATCAATGAATAACGCAGCTGTACATTTTCTACTGTCAAGGTTGCACATTATCTGAGAGCAAAAATTTAAAAGTGCGTCCTCGGTTGATTTACCCTTTTGAAAACCGAATTGAGTAGGTTGAAAGAACATAGTCTTGTCTAAAAAGTTTACTAACCTAGTTTTTAAAGGTTTTTCGAACACTTTACTTATGCTGGGCAGAAGAGAAATCGGCCTATAATTTCCTATCTCAGTTGGAGAGCCTTTTTTAAACAAAGGAATAACATCTGCACACTTTAGTCCTTCAGGAAAAATACCAGAAAAAACACTACGATTAAAAACATCAGCTAATACATCCACAATGAAACATGCAATATTTTTTAGGACAACATTAGAAATACCATCGACACCACATGAATTTGAGTTATTCAAACTGCCAATCGTCCTTAAAATCTCTAAGGGAGTTATAGGGTCAAAAACAAAACTTCTACAGTTTACATCACCAATAGCAGAACATTGAGAACATAAATTTTGAATTAGTCCAGTATGTAGTTTAAGTCCGATAGTTGAAAAATGTCTATTAAAAGCGTCAGCGATTTCATGTGTATTTCTTATTTCCATATTGTTAGTACGTAGAACAATAGTTTTTTGATTGGACGATTTTTTGTTGAGAATGGTATTTACAACTTTCCACTCTTTCTTAAGATTACCTCTAGCTGAATAAAATTGAGCACGGTAATAAGAGTCACGGCAAATTGGTATTTCCTTTTTCAAATCAGCACATATCTTCTTATATTTCATTTTGAGAAACACATTGCTTGGGTTCTTCTTGCACTTTACTCTAAGTTTATTTTTAGTTGTTACTTTATTTAATAAATAATTAGATAACCAAGGTTTAAGTTTAACTATGGATTTTCTTGTGGTCAGAGAACTGCAACTAACAATATGGCTTTTAAGAGTGGTTAAGAAATTAAAATATGCATACGATACGTCACTACAGTTATAAACATTGTTCCAGGACTCAAAACACAACTTATTTCGAAGCTTAGTAAAGTTTATTTTTGGCTTGCTTTGTACACTTTTCTGAGTTGGGCTATTGTTTTTAGATTCTACGTTAAATAGAACGCCGGTCATGGAATGGTCAGTAATCAAAAAATCAAAAACACAATATTCACACTCTGTGGAAGCATCATTTCGAAAACGTCCATATATATGGTTTAAACAAGTACCTGATGCAGGCCTAGTAGGCACATTGATGAAATTTGTAAAGCCATTTAAAGCTAACACAGAAAGATAATTTGATACCGTAGGACTTTCATCTAGACAATCAACATTAAAATCACCTACAACCATTAAGTTTTTGGATTTCTCCCTTTCTAACACAATAGAAAAATCATTAATAAACATCGTCACATTAAACATCTGCAATCTATAAACACATAAAAAAACAAACATTTCATTATTTATTTCGATGGACACCTTTAAGACGTCTGCACTAGGACAAACAACTTTGGAAACATCAATGATTTTATAAGTGTTCTTTATAAAGCAGCCAACGCCACCTGCTGCTTAATTTTCGTTTGTCTTAGCATAGAAACTGAAACCAGGCAGGAAGTAATCATTTTCTTCAACCTCATAGATCCAGATCTCAGACACGAACACAATATCCGGGACACACGCAAACGAGTTAATATGTGCGACGAGCGCAGAAAAGTTTTCTCTCAGACTTCTAATATTTTGATGAACAATAAATAATCTTGCATTGCAATAACAACTATTAGTTAGAACAGCATCACAGTGAGGTTTGCATTGGACAAGGAGAGAAGAGTTATCAATTAAATCATTTTTGGAATTCATAATAGTAATACAAATACAAAAAGAAAAGGACAAGAAGACAAACTCAAATGAGTGAGATATCACTAAATGATTTAATCGAGATAACTCTTCCACCCTCTTCCTTTCTTAATAATATTTGATTTTTACTAAACCATACGTATTTTGCACCTTTTTCCTTCGCTATCTCTTTCGTCTTCATTAAAAGAGCTTGTGTGTAACGAGTTAGAAAGTCGTTGACAAATATGCTGCTTCCTTTGTTGTTCTTGCTGTTGCCTCTGCTTACGTCCCCGCCGGAGAGGTCAACCACTTGAGAGATGAGTTTGTTTTTGTTAGTCCTCTTTGCGCACATTATGCGTTGCTTCGTTGTAAGGTTGGAGAACTTAACACAGATGATTGGCTTAGGCTGAGATTTTGAGCGCATTTTTTTAACATAGCAGCTCTGAATTTCACAGTCAGCTATATCTATAGATAGGGCATCACCGAAAATTTGCTTTGCCTTTTCAATTGCATTGGTGCCATTTACATTTGTGACACCAACAATGTCTATAGAGTTCACTAGCGATTCTTGTTGTTGCCAATTTAATTTGGACTCTAGACTTTGCACTTTAGCTCTAAGGTCTTCGTTCTCTTTTCTCAATTCGGCCAACTCCTGGAGAAAGCGGGTGTTAAAGTTTTCCAATTTTGATAGTTTGGCATATATCATCTGGAGAGTACATTGACCCTCGCTATTGATGTCACTGTTAGATGACTCTCCAATTGACGGCTGAGTGTTGGATTCCGCAGTTAGAAGAGTACTAGCTTTAGATGGAGCGTTGTTGTTGGTGCGCTTCTTGGACGTTGCTGGCATTTGATCATGCAGAGACCGTCGTCGTAGAACTGCACACTTATCGCACCGATATGGATTACCAGTTGATTTAAAATATTCAGCATCATCTTTAGTGATATTTACACAGTTTAAATGAAAAATGTGCTTGCAGTCACCACAATTTATTTTTGCAGGGCAATGAAGAAATAACATAAATACAAATATGGAAACGTACATGTACAATAAAACTTACTTATTGGGTACAAATTGAGTGTTGTAACGTAAAACAAAAGAATACTATTTAGTTAAATTTAAAAAATACAAGTGCTGTTAGTTAAACGCTTCAGTTGAAGCTTAGTCTATAAGTGTTTCTTGGTTTGGAATATGGAGCTATATATAGCAGATATATTTTGGATGTCCAGTTTTCTGTTCATGTTATTCCTGTTGTTCATTATGTGTAATGTCTCGACTCTCGAGTGTATACCGTTTTGAGGTATGCCTCTCCGTCTGAAGGATGGACGCGTTGTCGAAGTCTGGTTTGTGGTTAGCTTCGATGGTATGGCTGGCGAGTGCTGTTTTATTACCGCTGTTGGATTTAACGTCTGACCGGTGATTGGAAATCCGTTGGGATAAGAACTGTTTGGTTGTGTCGATGTAGCAAAGATTGCAGCTTTCATCATCGTTGCCCATGCAATCAATTTTGTAAACTACATCGGTACATTTGTGCTTCTCAGTTTTGGACTTTAGTTTAGAGAAGGATTAAGCAAGTGTTTTGTTGGCTTTGAAGGCTATATGGACGTCCTTCGATACATTCTTTACTGTATGTTTGAAGTTGTCAGAAAGTTTGGGAACGTATGTAACACTCTTGTAGACAACGGGTGTGACATCCTCTTCATTTGTGCGGGGAACTTTATGTTTTTGTTGGCGTATGAGATTACGTGTAAGTCCGTCATGGAAGTTGTTCTCCTTAAGGATTTGTGTTGCTTTTCGTTCGTTGGCGGGGTGGAATTTTTGGTCACTTAACGCAAATTTTTTGTGGACTAGGTTGGAAGCGGTGTTGGTGATGATGTGTTTTGGATGGTTTGACCGAAAGTTTAAGAGTCTACCTGAAGCTGTGTCCTTATGATACCAGTTGAAAGAAAGACTTTCTTTGTCACGATGGACTTCGACGTCCAAAATATATCTACTATATATAGCTCCATAGTCCAAACCAAGCAACACTAATAGACTAAGCTTCAACTGAAGCGTTTAACTCACAGCACTTGTATTTTTTAAATTTAACTAAATAGTATTCTTTTGTTTTACGTTACAACACTCAATTTGTACCCAATAAGTAAGTTTTATTGTACATGTACGTTTCCATATTTGTATTTATGTTATTTCTTCATATATTTTTAATAAAGAACCGCTGAAGAAGGCAGCAATCCCTGCCGAAACGTCGGGACAATAAAATGAAATAAACTGTTTCATTAAACAATCATATGACCAAAAAAGCCGACGGGAAAAATACAATTTCCTTTATCACACATATATATCAAATTGGTCAAGCAATTTACATTCTACTGACTATTTCCCACTGGTGTCGTAGGTGACAATAGATAGTCATTTTATTCCTAAATTTATGTTGGCATACTAAAATAGAAGCATTTCAAAGACCCAACAATTAAATATTGGCTTATAACATCCCCCATTTTATTCACTGCTTCATGAGATTATGTTAAAATATCGTTAGAAGCATTTAAAAGTTTTGAAGTCAAATTGAATCCATCTGCACCAACACTATTAAAAGAACCGAATCGTATAATTTGAGTTTTATGTAAATTTTTGATTGTATGATTGTATTGACTCCACGGACTAAGCTAAATGTCAAATTGGAAAATCAGCTGTGCAAGTGTTCGTTGATCCAATCTAACTTCTTTTCATCGGCAGATCTATACAGTACAGACAAATTTGGGTTAAAAAAAATAAGGCTATTGGTATCGCCCAAAGAAAGCTACAGAAAAATACATTTCTTGAATATATTTCTAGCGGGTACCCAAAGTGAAAATACATGTTTTTCAGTAACAAACAAAACTGGAAGACAGACTGCTGGACCGATTTGAACATACTTTACATAAATACTTTCGGGGCAATACCGAAGATTGCCTCATTTTGATGCCTAATCGATTCAGTGGTTGAAGATACTTCATCCTTATCTCCGCTTAGCCTGCTCACGCAATTTGGTTTCTCCGTTGAGGTTAGGTGCTAGTTTTCTGCAGGCGCCTAAGTCAGCTTACTTTTTCGAATCAAACTGAGTTTGGGTGGCCAGCTTCGTGGGTTAACCATCGTGGAGTGGTTAACTAGCACAGGCAGAAATTTGCCGGCACACAAAGTGCTCCTACAGACTCATCGTTTAGTCCAGATGGTAGTAAGTACAAATACAGTAAACATAGAAGTGAACAAATAACGATACTAATATTAATTGCACCTATACAAATACAAATGATAAGATTGATGACGTCATCACAGATTGCTTCGCTATTAATTATAGATCCCAGCTATTTGTTTGGTCTAGAGTAGGTCGGAGTGGATGAGAGAACGGGCAACACAAGTATTCTGTTTTTTCGGACTAATACGATACCCTTTTCGCTCCAAAACATCTATCCATACATTAAGTGCTCGTTGCAGGGAGTTTTCGATGATGGCTCCATCGTCAGCAATGAATAACTGTTGCACTTTATAGTCCCTCACTTTTCCTTCAAGCAGATAATGAAGGACTGTAATAAATACCAAGAGACTTAAGACGCTTCCCTGGTGTACATTGACTTTGATTATGAACTGCTCGATGACTCCACCAGGGCATCTTACTCATAACAGATCTCTTGGTTGTCTATCAAAGCCTTTTCAAAATCACGATGTTTCTCCATCATGATCCGTTTAAATACCGCTTTTTTGTTTGAATCTTTATCTGCCGCCCTTATTTCTTCGATAGTAAGGCTATAGTTCCGCTGCAATCGAATGTAAGTGAATTTTACTCGTGCGAATTCGCAAAGTTAGCTAATCATTTAAACCTACGCATTTCATATGTTGTGCTTCCGGTGTATAAAATGTATTCGCGCGAACTAAGCGCATCTAAGCGAGTCAAATTTCCGAAGGATTCATTTCTATATTATTTGCGCGAATAAAGCAAGATAATTATCTTGAGTTTTAAAGGATTTGGTAGAAGAGTCTACACATGGTAGATAGAGTTTGCAATGTATGTATGAGAGCAGGGCGGGTGGGGGAGCATATCAATGATATTTAAAAAAGAGTCCCTCATCTTTGATCAACGAATTATGTAAATTGTGAAATTCCTCACATTAAAGATTTTTTTTGTACATTGAATTCATTTCACAACGCTTTTTTATGTATTTGTACTTCAAAAAACTATTTTCTAACAAAAATTGTTCTTCACAAAGATAAAACGGCATGATAAAACTTTTCGAAATGTCAAATCACAGCACTTCAGAATGCGACGGCTTACAGCGCGAACCAATTCAATTGGCCAAGCTACTGGGCGTGGGCAGGTTTCTTCAAATTTTCCTTCGCATCTCTTTAATTTTTAAATATGCAACAAAAAATACGAAAACTGCTGAAAAAAGCATAGGTAAGATGTACGTGTTTTATATACATACACACACATACATATATATATATATATATTTTGTATTGTAGAAAGAGGACTTTTGAAGAATGATATTTAAGCATCAGAGAGAAATTATTTTATGATGCATCCTACATACTTAAATGATATTTGTTTTGGTTTAGAGTTCAGTTTTAAGAAAACAAGAGCAGTGATAGAATAAAATTGAAAACATATATAAAAACATAGGGACGGGCTACAGTCCGCATGGGCGAACTGTTGGATACCCTATTCTTATTCATATCCCTCATAAGTGGGCGTGACAAAAGTCTAAGTATGGTTAAATTGTTAAGAACGCTCTACATATTTTGTTATATAACATTTAAAGGATTTTATCAAAAAAAACGCTCCCTAGCTCAAACTTGGGTGTTTCAATAAAATTGTTTTATTTAATTGTGGGCGTGTCAGTAGGCGGATTTAAAAAAAAATTAACACATGAGCATAAAGGGCCCCTAGAGAGTATATATTATAAATTTCAGCTCCCTAGCTCAAACTTTGGATTTTCAAAAAAATTGTTTTATTTATTTGTGGGCGTGTCAGTGGGCGGATTTTGAAAATATTTATACATGAGCTTAAAGGGCCCCTAGAGAGTATATATTATAAATTTCAGATCCCTATCTCAAACTTTGGATTTTCAAAAAAATTGTTTTATTTATTTGTGGGCGTGTCAGTAGGCGGATTTTGAAAATATTTACACATGAGCTTAAAGGGCCCCTAGAGAGTATATATTATAAATTTCAGCTCCCTAGCTCAAATTTTGGTTTTTCAATAAAATTGTTTTATTTATTTGTGGGCGTGGCAGTAGGCGGATTTTGAAAAGTATATATCCCGAGCAGTTTTAGGAGTCATAGATCATATAAAAAAAATTGCAGCTTTCTAGCTCAAAATTCGATTTTTTCCAAAAATTATTTTTTTTTTGAGTTTGTGGGCGTGTCTGTGGGCGGATTTCAAAAATTCGTAAACTTGATTATTTCGGGACCCCAGAGAGTATATGGTTAAAATGTCAGCTCTCTAAGCCCAGTTTAAAGGCCTAATTTTTGCCGACGGACGGACGGACATGGCTAGATCGACATTACTATCGATGCTGATCATAAATATAGTAACTTTTACGGGCAATATTAAGGTATGTTACAAACTATGCGTCAAAATTAATATACCCCTAGAATAGGGTATAAAAAGTATCACATAAAATATGACACCACAGCTGAAATCAAAAGAAGAACTACACATGCCAACCGCTGTTTCTTTGGCCTAAGACGGCAATTGATTAGTAAGGCCCTGTCAAGAAAAACTGAGGAGACTCTATATAAGACCCTCATCATCCCAGTCCTGCTCTTCGGCGCAGAAGCGTGGACATTAGCCAAAGCGGATGAATATCTTCTTGGTCGTTTCGAACGGAAAATTCTTCGAGTGATTTTCGGTCCCGTGTGCGTTGACTGTTTTTGGAGGAGGAGATTTAGCAGCGAATGCTATTAGCACCTGGTCAAAAAAGTACGTATCAGTCGATTTAGATGGCTAGGACATGTAGAGCGAATGGACCAACGCTCCGGCCCGAAGAGTCTTCGATTCCAACCCTGAGGGACAATGCAGTAGAGGAAGACCTTGCCTTAGGTGGCGCGCGCAAGTGGAAGGGTACCTCAACCAACTTGGAGTGCGCAACTGGAGGCAGTTAGCCAAAGATCGTGTTAACTGGAGAGGCATATTTGTTGAGGCCCAGGTCCACCCCGGACTGTTGCGCCACCTAAGTAAGTACCTACCTATACATAAAATATGGAAAACTGGATTAGACGAATTTGAAGTCACGTCGCCGCTATTCGGCGTATCATACACTGGAGGAGAATATGATGCTTATCCTAAAAATGTTGAGAGAACGAGTCCAGGAAGATCTGGAACTTAACTTAAGCATAAGATCCCTCAACACGATTCTAATAAGAAATGTATTTTGCTATAAAAAAAACTAAAAACAACCGCAAACTTCGTTGCGAAAACGATCTAAAACTTTTGTCAGTGAAGTATCTGAGGAAAATCCGGGAGTATAGATCAAAAGGATATTATATCATTTATTTGGGCGAAAGCTATATTCACAGCTCACATACAAGACCAAAATCATGGACTGGTGCATGCAGATGGTGAAAAAGGCTTCGTTAGAAAAGCCTTAATTAATTCAAATCTGGTACGAAAACGGGAGACTATTACGACGACATGAATTTTGAAAATGTCTGCAAATGGATGCATCAACAAGTTTTGAATAACCTGGAGGAGCCTTCAATAACTGTAATTGATAACGCCTCATACCACAATAAATTAGAAGACAAACAAACCAGTTCTTCTAGCCGAAAATCCGAGATGTACAATGGCTGACCGATAACAATACTACATCCTTTGGAGATGCTCAAACTCGAACTTAATAAACTTATAACAAGCAACATCGAGCTAAACAGAAGCATAAAATTGACGATATTATTCAAGCCACGGGACATGAGGTCCTACGTTTACCACCCTATCATCCAGATATCAATCCGATCGGAAATATTTGGCCAACTGTCAGGCAAGAGTGGGCAAACGAAACACAAGATTGAAATAATTGGTTGAAGATTGGCGAAAAGTTTGTGCAAAAGCTATAAAGACGAAGGAGGAATACTTTTCTCACCAGCTGATGTGGGACACAATATCGGATTCAATTATCATTACCTAATCCATGTGATGATTCTTCAACCGATTATGAATCGATAGAGTTCTAAAAATTCTATGCAATATAAATGTATAATTATTATATATCAAATTAAAAAAAAATTATTGTAATGCCAGGTGCTAAACAACAAACTATAAAACCATAAAACCAGACAAAAAACAGTAGCCCTCAACTCTTTATTAATCACGCCCTAGGTCACAGCTTTTTATATTTAACCCCATTGCATTGTGCAAGATTAATAACTCCTAAATGCAATAGCATTTTAATTTAATAGAAAAACAAAGTTGAGTTAGGCATTGTAAATTTCAGGATATAACCGTCACTCTTTTAAATCCTCTCTCTGTGCAGCCGACCATTGGCCAAGTGATTTGGTTTGAGCTGTAGCAGTGCTTCCTGCAAATAAATGTCTTTTCCCACTACAAACGAGTCTTCTTCTCCATTACCCTCTCACTTAACTGTATCCCTACTGGTCCGCCTGTTCGACCTCAGAAAATAGCGTCAGGCCCCGATTTTGTATCACTTCGGCGCTGAGGCCAATCAAATGGTGGTATTGTTGCTGTGTGTGATCCAGGAGTTTTTAGGCCTGCCTCTTTTCAGCGAATGTGCGCGAGTTGTATTCGGTTAGTTCGCGCGATTAAAATTCGATTGCACCGGAAGTGCAGCCTAAGACAGATTAACGCCCTAGTTAATATGAACCGCACCACTCTAGGTTTCTTTATTGAATGAGGCGGTTGACCTCCGACCTCCAAAACTCTATCATCTCCATAGATAGAAAACGGACGGAAAATAAACACATATGCACTGTACTGTGCATTCCTCCGTCTCGACGAGCCGTAATTGTCTTCCCGCCGATCCAAAATCTCCCTAATATAATGCAGGTTCGGAAATTGTTACTGCTGTCATGCACCTTCGGCGATATTCCGTCACTTCGGATAAATACCAGTAGCGGAAAAAAAGGAAAATTTGAAAAAAAAAAAAACAAAACGATCACGGTAACTTTTTAACTTTTTAAGGAAAAAATTGGTTGAAGGGTAAAAACCTGTCATACACACTTAATAAAAAATCTCAACAAAGCCGTCGGAGAAAAATGTCAGAGGCATCGGTTAATAGATCCCGCCTATTGGATATGGATTTTTGTGAAATATCAAGTTTTTATTAACTACACACTTTTGTCAGTAATGTGAATTGATGGAACATCTTCTTGTCATTTGGAAATAAGTACATTGACATAGATAATTATTGTACGTTATGAATTAATTATTCCCCAAATCATCGACCAGATTTATGAAAACCTTTTTTTGAAGTGTTGTTAAGCTGTCAAAATAATTTGCAGTAGCAAAGTGAAAAAGCTTTTAAACGATGTAATAATTTTAAAATCATTTAGGAAATTAATGCCCTGCCAAGTGAGGATGGAACAATTAGGCCGTTTTGTAATGCTCGGTGATAAATTTTTACGACTTCGGGAATGTGTTTATTGTTTTATTGTTGGCAAGGATTTAAGCAAATCAAGAAGGGATCATAGCACGATTAATGGCGTACTTATGATTTATGTAATGGTGTTTTGAGTAGCTCATTCGTAGTGTTTAGAGTTCACGGTCAAGCAAATATATGAAATATCTTCGCACTTCAGTGAATTAGTTATGCGAATTCCAAATTTTCGAACGACGAAGAAAGCGCTTTTGACTGTGTGCCATTTGAGTAATGTCGGACAAGTTATTTATTAATATTTCGCTGCTAGCTATCCTTTCATATTTTTGTATTAAATGTTCCTTTCCGGGCATTGTTACGTGAACTATAAATAGAAAACTGTTGCTGTACAGAGCACAGTCTGTTTTGGGAGAGTTGCTTTCTCTCCTATATTTTTTTTATACAAAAAGGAAATCCTAATCCCAGAGTACTCAGACTTGGTAGCGATCCATTGTACTACCATTAAAATTATCCTTTTGGTGTAGAGGCTGGAGAATGGGTGGCGTATGTTGGTGTTCCCCATGGGGATTGAACCTGAACCGTACGGGTCACAAGCCAACACACTTTTGACTTTTGAATTCATTTTTGTTACTGCTTATTAAATATCGACTTACATACTAGACAAAAATGATTAAATCTAACTTAAAATTAACAGGAAACTTATTCTAAATTAATTGTCCTTATGCGGACGTTCTATGCTTAACTATAACCTTAAGATTATTACCTTTCGGCCTAAGAACTAACGTCTACACCGTCGTCACCCTGACATAAGTATATCCTAAATATATCCTAATATATATAATGATAAGTATCCAGTGTTTAACTTATACACGAATTCGGTTAAGTACTCGTATTTAAGTATAGCTTTTAATGAAAGGACAAGGCAATGAGTAATTTCATCGAAGAAAAGTTAATCTAGTTGAGCCGACTGGCTTAGTTTTAGTTGAATCATATTATTTGGATTAACTTCAGGAATTTTCTTATGAATTTAAGGCTTTATTTTTTATTCATTCATCTGGCTTATCTTATATACAAAAACCTGGTTAAAATTGCTTTCGTCAGAATAAATTTTAATGTATGAATTTGTTAGTCACTCACTGCAGGTTGGACAATGAATTTCGAAAGCATTTATCATGCTCACCTCAACGACAATAGAGCAGGGATTTCAGCACGACTATAAATCAAAAAACCATGAATAACTGAATTTTAATGAATGAGAATCGCATTATCCTTGGTTTGTCGTATTCGGCTTAGGTCAACATCAAACGGATTATTTGAAATTCATTTAAAAACGTTTGATGTAAATAATTTGTTCGCCTTACACAAAATACGCCACCTAACTGGACAATAATCCCTTTGAAGATTTGTAAGCCAATATAAGACCTATTCTGCTCTTCGTTAGGGGATTCTTTGTCAATTACTCCAAAACATCTTCTTACATTACAAAACAAAATAGCCTAAGTCCTTCACATTGATTCAGAGTCTGCGAAAATCGCCATGCGGAACATGTCAGGGTAATCGGTCAGCCAGAGGATCAACATACGACGATGGAGATGAAGAATAAAATGTTGATTTGTACAATATGCAGGGAAAAGTTTGTCATAAAGCAAAAAGTTCTGCCTATTTAAATGATTGCCTTCGGTGTTTCTCTTCCGGATTTGAGAAATTACTTTTGATCTTTTCCCCAAAGACCTAACACTTGGTCTTCCTTCGAATCGCATGTAGTATGCATCTTTGGCAAATATTTTTATTTGAAGATTTATTGATATTCATAAAATACCCATAAATTGGATATGCCTCATGCAGTATACTTCCGTTTTATGACAGATCAATGTGACTATAGTAGAGTGTGTCCTTATCGTACTCGCAATGCTCTGGGGCGGAAATTAAATTGAAAACAATTTCAATGCTGAAATGTATCAATGTTTATTTGAATCAGGAGTAGCGTATGAGCCATCAAATGTGTTTACCCGAATGCTTGACTTAATCTAACAAGAATATGCGACGGCGTCTAACTATTTGTTTTGAATCAATTGGAGGAGAGAAGCGGATTACAAACATAGTTCATTTTAAATCCATGATCATTTTGTATAGGATAAAATGTTTGGGTGGGTGCTAAACCGAAATTAGTCACCATTGTTAATTTAATACCACGTTCAAGCATCAGAAGCAATATAGTTGAGGTATTATAATGCTAAAGAGTTTGTAATTTGAGGATGAAAACGTTCGGATATGGAGACCTTATTCAAAAACTAGGCTGATTCAAATTCAGCGATTCGAATTTACTACTTAGAAGAATTAATCACTAGAGATAATTATTTGATATTCGATTTTATTATCATTCTTGACAGATGAATAGGTGAGATTGGTCTTGTTTTCAATTGAAGGACTCTAAGCAAATCAAATCTAAGAATATTAGTTATTCAAATTTTTTTTTTTTTTTTTTTATAATTTGCTTACGCTAAAGGGATTTTTTCTGTTGTTACAGTACCCTTATAATGCTAAGAACACAGTGTAAGCTACTTGGTATTAGAAAGAATAGAGAGATAGGAAAGAAGTATTTGGGTGCAGTTGTAGGGTTTTTCTCCACGGGTGGTGTCTAAGTTACTTAGGGAGATTACGATTTCATGTATTCTGTATAAAGTAATGGACTTGGCCGGGATTCGAACGCACGACCTTCCATTCCGTAAGCGAATACACTACTACTGCACCATTGCCACCCGCTTATTAAATGAACATTTAAGTTTTTGATTATAAATAAATGCCCTTTGATATTTGCGTGCGTTAATAAGTTTTGCACTTTAATGCTGCCTGAGCCACACTTCGGCAAATTATCTTTAATAAATTTTCTGCGAAAACACTGGGACGACGATTCTAAATACATTCGGGTGTAAAACGTTCTCGCTTTTATTTTTTGATTCAACAGCAATCGCAATGTGGCAAAATCGACAAAATGAGGCAGGGCTCAAATCTCCTGGATGATACAAATGCAATAACACCAGCATTTCATTGGCCTGCCGATAGTTTTTGAAGTCGAACTCGCGAACCACACAGTCAAACCAGTGGAGATGATCTAGAGTTCGAGGCTTGTGATCCCATATAATCCTGATCATAAGCCTTTGAGAACGAAGAAAAAGTAAGAGTCGTAAGTTAGTTAGTTAAAAACACTTTTTATTCATAATTCATTTTTTTTTGCTATCACATTTTGTTCTTAGTCCTATTGGTTTGGCTGCGACAGAGGTGATTGAATTAAATTTAATTCAACCATCCCTGGGCTGAGGCCGTCTAAAAGACTGAAATTGAATATTAAATAAATAAATATAGGTACACTCAAATGTATGGTTTCGAAAAGAGAAAGAATAAAACGGAAAAGGTAAAGATAATTTGATTAAACTAATTTTACGTTATATCTTCAATTATACGTTTCCTTTAACTTCATTTATTCGGTGCATAGCAATGTATGAAACCAGCCCCTCCCGTCATTGACGATGTCCATTTTAAGTTACAACTCCATGATATGTGCTCCAAAGATAATTTGATTCTGAATCCTTAAGAATAGGACATATTTCAAACAAGTAGCATACATCCTCCCACTCCCTACCGTTGCAAAGATTACACATACTAGGTAGATCTGGCGGATGGGGAATGTAGTTAAGTGGTAGTTCACCTCTTATTTTGAACAACATGAGCACTGCCATCATACCCGTCGTGTAAACTTCTGGGAAATTCGGAACGTGAGACAAATGTTGATTCAGTCTTCTATAATTACGGGACGGTTTGTCCCGTATTTCCCGTATTTCAGAAGTATATCCTGTTTTTTTTTAAGAAATATGTACAAATATTCGGTATTTAATTTTTAGTCCCGTGTTTGCATATTATTATTATTTTTTTAATATTATTAATATAAATAAATCTATACATATAAATAAAAGTCAACTTGCCTATGTACCTATAAGTGTATATAATGTGTTTGTGTCTTTGCTTTGGATTCGGAAACCATTAAAGCGATTGAACTCAAATTTCAAAATCAGGTATTGGCCCGAGAGTGTTTCTGTTGAGATTGGTCAAAATCGGAACTAAGTTCAGCAACAACTGCATTTTTTTATGTAAAAAATAATGTTTGTGTATTCGTTTTCTATGTGTTGAAACTTTATATAGTTTTTTTTTGCCCTTGCGCGAAGGTTGCCAACAATAAGAATGAACTAAGCCTTTGCGAAGAAAAGGTAAAATCCCTTAAACCCTTGAAGTAGGCACTGTTTGATTCGAAAAAGTTAGCTGACATTGGTGCCTGCCACACAACTAGCACCTGCCGCAAGCGGGTAGGCGCAGCAACAGATTTCAGATCTTAAGATAACAGACAAAAAACATTTATTTACGAATGTAGGCTAAGGCGAAACAACATTCGAAGGGCTAAGCTAGTTATTTATTTATTTATTATACGCCTAATACAAGCAGTTTACTAAAAATGTTTATATAAAATAAATAAATAACTTCTTAAAACTAACATTGAATATATAGAGTGGGGTTAGGTCAAGAAGAAGGCATTGTTTGGAGGGCATGCTTTAAAGAGTCATTTGAGTATTCAGGGCAAAGGAGTTAGAGCTATTAACTTTGCGAAGCATTATTTTCATAGGTTTGTGTTGGCCACATTCGGTACAATTCTAGAGAAGGGAGAAAAATGGTGCAGGAGAGACTTAGTGAAATAGGGGTTAAAGACTTGAAGGAACCAACGTTTAACAAATCCAAGGGTAGAGTTAGCTATACATATAATGCTGTGAATGTTAGTACGCAGGTCGAGGTAACATTTAAAACAGGTTCGTTGTTGATAAAATAGTGCTGTTGATACAAAGGGTGGCGTTTACGAGAGCAGATCATAGCTTGACATTATTAATATTTCACAAAACTCGCAAATTCAGATTACTACGGAAGTTTCAATAGCCCGTTATAACCACTAAGGGATCTACTGCAATGGCAAAACATCCTTCCAAGAAGTTCAAATTTCAAAATTTGAAGTTGGGTCATTCTTCTGAATGCATCGTCCTAGCCAGATGTAGACGCAAGCTTAGATTTTGTGAAAAAAATGAATGACTCTCGGTTGATTGATAAGTTGAACGAGTAAAATCTTTTTTTAAATTTAGATAAGGGAATGGTTGGAAGAACAAAAAGCACTGGGTCAAAAATATGTAGAAATGTTTACCCATTTCTCAGAAAGTTCAAATGCCTCCACCGAAAGATTTTTTTTTCCGAATAACGAATATTGCATGGAAGAGCAAAAAGCTCAACTTAATGCAAAAACGCTTAAAGCTACGAGTATATTAATTGTTAAGTGACAATTTAAGTTCTCCTGAATTCAAAAAAAATATTTGAAAAAAACACGAAAGATTGTTTACCGATTTCTTCAGTCGACAAGTATTGAGGAAAATTTAACGTTCGTAGTAGGGGATCTGTCGTAATTTCGAATGACAAAAATCTCGAAAAAACTAATTTTTAATCTAGAATGCAAAAATCTCGAATGCACAAAAATCTCAAATGGACAAAAATCTCGAAAGACAATATCTCGAAAAAAATCTCGAAAAAAAAATGAATTCTAGATTTTTTTCTTACCTATTTAAACTTAAAGAAAATGCATTACATATTTAGTTTATTCAGCAATTTTTTTGTTCGGTAAATTAAAAACAACAAATCAATATTTAATTTAACAAAAAACAAAACATTATAAAAAATTGTAAAAATTCCAATAGTAAATAAGGTGCCATGAAAAAACGCCGAATTATGCAAGCGAAATAACGCCTAATTTCCATGTTCGGTCTTATTTCACTTTGCCAAAGTGAAATAAAGCCGAATCGGCCTTATTTCGCTTTTAAATAAAGATTCCTAACGAATAGGCATTGCACTGTTTATGGGATGAGTTGCGAAATCTCAAGTAGAATAAAGTCGATCTCCGAAATCTTACTCGATATTATTACTCTTTTGTTCTACTACACAATTGGAAATAAAGTCGAGAATAGAAAATGGTGAATTTCGACATTACTTCCGATTTCTTTTGGAAATAAAGTCGATCGACATTATTTCCATCTACTTTATTTCACGATTTTCGATTTGAATATTTCCTTTGTTTGTAATGATTTCATTTACTTTCATTTTAATTGTTTTCAGTTGCAATCACGTTGTGACAACACACGATCCCAAACAACACTAATTTCAGGTACCTTTTTTACAGTTGCATGGGCAGGTTGCTAGCCAATCGTGGATGTTAAACAGTAGTAATTAATCTCGAATGAATATTATTAATTTTTGAGACAATGGTTTCAATTCGCGCGAATTGTAACCACTTTCTCAAAAATTAATTTATTCATTAGAGATTTTTGCATTCGAGAAATTTTTTTTTTCTAGATTTTTGTATTTCGAGATTTTTTTTGAGATTTTGTCAATTCTAGATTATTGTTTTCGAGATTTTTACTTTCGAGATTTTTGTTTTCTGGATTATTGCTTTCTAGATTTCGTGGTAAACCCTCGTAGTAGACTTGTATGTATTCTATTACAGAATAAAAAATGCTCTTTTTTTGTTATCTAGTTTTACTAAATGATTATAATAGGTTTACCACGATATCTAGAAAGCAATAATCCAGAAAGCAAAAATTTCGAAAGTAAAAATCTCAAAAACAAAAATCTAGAATTGGAAAAATCTCGAAAGCGATTGGCTAGCAAACTGCCCATGCAACTGTAAAAATAGGTAGATACCTACCTTGAATAAGTGTTGTTTGGGATCGTGTGTTATCACGACATGAGTGCAAATAAAAACAATTAAAATGAAAGTAAATGAAATCATTACAAACAAAGGAAATATTAAAATCGAAATCGATGGATTTATTTACCATTGGAACAAATGCGTAAAAAATAAGTTTTATTAGATGTGCGAGCTAAATAAATCTCAGAATTGTCGTGCTAGACTGATTACTGTTTTTTTTTTTAAGATTAAATTTCTTTCTTTTACTTAACTAATTCTTCATACGAAACCAAGTTAAGTTTAGAAAGGCACGAACTTTCAGCTTGTGATCGCGTCAAATCAAAAGGAGAAATTTTTTTAACGAAAAAACACCTTATTGATCACAACAATTAAATAACAAAAACAAATGAATTGCTTCGTCAATTTTTAAATTATTTTTTATTTGAATGCATTTCGGGTCATATTCGACTCATCATCAGCAATACACTAATAAGTATAACAAAGGAAGTACATAATTAAAACAGAATAAAACAATGTATGAAAGAGAAGCAAAGAAGAGAAACAAAGAATAGAAACGAATATTACACGAAAAATACGGAATTAGCGTGAAAAAGACAAAACCTAAATTAAATTGAACAGCGGTGATATGATATAGCCACTATCTCCGTTCATCAGCTGGTCGTTCATATGTATGAAAATGCTTTCATATGCATCGAGCCGCCTTGCATTCGTTACATGTTTTAGCATTCGGACGTTCTCGAATTTAATTTCAAAGTGGTTGCGGCTTAGAGCGTGTAGAGCTACTGATGATTTATTTGCTCTGTTGTGTTTAATGTGGTTGCTATGTTCAATAAAGCGAGCCCCAATACTTCGTTTGGTCTGCCCGATGTACTTCTCATCGCAATCACCACATCTCACCTCATAAATGCCGGATTTATTTTTAAGTTGTGATTTGTCTTTTGTAGTCCCTAGTAAGTTTTTTATTTTTCCATTGCTGGAGAAAACTGCCTCGATGTTTTGTTGTTTTAGTTTTGGTTTTAGTTTGTCCATTACGTATGGGGTATAAGTCATAGCTGCTCGCTCGGAATTGTTGTTGTCCACTAGTTGTTTCTGTTGTTTGAATAGTGTTGACAGAATTGAGAAGGTCATTCGTGAGTTCCGAGAAAAAGATGTGTAGGTGTACTATATGAAAGCTGATAAAGGTAATAAGATGGTTATTATGGATAAATATGACTACGACCAAAGAGTTCAAAAAACCATTAACGACGGCAAATTCAAAGCCCTTACCAAAACACCATTACCACGGATGATCCGAGAGTCAAAAGCTCTCATTAAAAATATTCAGACCATTTTCTCTGTACCAAAATGGAAACTCAATCTTTCAAATCCAGAGGTACCAAAACTTTACTCCTTACTAAAAGTACAGAAACCAGGGGAAAAAATGAGAAACATTGTATCCAACATCAATTCACCATCAGTCAAGTTACGGATTTTACCTTGGTTGATCAGAAAAAAATAGATTACTCCGGAACCTCCCACTGGTTCGCATAGAAACACATTCATTTAGTTGTACATTGGTATGTTTTTATTGATCAATACTTTCGACTAGACAATTATAAATTCTTTTATATGTATAAATTTCAAGGTAATAATCAAAGCGATAATATGTTTTTACATGTGTACGATTTTCAAGGTAATAATCAAGCGATAATATGTTTTTACATATATCCGATTTTACGGAACGAGATCACGACAGCACTCTCGGACCGCCAAACTAACAATGCCCAAAGTTAAATTCCTAATTTCAATCCCTAGCCTATAATATCTGCTGATCTGCAGTTCCCATGCAGATCCACTTTATCCAGCCGGATCGTATGTCACGGTGGGAATAGCCTTCTGAGGTGCACCGGATGCGCTCGTGCTTCGGTTGCACTTTTGCATGCGCTGGGTGAATGTTGGGTGAATGCCCGAATATGATAACTGCTTCGGTTGCACTCTTACACGCGCTGGATGGATGTTGGAATGTGCTAACTGCCCCCCTTCTAAATGTCTGCGTCCCGCAGATCACCCGATGAGCAGGTGGATGAACTTTGGTTTTCGTTGGTTCGGTTGACCTCTAGAGGAGGTCGCGGCAAAGGACGTGGGACTGGTCTTCGATGAAAGGATAGTCGGAGCTCTGGGAGGTTGGCCCTTCCGTAAATCTTCTTCCAGAATAGGCAGATGATGACAAAGACTGCTGTGATAATGGAAATTTCTGCAAGAATAGAAGAGTTAAGGTTTTTTCTTAAGGTGTTAATGAGTTCAATGTTTTTTGCGCTGAGGTCATGCACGTATTCCAGGTTAGGTTTGATTTTTTTGCCCGTAACCTTAGCCAAGACGGGGGGAAGTGCCTGCGGACTGAAAACCATTCTGCTGTAATATGTCTTCTCCTTAATGTGGACTGTGTCATTGTCCAGCTGGATCAGGTAAGTACCGTCTAAGGGAATAGAGGAATTTTTATTTAGAATCGTCCCGTTGAAGTTCGTGAGGAAGATCGTATTTTCCCCGATGAGTTCGACTATCTCCTCGTTCGTTGTCCTGTAGTCGCAAAGTGCGTTACCACCCTTAAGGATTTCGGGCAAGCAAGAGTTCTCTGGTATTTCCCTGAGATTGCCTTCTTCGCACACGGATGTGTTACCTATATTTAGACATTTACCTTTAAGTCCGTACGTCCTGTCGTGGCTAATAAGAAGTCTTGAAAAGTCTATGTCAATTTGTCTCTTGTTTCTTATCGCTGCGCGAGCGGTTATTAGATGGTATGCCTTCGGGTCGATTTTAGGCATGGATATAACATATAGCATCAATGTTCCATTACAGTACACTGAAGGTCGACCGTATTCAACGGCTTCTACAACGTTTTGATACGGTAAGGTTTCGAGTTCGTTTATGATAGTATTTATCTCTTCTAAGTCCAAAAGGTTGCTGTTGACTATATCATTCTTAGCCATTTGGCAGGCTCTGACTATTTCGTTCACCCCCTCTTTTAATATAAGTATCTTGTTTAATAAGTCGTGCTTAAGTTTGTCCGTCTCTCCTTTTTGTATAACGTTGTTATAGTGTTCAATTACGTCGTTAATTCGTCCTGTTATTTCTCGAGTCTTGTCCAACAGTTTTTCGTTAATAATGTATTGTCGGTTATTGTTTTCTACCATGTCTGTCTGTTTTTCCAAAAGGTTGTCCCAGTCAGTTGCGTCAGGTGAACCGCCTATCCATTTCCAGGCTGTTCCCAGCCAATTTATGGACCTAGCCCTTCTCGTCCTGGCGTCTCTCAATTCGCCAAGACGATCTTTGATTTGATTTAAATGATAATTTAGAACAAGTCGCATTTCTTTGTCCTCAATGTATTTGAGCATCAGTTTTTCGGTGTCTTGGACAAGTCCGTCATATTTCGTTAGGTCAATTACATGTACGAGTTTAAAGAACCCATTTGTCACCCAAGCATTTCCCTCTTTAACCGTGACAATCGGGGATTCGTAGGCGAAAATATGTAGAGTCTGCATGGGAGTGAAAAGAGCTACTAATCTGCAATATAATCAAAGTTTATTAAAAATGAAGTTACAATTTTATCTTAAAATCTAAGTAATACAACTATGACATTTATGTCGGTTCAAGGTATTTGCAAGGACATTCTTGCTCTAATGTTTTTTTTTTTTTTTTTTTTATTTAATTTGTGTGCCTTTTGTGTGTCTCTTTATTCTTTCTATCTCATTTATTACTTAGGATTTTTTTCCCTTTTTTTTCTCTTTTTTTTTCCTTTTTAGATGCTCGATGAGGTAGCCCTCCATTAAATTTTCGGGGTAGTCACTCCGGATCGGAAGGTTCGTATTGGTCCGCTTTGGTTTGTAAGGTTATAATTTGCAAACAACCTACTAGGGTACGAAGAACAACACCACCGTAATTATGGTTAGATAATTATTTAGTGAACCGGCCCCTTGTTTCGTGAGAGCTACACTCCGAGGCATATCAGTTTCTTCTTCATACATTGTGTAATTCATATTTTTTTATTTGAGTTATTTAATATTTTTTAGGTGAGCCTTATGAATTTTTTTCCCGCTCACTGTCATTATAGTTACCCGATTATTTTTTGCTACCATTTCCCTCCTATACAGAGGCTTGTTTTTACTTTTCCTGCCCTTAATGGCTGTGTATACTTCATCCCCTGGACAGTATTTTCTCGGGACCACTCTTTTTAGGTTTAGCCTTTTGTTCCTAGCCTCCATATTTCTTTTGATAAGCCCCCTAAGATCTTTGTTAATTTTAGAACGGATGTTCAACAGATTTTGGTAATTAACTCTCTGTGACCTATTGTAGAATACATCGCAGGGTTTCCTGTTGGTCACCGAGTGTACGGTGTTGTTATACCGGTCAACAGCCACGTAAACGAGTTCCTTGACTTTTAAGTCTGAGTGTTCTGCTCTAAGGCACCTGTATATCTCTATAACTGTTGAATGTACCCTCTCTATTTGGCCATTAACCTCACTTCTGTGGGATGGCGTAAGGTACAGTTTAACCCCTAAATTTCTAATCAAATTTAAGACAATTGGGCTGAGGAAACCCCTTTCGTTGTCTGTGACCAAAACTAGAGGGACTGTAAAGTAGTGCAATATCTTAATGATTTTGGATCTTATGTAAATAGCTGATTTGTCTTTAATGTGAAAGAATTTTGAAAACTTGGAGAACTTATCCACTACAGTCAGGAATTTCTCATTTTGAATTTCCATAATGTCCATGTGTATTACCTCGCATGGATATTTGGGAACAGGTGTAGCCTGTAATTCAGGGTTTGCGGGATGCCTGTCGTATTTATTCAGATTACAAACTTCACAAGAGGAAACGAATCTTTTTATACTGGACATCATTCGTGGGAAGTAGAATTGCTCAAGGATCTGTTCTTTGTTTTCTCTGGGAGCGCGGTGAGCTCTTCTATGTTGTTTCTCAATAATAGAGAACCTGCGTTCTGCGCTGGCTACATCCTCCATTACCCTCTGTGTTACCCTGATTTTATATTTTTGGAAGCTCCCGAGGTACACATCTTGGAGCATTCCAAGGAAGTCTTCAGGAATTTTTACCCCATTGATTACATTCGGGTTAAGGTTTGTTTTCAAGGCATCGGTAAGTTTAACCTTGTCTAACTGCCTTGTGGAAATATAGTGGCGGTGATAACCGGGGTGTGGCTCCTCATGGGAGCAAAGGTCAATGCCGATCTTGAAGATTATCTGGTTGCGAAATACATTAATCGGAGCCTCTATATGTGGTATAAGGTCTGAGCTATCTTGGTCGGCGCTGTGCATGGTGCCGGAATCTTCACTGTCGGTAAGAGTATGCTCACACAGTCCTTCTTCGGCCGTGCCTGTTTCGACCTCGTCTGTCCTTACGCTTCGTCCCTCGTCAGCAGTATTCGTATTTGTCTGTGTTCGTCCTTCGTCCGCACTGTCTGTGATTGTCTCTGCAGGTATGCTCGCTGTATCTGTTCGAGAGGAAGAGGAACCAGGACCTGAAAGGTGATTGATCTCCGTTCGGAGTCGCGAGAGAGCATCTGCCACAAAGTTTGATTTGCCAGGTGTGTAAATCAACTCGTAGTTGTACTCTTCAATTCTGGATTTCCAGCGCTTAAGCTTTGCATTGTAATTTCTATTACTGAGTGCGAAAGTCAATGGCTGGTGATCAGTGAATATTCTGATCTTCTTTGCACCCTATAGGTAGTTCCTCAAGTTATCAAGCGCCCAAACTATGGCAAGAAGCTCCTTCTCATTTGTTGCGTAGCCCTCTTCCGTCTTGCTTAGTGAACGGGAGATAAATGAAATTGGTTTGTCCTTACCGGGCTCGCCTTGGGACAGTACAGCGCCAATGGCATAATCTGAAGCATCTGTTGTTAAGTTAAAGGGTTTGTCAAAGTCGGGGAAAGCCAATACGTCTGCCGATGTAAGGAGTTGCTTTAGAGTTGCGAATGCCTTAAGTCCGGCTTCATCGAGTTGAATGGGAACTTTCTTAGATTGGTTGGCCCTTACCTGTGATAGCTCACCACGAGTCATGTTTGTTAGAGGTTTTGCAACTTTAGCATAATCTCTGATAAATCTTCGGTAATATGAGGTAAGTCCTAGAAAACTCTTCAACTCCTTTAGGGTGTTCGGAGGAAGAATTGCTTCAATGGCTTTTACCTTCTCTGGATTGGGAAGAATGCCTTCGCAGGTCACAAGATATCCCAAAAATTCCACGCTTGTGTCTAAAAAGTGTGTTTTTTCTAGGTTGATTTTTAATCCGGCTTCATGAATTTTGGAGAAGACTATCTCTATGTCTCTTAAGTGATCGTCGTCAGTCCTACTATAGATAATAATATCATCTATATAGACATAACAATTTTTCCCGATCAACTCCTTTAGGACGTCATCTATCATTCTTTGAAATATCGCCGGGGCGTTCTTGAGTCCAAAGGGTAGTCTATCATATTCGAATTTACCGTTCATCGTAGAGAACGTGGTCTTAGGGATGTCCTTTTCCCTCATGGCTATTTGGTGAAAGCCAGAGGTCAAATCCAATGTGGTGAAGAATTTGGCATCCCCAAGGCTTGCAAGTGTGTTATTTATATCTGGAATAGGGTAAGTGTCAGAAATTGTTACAGAGTTAAGACGTTTGTAATCTATAACCATTCTGTACTGTTTTTCCCCATTTGGCTTAGGTTTCTTAGGGACAATCCATAGGGGTGAGTTATATGGGCTGCTCGATGGTCGGATGATCTTCTCCGCCAGAAGTTCGTTAACCTGCCTTTCTACCTCCTCTCGCATGCAAGCCGGGTATGGGTAACTTTTTGTGTAAATTGGTTCGTCTGTCATAGTACGTATTTCGGCCCTCACGTTGGTTTTGACCTTATCGTTGTTAACTGGACCGAATAGATCACTGAATCTGTTACAGAGAGATTCCAATCTGAGCTTAGCTGATTCAGAAACATTTTTATTGAGTATAACCAGACTATTTACGACGTCCGAAGATTTATTTTTAAGGGGAATTCTTATATTTAATGATTAGTTCATTATTTTCCCTATCGATGACGGCTCTCAATTCCTTTAAGGTATCGTCGCCGATTATTCCATCGAACGAATCTAGCCGGGGGAGAATGAAAAAGGTAACATCTAAATCGCAGCCAGCAAAAGAGAAGAATTTGCCGCAAATTTTATTTTCCACTAGGATCTTTCCAGCAGGGCTGTTAATATAAAAAGGTTTTCGGACGGGGAAAGATTCTGGTGCCAGGGTTGGTTTAATGAAGTTTTTATTTGCACCAGTATCGACAAGAAAATCTAATGTTTTCCCGTCCCGTGTAGCGTACTCTATATATGGTACGCTGGAAACGAGGCGCCTTCCATAAAATTTTCCCCATTTAGTTGAACCCCTGAACAGGAGGCGTTTGGCTCCTCGTTCGTTTCGGGAGCATCTGTCACCATATGGTGGAGTCGTTGTTGCTTCCTGCGACTACTGTCTGAGTCGGCCTCCCGTTTAACTGGGTTGTTGGGTCGATTCATGTAATTAACATTTCTCGATTGGAATGAACGGTCCACCTCCATTTTTATTGCAGGCTTCGGACCCTTCGGCGGCGGGTATTGGTTATTTTGATACCCTCTATTCCAGGGGGAATACGACCGGTGCCCGAATCCGTTATTCTGAAACCTATTTGGGTTTCTTGAGGGCAGTGAGGGTCTATTCTCGGTTTTGAAGTTATAATGGACTGGAGAGGATATAGTGTTCTGTGCCCGTACGTGCACAGAGTTGTTTCTGAAACTTAAATTTTGCATCTCGAGGCAAGCGGAGTATGCCTCGGGGAGAGTTCTTGGCTTCTGGATTATGAGAAGCCTTGAGAGATCTTCGTCTAGCCCCCGCACGAAAACGTCCAATGCCCGATTTCGGTAGGCTTCCACCAGAGCATCTATGGTCTCGGGGGAATATGTTTCGGACCGGATCTTGCTTATGATCAATGAGAACTGGTGGTTCACAGTGGCGTAGAAGTCGTCTACTTTGGAACTACCTTGCTTCAGCTGACTTAGCTGATGCTCCAGTGTCCTAATGTCCCTCTTGTCCGCGTAATGGAGAGAGAGGACCCTTTTGACCTCCGTCCACTCACCATCCAGTACATTGTAGGATACTAGAGCGAAGTCGGCCTTACCCCTAATCTTCTGCCTTATGTTCTGCAGAATGGCCCTATAAATGGGCTTGTCCCTAACTATCTCGTAATCCTTTAGCACAGTTTCTACGCTGTGCACCCAGGATACGTAATGTACTGGGTTACCCTCGAAGACCTGGAGCTCTTTTACAGAGTCTGGTAGCTTCGAGATTTCGCGTAGCTCGGCCTCATTGACCGGGCCTCGCAGCACCTCTCTTTGTGGGATTCTTTGTCTGTCTGACTCTCTCGAACCCATATTTTCTATTGTTATAACCCTATTTTCGAAGGAGCTCAGCCTCTCTATCAAATTCTGGATAGCATGCGGGGAATCAGCTTGCTCCATACGTGCGAGCCGGCCCTCGAATCCCCTCAATTGCTCAAGGACAGCGTTGACCGCCCCTGTCAGCTGAGTGACTGAGTTTTTAATTTCTTCCATCCTAATAGAGTGGTACCAAAGATTGTTTTCGTTGTATATTCGCGAGAGTTCGATTGGTTCTTTCTTTCTAAACTATATAATTGTTAACACCCTCTGTATATTTAGGGAATTATTATTATTTTTTTTCCAAAAGCAGTCTTATTTCTTATTTTAGATAATTAATTCAATGGATGGAAGAAACGTCTAGGCAGTAATATGTGTTTATGTATTTGTACAAGATAAGAATTTTTAAATGCTCTTACTCTGAAACTTTTGTGTTTCAAGAATTATATATGTGATTTAAATAGATTTAAACTAATTCGATAAATACTCTTACAATATTCCCAGGAACATTTTCTTCTGTTTCTGTTGGACTTCCTTCTTGTTTGCTATGTTGTTCAGGCTTCTCTTTTGGTAATGTCTTTAGTTTACTTCTTCACTAGTTTTCGGTTTCTAATTCCGTTTTGTTCACTTCCAAATTTTGATTTTTCTAATTTCGTTATGTTCACTATTCTCATGGGTCACTGAATTTTAATGTTTTAAAATTCTCACTGCTCGGGCGCCAGTTACGGATTTTACCTTGGTTGATCAGAAAAAAATAGATTACTCCGGAACCTCCCACTGGTTCGCATAGAAACACATTCATTTAGTTGTACATTGGTATGTTTTTATTGATCAATACTTTCGACTAGACAATTATAAATTCTTTTATATGTATAAATTTCAAGGTAATAATCAAAGCGATAATATGTTTTTACATGTGTACGATTTTCAAGGTAATAATCAAGCGATAATATGTTTTTACATATATCCGATTTTACGGAACGAGATCACGACAGCACTCTCGGACCGCCAAACTAACAATGCCCAAAGTTAAATTCCTAATTTCAATCCCTAGCCTATAATATCTGCTGATCTGCAGTTCCCATGCAGATCCACTTTATCCAGCCGGATCGTATGTCACGGTGGGAATAGCCTTCTGAGGTGCACCGGATGCGCTCGTGCTTCGGTTGCACTTTTGCATGCGCTGGGTGAATGTTGGGTGAATGCCCGAATATGATAACTGCTTCGGTTGCACTCTTACACGCGCTGGATGGATGTTGGAATGTGCTAACTGTCAATATTACAAAATGGTTAGTAAACGAATTAAAAAAGTTCCCATTCGAAAGCCTCTCCGTGAAAAATGCATTTGACTTCGTGGAAAAAACCAAGGATACGATAATTGAGGATGACGAAACAATGATTTCCTTCGACGTAGAAGCCCTTTTTCCTAGCATCCCTATACCTGAAGCCATTGAGGCTTTGAAGTCTCACCTAGAAGCGTGCGGACTAGACGATGACAAGAAACGGACATATTTGGAAGCAGCAAAAGTTTGTATATCCCACAATTTCTTCAAATATAAAGGAAGTTTCTATCTCATTGAATTCGGCACAAGCATGGGAAACCCACTTTCCCCATTGATAGCGGAAGTTTTTATGGCCAGCTTTGAAATGAAGTTAAAACATAGGGGCGGGCTACAGTCCGCTTGGGCGAACTGTTGGATACCCTATTCTTATTCCTATATCTCATAAGTGGGCGTGGCAAAAATTTAAAGGATTTTATCGAAAAAACTAAGCTTTTGTAAATAAAAACGCTCCCTAGCTCAAACTTTGGTTTTTCAATAAAATTGTTTTATTTAATTGTGGGCGTGTCAGTAGGCGGATTTAAAAAAAATTTAAGTATGAGCATAAAGGGCACCTAGAGAGTATATACTATAAATTTCAGCTCCCTAGCTCAAACTTTGGACTTTCAAAAATAAAAAAAAAATAATTGTGGGCGTGTCAGTAGGCGGATTTTGAAAATATTTACACATGAGCATAAAGGGCCCCTAGAGAGTATATATTAAAAATTTCAGCTCCCTAGCTCAAATTTTGGTTTTTCAAAAAAAATATTTTATTTAATTGTGGGCGTGTCAGTGGGCGGATTTTGAAAATGTTATGTCCCAAGCAGTTTTATGGGCCAAAGATCATATATAAAACATTTCAGCTTTCTAGCTCAAAATTCAATTTTTCCCAAAAAATTTTTTATTTAATTGTGGGCGTGTCAGTGGGCGGATTTTGAAAATTTTATGTCCCAATCTGTTTTATGGGCCATAGATCATATATAAAAAATTTCAGCTCTCTAGCTCAAAATTCGATTTTTTCCAAAATTTTGTTTTTTTGAGTTTGTGGGCGTGTCTGTGGGCGGATTTCAAAAATTCTTAAACTTGATTATTTCGGGACCCTAGAGAGTATATGGTTAAAATTTCAGCTCTCTAGGTCCAGTTTAAAGGCCTAATTTTTGCCGACGGACGGACGGACGGACATGGCTAGATCGACATTACTATCGATGCTGATCATAAATATAGTAACTTTTAGGGGTCTACGGGCAATATTAAGGTATGTTACAAACTATGCGTCAAAATTAATATACCCCTAGAATAGGGTATAAACAAGAAGGACTTTTGCCACGGATTTGGTTACGGTATGTAGATGACGTATTTGCAGTCATTAAAACAAATCAAATCGACAAAGTCTTGACAACAATAAACTCACAGTTTGATAGCATTAACTTCACCTTCGAATGTGAAGAAAACAACAAGTTACCTTTCTTGGACCTCCTCGTCACAAAAGTCGGAAACAAATTCGATTTCTCTGTTTATAGGAAATCCACCTCTACCAATAGATACATCACTAGCGATTCTTTTTCCCCTATACAACACAAACTAGCCGCTTTCCACTCGATGGTTCATCGTTTCTGCAAATTGCCGTTGTCTATCAACAATTACTTAAAGGAGTATAATCACATTAAAAAGGTCGCCATTATCAACGGCTACAAGGAGTCCATGGTTGATAATTTAATAGAAAAACACACACAAAAAATCAAAAAATCAATTCTGTTAACACTATTCAAACAACAGAAACAACTAGTGGACAACAACAATTCCGAGCGAGCAGCTATGACTTATACCCCATACGTAATGGACAAACTAAAACCAAAACTAAAATAACAAAACATCGAGGCAGTTTTCTCCAGCAATGGAAAAATAAAAAACTTACTAGGGACTACAAAAGACAAATCACAACTTAAAAATAAATCCGGCATTTATGAGGTGAGATGTGGTGATTGCGATGAGAAGTACATCGGGCAGACCAAACGAAGTATTGGGGCTCGCTTTATTGAACATAGCAACCACATTAAACACAACAGAGCAAATAAATCATCAGTAGCTCTACACGCTCTAAGCCGCAACCACTTTGACATTAAATTCGAGAACGTCCGAATGCTAAAACATGTAACGAATGCAAGGCGGCTCGATGCATATGAAAGCATTTTTATACATATGAACGACCAGCTGATGAACGGAGATAGTGGCTATATCATATCACCGCTGTTCAATTTAATTTAGGTTTTGTCACTTTCACGCTAATTCCGTATTTTTCGTGTAATATTCGTTTCTATTCTTTGTTTCTCTTCTTTGCTTCTCTTTCATACATTGTTTTATTCTGTTTTGATTATGTACTTCCTTTGTTATACTTATTAGTGTATTGCTGATGATGAGTCGAATATGACCCGAAATGCATTCAAATAAAAAATAATTTAAAAATTGACGAAGCAATTCATTTGTTTTTGTTATTTAATTGTTGTGATCAATAAGGTGTTTTTTGGTTAAAAAAAATTCTTCCTCTGTTTTTTTTTTGTTAAATATTGATCTTTTGTTGTTAATTTACCCAAAAAAATAAATTGCTGAATAAACTAAATATGTCATGCGTTTTCTTTAAGTTAAAACTCTTTACATAGGTAAGAAAAAAATCCCGAATTAACTTTTTTTTTCGAAATTTTTTTCCAGATATGGTCTTTCGAGATTTTTGTTCATTCAAGATTCTTTTGCGTTCGAAATTTTTGCATTCTAGATTAAAAAAATTGTTTTTTCGAGATTTTTGTCATTCGAGATTACGTCATGATCCCGATTATAATACATTTATTCATAATTTTTAACAGTGTTGTTAGTGTTGTTACTTTGTGAAGCTTCAGTTTAATAGATTGGATTTTGTTTAATAGATGGCGATTTTATTATTGTTTCTCTGTTATTTTCACTTATGGCAATTCTCTTTGTTCAATTGTTTTTTTGTTTCTTCTCTTCAATAAGAAATGCAATAATCCAAAATGTACAAGAGTTTTGTTGTTGCTATTTGGTGATGTTATTATACCCTATTCTAATTGTATATTAATTTTGACGCATAGTTTGTAACATACCTTAATATTGCACGTAGACCCCTAAAAGTTACTATATTTATGATCAGCATCGATAGTAATGTCGATCTTGCCATGTCCGTCCGTCCGTCCGTCCGTCGGCAAAAATTAGGCCTTTAAACTGGGCCTAGAGAGCTGAAATGTTAACCATATACTCTCTAAGGTCCCGAAATAATCAAGTTTTCGAATTTTTGAAATCCGCCCACAGACACGCCCACAAATTCAAAAAAACTAAATTTTGGAAAAAATCGAATTTTGAGCTAGAAAGCTGAAATTTTTTGTATATGATCCATGACTCCCAAAACTGCTCGAGATATAAAATTTTCAAAATCCGCCCACTGACACGCCGACAAAAAAATAAAACAATTTTATTGAAAAACCAAAATTTAATCTAGGGAGCTGAAATTTATAATATATACTCTCTAGGGGTCCTTTAAGCTCATGTGTAAATATTTTCAAAATCCGCCCACTGACACGCCCACAATTTAAAAAAAACTTTTTTGAAAATCCAAAGTTTGAGCTAGGGAGCTGAAATTTATAATATATACTCTCTAGGGGCCCTTTATGCTCATGTGCTAATTTTTTTAAAATCCGCCTACTGACACGCCCACAATTAAATAAAACAATTTTATTGAAACACCCAAGTTTGGGCTAGGGAGCGTTTTTTTTCGATAAAATCCTTTAAATGTTAACAAAATATGTAGAGCGTTTTTAACAATTCAACCATACTTAGACTTTTGTCACGCCCACTTATGAGGGATAGGAATAAGAATAGGGTATCCAACAGTTCGCCGAAGCGGACTGCAGCCCTTCCCTATGTAGCTACTGTAGCTACGATGCATCCTGTGCTGCGATTTACATAATTACTATATATTTTGAAAGCATGTATCTTAAGTAGTTAAGTGAAACTGTTTCTTTAAGTTGCTGTCTGCACATTAGGGGCCACGTAAAAATTTAAATCGCAATCTAATTCCAGCCTTTCGTACTCATGTATACAGTTTCCTTTATACACAAGCATTTGCTTAATCACTAATTTCTTCAGTCTTTCGTCCTTTATTGTAAAAATTCTTACGACGTAATCAAGGCGGAGGTTGAGTATGTCTATGAACAGAGGGCCTACTTCGGTCTCTAGGTAGAACATATCATATAGTTAGGGGAACTGCTCGGCAATCTGAATACTCTCCTGGTGAAATTTTGTATTAGTAGACTGTGCTGAAGTACTGTGGACTTAGTTAATGAAATTAGGTCTAAGTGCTTGTTGGCTTCATATGATCTTTAATCAAATACAACTAACAATACAATTCAAGGGTTTGGAAAATTTTATATAAGAAACAAAATAATATTTTTGTTTATATTCACTCAGATGTAAGCTTTTCCCAGTATTGAAAGCGGTCTATTGAGCACTCTGACCTTCCTGTGTATTTTGATGGTCTTAGGCAAGAGCAAGACAATCTCTGGGTGGTTCGTTAGAATCCTGTTCTGTCCACGATTTTAGCGGCTCATATTACCAATAATTTTTTTGTATATAAATGATGGTTATCAAAGCGAATTAGGAACCTTTATAAGTAGGTTCGAAACGACCGAATTTATGTATCACCAGTTCAGAGGACATTGTGGCGCATCCTTTTTTGCCGTTTCATGTGGATTTTCTCGCAGTCGAAGCAATTTAATATTGTGAATGGGAAAGGCAGTACATTAAATCCACGCTTATGAGAATTTTTTAAACTGTCTAATAATTTCACAGTCTGCGTTACTCTGATGGCGTGGATTTTAGGTACTCAGACTCAGTCCGTGCCACATTGCCGACTGTCTCAGGTACGTCTTTCGTCCGATAATATGATATTGCATATGGTGGTAGATTCTGAAATAGAGTCACTAAATTGAGACAAGTTGTCTTCAGGTTCCCTCATCAGAGTCGATGATTACAGACTCTGTCCCATTGACATATGTCATGTCGTCATCAACAGGGTGTTCTAAACATCATTACAGTTTAGGAGGCATCATTCTCTATTTGTTTTTTTTTTGTCTTCGATCAATTTTTATTCCAAGGAGTAATTTGGGATAATGGCCGTGGTCTACCCGTATAACCACAGGAAGGCTGTCTTTAAGTTGGAGGTCGCCTGGTGTCCGAAGTTCATAAACTAGAGACTAAGCACCCTCTAAGCCATGCATCCTTCGTCATCCTTCGTTAACTCTCCGCATTTGTTAACGGGTTTCCTGCCCTCGTTTTCCACGTGGGATAACCCTACTCTTTGTTCCGGGCTTGGGACCGGCAGGCAACACCTGGTGGGGTCATTGCAGCTGATTAGTCGCAATTAAATGCAAAGGTTGGTATGAACGTCCATTATGAGTCCGTTTGCAAAGGGAGCGGCAGTTGTGCTTAAAATTGAACTATATAAGATTAAATGTTTGTTCGAGTTTAAGGTGTACACCACACTTTCTAAATGCTTATTTTTCGTCATACGACCGAATATCTCAGAAACGGTGATGAAATTCGGTATATTAGGCGTGCATACTCATATAACAATATACATATGTATATTATTTCTATAATTACTTTTTAGTCTACCATTCTATACACCAAGTAGAGTCTAAGGAACAGCCATTTGTTTTTACCTCCGGCACATAGAACAAACTATGTTTTGTCTGAACCGATAACTCGATGCATCTATATATTTTATTCGGTCGGTGATAACCTGGATTTAACCTAAATCGGGATTTATTTAAATGCAACGCTCTTTCTGCTGTAACTTCAAGCTTTCTTAATTAATGCCAATTTTTTAGTTTATTAACTTATGTTATTATTGTAAGACAGAAAAATGGGCAAGTATTATCTTTGCCTTTTCTGTGCTTTTTGCTATTCACCTTCCCCAAATTTAATCCTCCATCCCTTATCGCTATCGGTAAGACTGATAAGAGAAATGCCTCTTTTTACCCATGGCATCCTTCAAACGATAGTGATTTGCGGGATTACCCCGATCATGCAGTGTTTGTTTCAAAGGTTACCGTTGGTGGTAATCACAACAAGATACGAGTAAGCCACCGATGCATACCAGAAGTGCCAATGCTCGTACCTGGACCCCGTTAAAGCAAACGGGTATACGTGCAAGGACAATCATCCCTCTAGCCAGGCTCCGATCTTTGTTTTGGTATGTGCCACCCACATTCCTTGTAAGGAGATGTGTAATCGCACGCAGCCAAACACTCCTTATCGCAACGGAGGAATTTATGACCTGGCACCGTACGGTGATTAGGTGATAAATCCCAGCCCATCTCGTATTCAAGGAGATGATTGAGTTGTTGAAGGAAAAACCGGTCACTTAGTAAAGTACTATCGAGCTGTGCGGGTTGCTTTTTAAATCGAGTGAGATTAATTAAATTGGTGAACTGTGTAATCGAGGAACGAAACTTCGAAGAACGAAGGGTGAGTTTATCACTGGGTACCGGCGTTATAGTAGTTTTAAGTTAAATCACTGAGTGTATTCTGCAGTGTAGATTTTGTAGTAGTAAAATTTTTAATTATTGCATTGTTCAAGTAGGAACAATTGATTGTTTTATTTGGTAGTCCCGATTGGGGAAATATTACCTGTGGCACGATGGAGTTTAAGTGCGAGATGTTGTTCAATGTAATTTTGATCTTACCTTAATCTAAGGTTGGTGGGGTTAGAGTATCCATTCGTTGGGCGTGGATGGGGGTGCGGTTTGCTCCCTTGCCATCGAGAGCAACATAAATGGCGTACTCCCGCCAACCGATTGTTTCGTCGACTCGCTGGGTGTGTCCGCCTGTCCGACATTTTGTTCTGGCACACGGAGATGCCCGGTTCCCTCCCTAAAGAGACGCCTGGAGTTGGATGTAGATCGGCTTGCTGCCGATGCCGTCCAACCAACCGAGCGTGGTTAGGGGTGCGGTTTCCTCCCTAAAGAGACGCCTGGAGTTGGATGTAGATCGGATTGCTGCCGATGCCGTCCAACCAACCGAGCGTCGTTAGGGGTGCGGTTTCCTCCCTAAAGAGACGCCTGGAGCACTCAACAAAATAAAAGATTTCGTGCCGACATTAACATCGTATCTCAGCTCGTGGGGGTTAGTATTAAAAGCAGTAAAAAGTAACATAACATGCTTTAGAAACGTTTATGGAAAAGGTCACCGTAAAGCAGTAAAGGAGAGCAAAGCGCTTTCACTATTAATTGATGATGTCCCAATCCCTTTGAAAACAGAACCAAAATATCTTAGCATTCATTACCAAAATAAATTAAAATTTAATAAACATGCCAGAGCAGTATTAAATAATGCTAAAATTGCTTCCGGTCTTCTAAAACAACTAATAACATCAAGTTCAACTTCAAAGAAAACCAAACTCCTTATTTATAAAACGCTTATAAGACCTATAATTACTTATGGTTTCGGTTGTTGGTTTAGTATTTCGCCAACAGTAACAAATGAATTTGAAAACTTTGAACGAAAAATACTTAGATCGTGCTGCGGAAAATACAGAAGGCCAAATAAAAAATGGTATTCAAACCTAACAATATATAAAGAAAATAATATCGAACCTCTTTTTATTTATATGGTAAAATTATTAAAAACGAAATTAGGATTCCTCGCTAACCATCCGAACCCAATTATAAAAGACATTTCTGACAGAAATATTAACGAAAGTGTCCTCGACAACCACTTTTACTTATGGCCAATAAACATATTGAACCCAAGATCTCAATCGTTATTTGAACCAACATCAAGTTCAAATTTAAAACTTCCTTTTTATGAGAAAGCTTCATTGCCTGTTATTAGAGGTTAGTGGTTAATTTTTAAGAAAAAGTAAAAATGAACAAACATATATGCTAAAATACAATGTAGACTTTTGTTTCCTACTGGATTTAAAATTGATAGATAGCTCAGCTTTATAAATTTTGGGGAAATGCCATCAGGGCCGAGAGCATTTGATTTGACTGAACGAATGGCATCCAGAACGTCGGCTACCCCAACACACTCAAAAGAAAAATACTGATCAGAACTATCATATCGTGACACAACATAGGGTTCGTTTACAACACTGGAAGATGGAGCAAAAAATCGGCTCATATCTTCTTGATTCAAGGAGCATTTTAATTTGCTTCTATCGGCAGTTACACCCTCAGCTTTGAGGTTTCTCCAGAGATCTTTTTTAGCATAATGAAGGATCAAGTCTTTTCAGTAAATACGTTCTTTTAAGTGAGCGAATAGCAGCATTGACGTTATTACGAGCAACTGTGTACTGTCTTCTGTTAAACACTGAAGGGTTTCTTTTATATGTTTTATAAAAACGCTCTCTCTCTCTGATACGCAACTTGATATCATTGTTGTACCAAGAGCAGTGTTTAGGTTTAACCATTTTTGTGACTATAGGAACGTAATCATTATATAATCTGCGTACAATAGAATTAAATAGCTCAACTTTGTCGCTAACGTCAGGCAAGTTATAAATTTCGTGCCAATTGAAGTTGCTACTGTCGCGTTCAAGGTTTGCTAAATCGAAATTTCGATATGATCTGTAACTATAAAATCCACTGTTACGTAATTCGCTGACATGAAAATCAAGAGAGCAAAAAATAAAGCCGTGAATGAATTCAGAAGTAGGTCTTACTTGCTCATTACCGAGAATTCTGTGCTTTGAGCTGGTCAAGAACAGATCAAAGAAAGATGGATTCGTGCTCGACTGAAAGCATGTCGGATACCTATTGTTAATGACCGACAATCCCAGTTTATCACAGAAATAGTGAAACAAACGTGTAGTGTAGTGTTGTTTAGTTAGTGTAGTTGTTATCCAAAATATTAACATTGAAATCACCACCTACTAACAAATGATTATACTTTGGACTTAACTTCAGTAGGATATCTTCCAGTTCCGTTAGATACTCCTCTCTAAAACAGTTAGGGGGACAGTAAACAACAACAAGTAAGCATTTTTCAAGAGAGTTGTTAAGTTCAATACAAAGAAACTGTACTACTGAAAGGCTTGACGAATAGATATTATTGGACGAAATATTTTCTCTAACGTACATACAAACACCACCTCCGATTCTGTCTGAACGATCATTCCTAAACAATTTAAAACCAGGAAACATAACGAGTTGGGGAAAAATACTAGGATTAAGCCATGATTCAGACACCATAACTACATCTAATTTGGAAGTACTAAGCATTTGATAAAGAACAGTATACTTGGACCGTATACTTCCCGCATTTAGGTGACATATACTCAGACCGTTGAATGCATCACACAATACGTTGAGAACGCTCCTTACATTGTCAGGATCTAAGCCGAAGACCATTAAAATCGGTCAGCAATGAAAACAATACCCATTCAGAAGAGGACACTTCAACAAAAATCAGACCTAGGAATCCAAAAAAGAAAGAGTTAAAGAAGATTTGATAGATTTTAGTCATTAAAAGAAAGAATAATTCATTTAAAATCAACTCCGCAGAAAATTCATAAACATCAAATGAAACAAAAAAAAAAAATATTACAAATAAATTTGAAAACGTACAAGTGGCATTACTGGCCGCATGCAAAAGCATGAATAAAACATACCCACATACATATGTCATAACAAAAAAAAAGTAATAATACAGACGTCATGAGCGACAAACAAATTTAAGAATATAATGCAGGAATGCATACTGTCAATGCAAGTTGCTCTTTTTTCGGCAGTCTCTTTGATGAAAACCCTCCCGCCTCTCGTAAAGACGGCCCTCCGGAAAAATGCATGATTTGGATTGGTGAGACTCTCGTACACACGGACAAATTTATTGCTCGTATAGCCAAGGTCATTCAAAGTAATTGATTTGGCGTTTATTTTGTAGTACTCTGCGACCTTTTTCAGCAAGTTTATTTTGTTTTGGGAGTTCAAAAGCTTCACAATTATTGAACTATTGGGAGAGTTTCTCGCAGGTGCAGTACGAATAATTTCGGCCGGTGTTATTGGTGACATGTTGATTTTAGAGCAAAAGCGTTTAAATATATCAGCCAGGTTTTCGTTTTCGGTCATTGGTGGTGGCGTTAGATTGCTTCCATGCAAAACGACATCTCCTGCAATGTTCCTCTATCTTTTCGCAAACAAGATCCTTCTTTATATATATTTCTTGTATCTATATATAATTTTAGTTTGTAAGTAGTTCTAGTCATTATATTAACTTTGGCCACTTCGAGCCATAAAATGAACATATGTCGGGAGCAAACATATGAGAAAAAGTGAGAATTTATAACATAAATAATTACAATGTAAAATGTAGCATAAGTGTTCAATGACAAACATATATCACATGCATAAACTTAGCTTAACCAGATATAATTATTGAAGTCGGTTAACATGAATTCAGAAAAATCTAATCATAAATTATTCAATGTATTAATGTCTCAATAAAATGAAATGAATGAAAATGAGACGCCTGGAGTTGGATGTAGATCGGCTTGCTGCCGATGCCGTCCAATCAACCGAGCGTGGTTAGGGGTGCGGTTTTCTCCCTAAAGAGACGCCTGGAGTTGGATGTAGATCGGCTTGCTGGGTGGTTCCGCTTGCCAGATGCCATCCAACCAACCGATTGTGGTTAGGGGTACGGTTTCCTGCCACGTGTGCATTTGTTGCGTCATCTCTCGTCCACCGCTCCACTCGTTCATACTGCATTCCATTGTTGGGGTTGTCCTGTTTGCTTTTATTCGGTTAATGCCTAAATTAATTAGAGCTATAGTATATGCAGCTGTGCTCATAAGGTTCATTCTTCTTTTCTAGGTATGCAGCCCTTTGAGACGTCGCCCTCCGAGTGAGAAAGATTTATTCACCCACGTGGCTATAAGTGTTGTTCCGTGCTTTAGCTGCATTGACTAAATTTTTTTTATTACTTTTTTTATGTGATATGTGCTATTTGAATACCTTTCCTCGAACCATTCGTACCATCTCTAGCAGTGCGGTAGGATTATTGTTATAGTCCATCCAATGTCAAGAGACATACCTTTCCCAACTTCAAGGAGTACCTAAATCATGTCAATTATAAATATTTTCGAATTTGTATGATCACCACAAGGCTTCCAAAATAAAAATGCTTTGAAAACGCAAGCCCTCCAGGGATTATCATTTTAAAAGTTATCCCTCCGCTGGCACTTTCTGCAATAAAATGGTAACCTATTTGTTGGTACCAACTTTATGATAATTAATTACATGCCAGCCAAAACTTCTGCCTAGAATTTTGTCCTTCCTTAGATTTGCGCAAAGTTTAACTTGTTAAAATGCATTGCACACATGCCGTTCCAATGATTCCGTGTCTTTCTTTCAGTTAATTGCATTGCGGCGTCAGTAACAAGGTTACTTCTAGCTTCTGTCGTTTTTTTGTTCGGTTTTACAAAAGCACTTCTGCCTTGAGAAAAAAAAATTGAGGACATACGAGTTTGTAGCTGGTTACATGCAATTTTTAACTCCGGGAAAACATGCAAACATCGACGCTTCGTAAAATAATTTTACAAATTAATATTAACATCCTTTCATGCGATTCAGCAGAGCTGAAAATGTTTTGAATATTATTAGTGCTAAGCTACCGTGTCTGCGTTTTGCGACCCAGTATTGACGTTTATGTTAAGTATGACACTTGCTGGTATGAAAAGGGTTGACGAATATGTTTATATTATGTACATAGATATTTACTCCCTTCGCGAGTTGCTTGCATCCAAAAATGTTGGGGAATGCAGCACGCGTAGAAAGGATATGCATTTGTGCATAGAATTCAAAGGATATTTAAACTTATTTTAAATTTCCTGGAAAGTTTTATTTTCACAGGACAAGCAAGAGTGAGCGTAAATGGTTGATATTGGAAGCAAGGCTTATTGGAGCAGGAGGGCTTACGGATGTATATGTTTTCTCAATGAGAGGAAGTGTATGTGCGGTATTAATAGCTAAGTTTTATCCAACATATGGTGAATCACAATGCGAAGTGGTAGCAATCCCTCCTTTCCGAAGCAGAAATAACTAACATTGTCCTTAACTGAATTTTAAAATCCAGAGATGAGTTGGCTAATAACAACAGAGTAAGTTAGTTCAATTCTACCAAATAGGTCGGCTAATAAGAACAAAGCAAGTTGGTTAAATTTGCTATGTACAACCGGCAAAATTTTGGAGGGGAAATTCATAAATCGTTGTTTTTAATAACCGATTTTTCTAAATAAAATTGATTTAGTTATTTTTAATCCACAAACTCTGTAGGAGCTATGTTAAAAGTATTACTTTATTGTTATCAACCGAAAGTTGGTTGATTTTAAATAACTGTTTTTTTATGCGTGAGTTTTTCTTGGGCTTTGATGGTGGCTTTGGGCAATTGTCCCTGGATCTTTGTCTTTTCGAGGTGATGTAGTTAACAGCTAAAATAGCCCTCGCTGCAAAAAATTACTCATAACTCCTCTGCCCTTTGTTCTCTGCCTCTTCTTGATTGATTCCATATTTTACCATGGCGGCAATCTAACGCCTTTGGCCATGCTTGGTAGCAATGTTCTCTGAGCACCATCTTTTCAAATTTCGTACATCGGCGGTTTTTTTTTTTTTTTTTTTTTTTAATTCTGGCTCGCCAAGGCGATTTATAAAAGTCGAAGTACGACCTAAAAGATCTTTTGTACCGTATGGGCCAGAAAAAATTTAAACTAGTAAAATTTCCACTTTCCGTGTAAAGCGGACAATTTTACCAGTAGAAGAATTCTTTATGTCCTCGGGGCTCAATTGTTCCCTGAGAAAGATCTTCTTTCTAATTCCATTAAGGGCTGGCCATTCACATAAAATGTGTTCAGCTGACTCGTCCTCTTCAAGACAGAGTCGGCACTCAGGAGAATCTGCTATTCTCATTTTGTGTAGATGATAACTTAAACCGTGGTGACCAGTAAGGTAACCTACTAGGTTTTTGATATCATGCCTGCTTAGGTTTAGACATTTGCTGGCATTATGATTGAAGGGCCGAATGGCTCGTTTGGCCTGTCTTAGACCTGGGATGTTATCCCAATGATAGATACATTTTCTATGTTCCCAGCTTTTAATTGCTGCCGTTGCTGCTGATCTAGGAGTGCAGCAGAAAGGTTCGGGACCTATGAAAGGTGTTTCTGAACCTTTTCTGGCCAGTTCGTCGGCCTTTTCGTTACCTTCTACCCCGACATGACCCGGAACCCACCATAACTTGGTCTTGTTTCTTGCTCCGAGTATTTGTAGGGTATTGAAGCAGTACATGACTGATTTGGAGTCAATGGTATACGAGCTAAGGGCGTTTATAGCTGCTTGACTGTCCGTGAAAATATGAATGGTTGCACCTTTTATGCCAGATAAGATAATGTGGCTGGCGCATTCTTGAATGGCGTGGAGCTCCGCTTGAAATACGCTGGGACTTTTTCCCATGGGTATCGTAAAGCGTTTGTGTGGTCCGTATATTCCCGCTCCTACCCCCGTTTCCATTTTAGAACCATCCGTATACCACTTTATGCCGTTATGGCTGTTTGGTGGGTTATTGCTAACCCATGCTTCTCTTTTGACTATCTCCGTGGAGAACCGTTTGTTGAAGCATAGTGTTTTTTGAATGCGGTCTGTGACCGCGCAGTTCATGTTAAGTTCTGGCAGTTCATCGAGAAGGGTCTTAAGTTCCGGATGATCATTAAGACTTATCTCGTTTAGCTGTATTAGACTTATTGCACTGCGGATCGCCACTTTTTGGACGTATATGTGGAGGGGTATAATTCCTGTTATTGCCTCTATGGCAGCTGTTGGACAGGTACGCATGGCTCCGGAGATACCAAGGCACGCAAGCCGTTGTACCTTTTTGAGCTTCTCTATTGCGACCTTTTGTGTGGATTTTGTCCACCATACTATGGAGGCGTATGTTATGATGGGTCTTATCATCACTGTGTAGATCCAGTGGACGATCTTTGGAGAGATTCCCCAGGTTCTACCATATGTGCGACGACAGGCCCATAAAGCTCTATTAGCTTTACTGATTTTGTTGTTTATGTGAGAGTTCCAGTTAAGTCTCTTGTCCAGGATTACTCCAAGATACTTGACTTCGTCGGAATACTCTACGACCGTGTCGTTTATTGTGATTAGGCCTAGGTCTAATTTCCTGCTTTCAGTGAAAGGAACGATGACGGCTTTACTGGGATTTATGGAAAGATTTTCCTTAATGCACCAGTCTATGGCTGTCTTTAGAGCATTTTTCATTTTTGATGTGACTCCTATTGAGTCTTTGCCCCTAACTATGATGACAATATCATCGGCGTACCCAATTGTGGTGTAGCCCAAACTGCTCATCTTGTGTAGCAGGTCATCGATGACCAATGACGTCGAGAGTACTCCCCCTTGTGGGCAGCCCCTTACGGCTGTTACTGATACTGAGATCGTTCCTGACGAGGAAGTTATTTTGCGACTTTCCAGCATCGCTTTGATCCATTTAATAGTTGGTTTATCTATATTTCTATGGTACAAAGCATTTGATATGGATTCATATCCAGTGTTGTCGAAAGCACCCTCTATGTCCAGAAAGGCACAAAGTGCGATCTCTTTGCAACGGTAGGCGTTTTTTATCTCTGTAGTTAGTCTTAACAGAGCGCCTTCCGTGGTACAGAGGCATGCTTTTTGATATGCATTCTCTAATGTGAATGTCAATAATCCTTTCCATTGTTTTCAGAAAAAACGATGTCAGGCTTATCGGACGATATGATTTAGGTAATTCTCTCGGCTTGTTTCCCGGTTTAGGTATAAATAAGGCAATCATTGATGGTAGTAAAAATTCTATTCCATTTTGAATGAGGGCTGGAAAAATACCGTCTGTACCTGATGCCTTGAATGGTTTAAATGAGTTAATTGCCCATTTAACCTTATCCGGAGTAAAAAGTGTTCCGGATAAACTATGAATTCTGCTGAGGTTTCTTGGAATTGAGACCTCCCCTGTATGGTCGTCTGTAATGACCATCGTGTGAGAACCTGGGAAGTGAGCCTGAAGCAAAGTTTTCAGCGTTTCTTCCCGGTCGCGTGTGATTGAACCATCTGATTTAATTAACAATCCCATGCCTTTTTCTTGATCCGTTGACAGGGCCCTTTGGAGGCGTGCCACCTCTGGAAGTTTTTCTATCTTCTCACAGTTTGCACGCCATGAGGCTCTTTTGGATCTGCGCAACTCTAAGTTGTATATGGTCAGCATGGATTTATATTGTTCCCATGTGCCGTTGCGTTTGGCTTTGTTAAAAAGCTTTCTCACCCTCTTTCGAATAGACTCAAGGTTATCGTTCCACCATGGTACGCACCTTTTAACCACGGTTCTTTTAACCTTGCAACTATTTTTGAATGAGGTAAGAATAATATCATTTATTTGACATTGCGCAGCATCTGCATCAATTGTATTTGATGGTGCTTCTGGCAGCATGTCAGATCTGACCGCAAGATTTTCGCGGTAAGTTCTCCAATTAGTCAGTCTGTTGTCATAACGGACTGACGCGTGTTCGGCATTGCATCTTATCTCGAAACGGATGTGCATATGATCCGATAGAGATGCCTCGCCAGACACGTGCCATCCCTCTATAATATCCTTCATAAAAGGAGATGATATAGTAAGGTCTAAAACTTCGTCTCTTATAGAATTTCTAAATGTAGGACTATTTCCCTTGTTTAGAAAAACGAGGTTATTGCTATATAAATATTCTAATAACGACTCACCTCTGTTATTTGTATCTCGGCTGCCCCAGATGGTATTATGTGCGTTTGCGTCGCAGCCGATTAGTATATGTACTTTCTGGTCCTCACAGTACCGGACAAGTTCCTGTACTGGTAAGGGAGGCACTGCATCCGTGTCTCCAGGAAAGTACGCCGATGCGCATACAAATTTATGCAGCTCTCGGCCTTTGTGGCGCTCTATTAGAACCGCCACCAGGTCCCTAGTTGTGAAACCTGGAATGAGAGAAAATTTTATATCTTTCTTAATAGAGATAGCCGCCCTTGGTCTGAAAGGACCTTTGGCGAAAATTAGCTCTCTGTGTTTACAATTTAATCCGGATATCTTACCATTGGTTGCCCAAGGTTCCTGGATTAGTCCAATAGCAATGTTCCCTTCGCCACATCGCTGGCTAAAGGTGTCCGATGCACCATAGCCCTGTGCAGGTTGGCCTGCAAAACGCTGAGACGGGTGGTCATTTGCGTCTGTATTCAGGGTTTCGTACTCTATTGGGCTTGTTATCACCTCTCCTACGTACGATACCCTGTTGAGGAGAACCACTTTGTCTGCCTCTAGGACTTTTGTTTTTATGTCCTTCTTGTGCCAGTGCTTTCTTACGATCCATACCTAACTTAGGCCTGAATCGTGTTTGGCTTTCTCTGGCTGCGCTTGACTTCGCGCTTGTAGCTTCTTTTTCTGGCACAGTTGTTGCCGTTAGGTTAGGTTAGGTTTATGTGGCTGTCGGCTGAAGCCGACACACTTAGACCAATTTAGGTCCATTGTGATACCACGTATTTTTTATCTACCTCAACTCTGTAGATGGGACTGGCCAACGACACGCGGTTGTTCTCAAGCGGTCCCCCATCTACGTACTAACCGCGCCCAACGTCGTTTAATTACGGTGATCTGACGAGAACCGATTAACTCGACGTGGTATGGTCGTTGGTTACAGTTGTTGCCGTACTTGAAGCTGCAGCCTTAGCGGCAGCGCTGGTGCTGGCCCCACTTGGGTCAGTTGCGGTGCTACCGTGAGCTGTGACATCCTTCTTATCCAAAACGTGCTGTTTTTGATCTTTAGGGCCCTGTGTGGCCGTCTTGTCAGCACTTTTTAGGATAAGTTTGGTCTGTCCGAATCGGAAAGAGACCATACCCTTTAGTTCCACGAGTCTCCTCATGGTGCTGTCGTTTATGGCAAAGACCATATGTGCGATGTCTCGCTCATCCGATCTTTGCAGAACCCTCCACGTTCTCGTGTTCAGTTCTTTGTTTTGGCCATCTAATAGGGCTAGGATCCTTTCGCTAGCTACGCCGGTACTCTGTGGGAAGAACCCTCTGATGACATGTGGTTTTGGATTTCTCTTTTAGCTTGGCGAAGGTTGCCTTCATCCACTCTGCAGTGGTGGCGTCTGCACATACGATCATGAGCCATCCGGCTTTGAACGTAGTACGTGAACGTGAAGGCTGGTTTGACCTGCTCGTCACGCTGTTCGATCGAGATATCCATAATCCTCTCCTGTATCGAACCCATTTGTTCGTTGGAGAGAGGATTACGATCGATGTCCACCGGTACAACACCCAGTCTTACATAGCTCGTTATATTGCTTTACGAGACTTTGTCGACGGTTGTCTTCCCAGTGCGACCTCGCTTCGCTTCGGATTGAGGCGGGGTATTATCCTCGGATCGCATTCGCTTCACCTCGGGACCCTTGTTTTCCATCTTTTGGATCGCATAGAGACGGGCCTGCTCAATGGTGCTCCCCTTCTTCTGCGCGCGCTTAAATCTGCGCTGTTCAGATGGTGTGAACCTAACGTACTCAGACTCAGTCCGTGCCACATTGCCGACTGTCTTAGGTACGTCCTCTATATCGGGATGTCTTTCATCCGATAATATGCTGTTGCATATGGTGCTGGATTCTGAAATAGAGTCACTGAGTTGAGACAAGTTCTCTTCAGGTTCCCCCATTTCAGAGTCGATGATTACCGACTCTATCCCTTTGACAGATGTCGTGTCGTCATCGACAGGGTGTTCTAAAACATCCCTATTTGATGATGCAATTTTAGAGGCATCATTCTCTATTGTTTCTTTTGTTGTTTGGTTTATTTTGAAACCCACGAGTATTCGGGATATGGTGTCGCCCGTGGTCTACCCGTCTAACCACAGGAAGGCTATCTTAAAATCGGAGGTCGCCTGGTATCCGAAGTTTGCAAACTAACGACTAAGCACCCTCTTAGCCATGCATCTCTCGGCGCTTGCCACCTTAGATTAGGGGTTTATTGGGGAAATAGGATTTAGGGATTTGATGGAGGGGGGATATGGGTAATTGAAAATTGAAAGGAAAGAGGAGAAGGGTAGCGGACGTGTAGTCCTGGTCAGTTCTTGGTTGACGCTCATCAGACGGTCTGTCCCTTATCAGAAAGGCCCGATGACTCTTTGCGCCGTAAGCCTCCGCACCGGCACCATCGAATTTGCGTTCCATGATGGTACACACGTCAAGGTGATTGACCCCGCAAGGAGGTTTAGTTATAGTCATACATGGGAGGGTTTTCTTCCATGTATCCTTCTTAATTGTGGATTCATTGGCACAGAGTTGGAAGAAGGTCCGGTCCTGGGTATCTCAAGTTGACATCGATATAGAGAAGACAACCCATCCATCTCTGGTTAAAATAATATACTATCTCCAGCATCACCAGTTATAGCGGACATAATTATGGAAGAACTTTTAGACAAATCAATGGACTTATTAGAAACAAAACCGAGATTAGTAACTAAATACGTAGACGACCTATTCGCGATTATAAAAATGGACAAAATAAATGAGACATTAAATACATTGAACGCGTTCCATAGAAACATTAAATTCACAAAAGAGGAGGAACAAAATGGAAGATTACCGTACTTGGACACATTAATCATACGCAAAGGAAACAAATTGAAAATCGACTGGTATCAGAAACCTATGGCCACAGGACGACTCATCAACTTCTACTCCAAACATCCGAAAAGAGTAATAATAAATACCGCGAATAATTTTATTAGAAGAGTACTAAATATAAGTGACAAACAATTTCACCACGACAACATCAACACATAAATCGGACCAAAAAGCTCTCTCGACACCTATAGAACAAAAAACTGCATTAGCTGCCCACTGCATTAAATTCGGACATTATCCTGACTTCGAAAACGTTGACATACTACAAGAAGAATCAAATTATATGAGGAGGTACACAACGGAAATGTTACATATAATAAATGTACCAATACAAAAACGACTTAACTATAAAACGAACACCGACAAATGCGCACACATCTACAGACATCTTATAAACAAACAACGGAAGACGAAAATAGTTATAACTCAGCCGGCATCATAACTTTATGTTTTGTGTTCGTCATACCAAAAATTTTTTTGTGAAATGTAATTATTTATGTTGTACAATAAGTTGTGTAAGTTTCACAATGTAAATGTAAATTGTTCATTTTATTGTCATAATACTTTTTCTTGACAGTCCCTGAAGATGACTTTCGAAGAAAGTCGAAATATTGGACAAAATATATAATTTAAAATACAAAAAAAGAGTATTTTTAAATTAAGACCTACAGCCCGTTAAACAAACATTATTTATAATATACTATCAATTAAAGTTCCTAAATACTTTTATGAAAAGTATAAATGTTTTATTTCCACCACAAAAAAGGCTTTATTTTTAAAGAGAATTTTTGTTTCCGGATACTGAAATATAAGTGTCCTCAGTCCTCACACTAAAATCGACTGTCCTGATACTAGAGCAAATCGTACTTTTTTTTAAAACATAATTGTAAACTACACACAGTTATTTTATGGTTTCTTGTTTTACGTTATAAGATCAAAAACTGTCTACACTCTCAGAAATATTATAACAATTTACCTTAACCTTCATATGAGAAATTAACTAAGGTTAAAGTCAAGAAATCTGTTAATTGTCCGGATACTAGTGCCCTTACCCTACGTGCTTGCTTGTTGTGTTTCACATTCCAATGATTTGTTTCAATTATAAGATATTTAAATACACGCATTATAAAATTATAACAATAATGTTCTTATTTTACTACTTAGAGGACAGTAAGCTCAATTCTCTTAAAATGAAATCGGTAGCGGCGTAACAAAATTAGTTGATATTTTCACTATCGTGTACTACATACTTAACAAAACAAAATGGAATGTATCTGGAGTTATTCTTCTTCTTCTTCTTCTTTTTTCTTTACGACGAGGTTATGACCAGGATTATTGGATCGTAACCCTACCACTTTACTGCATGCCTAATGGTCCGCTTGTGCGATTCGCCGGTTCGACCTTAATGGACATCGGCAGGTTTCCTGGTCTCAGATAAATTCATCACTGAGGTCTATCAAATGCTGGTGTTGTTGCATTTGTAAGATGCAGGAGTTGTAAGACCTGCATCTCCCTTGATTGATTATTTTTTGATCCACCTTTTACGACACCGTTGATCTCCAGTCGTGTCAACTCAAGGATTTGCATGAACACTTGCGGGACCACTTTAATAAAGCTTAGTGTGTTGGCTTGTGACTTGTGCGGTGCAGGTTCAATCCCCATGGGGAACAACAACATACGCCACCCATTCACATTCCTCTACACCAAAAGGAGGATTTCTGCCTGGTAGTACAATGGACCGTTACCGAGTCTAAGTGCTCTGGGATTCGGACTTCCTTTTGTTTAAAAAAAAAAACCTATCTGCAGTCATTCTATAACATTCAAAAATGTTTTCTCATCTTTGATCAACGATTTGTGTAAATTGTGAAATTCTCCATATTCCAGTCTCTTTTCTATAAATTGAACTAATTTCACTTTTTAATGTATTTGTCTTTCGTCGGGTGCAGTGGCTCAGTGGTTAATGTGTCGGACTACTAATCGAAAGGTCCCCGGCTCAATTCCCGCCGGCGCCAAGTAACATCTAGAGTTTTTCTCACTGCCCTACCTCTTGCGAACGTCTGACAAACATCCAACAGTATCAATTGTTGTCATGAGAAGCTTTTCAAAATTTGCCGTTCGGAATCGGCGTAAAATTGTAAGTCCCCTTCCACTTCGCACAAGATAGTGGTTGGAGGAAGCTAGGTTTTAGGCCCTATCCCCGTTAATGCCTAATATTTATTTTATATTTTATTTTTTGTTTTTCAAACAGCTATTAATAAAAATTGTTCTTCACAAAGCGATAACGACATGATAAAACTTTTCCAAATCATAGCAGTTCAAAACGCGACTACTAAGCAGTACTTCATGCAAATAAATGTTTCTTTTCCACTACATACATGTATAAATTCGCCTATTTCGAATGAGTAGAACTCGCTTGTACCGGAACCACTCTAATCGGTTCACGCTTGCACCGTGTCTGGTGTTTCCGTTTTTTGAGGTTATTTTATGGTCCATATACTCATAGCCTGCCCTAAAGGACCATGCATATGAGAGCGACAAATTACCGCGTCCGAGCGATTATTCCTAAAGTTATAGTTCGTTCACGAAAATCGTCCTCATATGAAAAGTTCTTTAGTGGAGCAACGAAGTTGCGGTTCCATGAACGGGATATAAAAAAACTCAAACTACAACATTATATTCAATTTTTTCAAACTTCGCGTTTCTTGTAAAAACATTTTTTGTGATACTAAACTAAGAAGATGATAAAAAAAGCCCCAGTAAATTTTCGAATTGACCACAAAATGAAAATTCGCCCCAATTTGTGCTAAATTTTTTAGTTGTTTGTCCATGCATTCAATCTCGCCCCAAATTTTTCTTCCACTCGCCAAGATGAGAGGCATGAAAAGTCGCATGCCGTAATCGTCGTTACAGTCACGTAAAATTGGCATAAGCATAAGCCTTAATCAATCTTTTTTTTCGAAATTCTCTCCAAATACATTCTCGCCTGCCATTTGTCACGTTATCATTTGCATAGTAACGATCCCATCGTTTCCCCATTTACCTTCATTTCCTCTTAAAGTGTTCACATCTATCAAGTTATAATCTGTCTGGAAAAGTTCTTAGTGACTATCAGTGGCGTGGCATGCATATAACTTGGTTCCTACCGAATTCCCTTTAAAAATTTCGACCAGACAACATCTACTCGTATCTATCTTCCAAATACACAGGAAAACGTACTATATGAACTTGATGTTCTCATAAACTGGGCCTACGTAAGTCATCGATGTTTTTTGTTTCGTGTGTTTCGAAGGAAAAGGCAACCCGAAGTATGTCATGCTATAAAATCTCTCACTGGAGAGTTGCTGTGCTGGTATATTTCGAACTAAATCACTTGGCCAACGGTCGGTTGCGCACAGAGAGGATTTACGAGTAAGAGACAAGAAATGGTGCGGACGAGATTTAATGAGTGAAGGTTATCTCCTAAATTTTACAATGCCTAACTCAACTTTGTTTTTCTTTTAAATTAAAATGCTATTGCATGCATGAGTTTTATTTTTTTATTATGGGGTTGACAAATTTCGGCGGACTTATAATAAAAAAATTTTAATAAATAAATAAAATCTTGCACATTGCAATGCGCTTAAATATAAAAAGCTACCTAGGACGTGATTAATAAAGAGTTGAGGACTATTGTTTGTTTCTGTTTTTATGGTTTTGCAATTTGTTGTTTAGCACCTGGCACCTATGGCGACGTGTTTAAATATATATATGTTTCTTTTTACCTGTATGTTTTTGGAAAAAAATAAAAACAAGTCTTAAAAATGTTTTCACTCAAAATTTTTAAAATGTAATTTTCAATCAGAGAGATATTATTTGATGATGCCTCAAACGTATTTAAAGAACTTTTTTATACACCATCGCAAAATTGAAACAGAAAATAATATCTTACACTAATTTATTCAACTATTTCAAATAATAATTATACATTTATATTGCATAGTGTTTTAAGAACTATCGGTTTCATAATCGGTTTAAGTATCATCACCTGAATTAATGATAATCGATTGAACAATCCTTCTGATCGATCGGTCCGAATTTCCAGATTGTTCCTCTGTCAGCGAGTTTGCGTAACTCCCATATGATTATCCAAACATAAACTCTTAACTTATTTCAATTTTTGGTTATTTGAATAACGATCTGGTGCGCCTGGCTTCCTATCGGTTTTCCTTTTCTTAATGGATCCATAAAAATGTCTTATACATAGCTATATGTTTTTAATTTTGTTCTATCACTGCTCTTGTTTTCTTAAAACTGAATTCCAAACCAACACAAATATCATTTAAATACGTAAGATACATCGTAAAATAATTTCTATCTGATGCTAAAATTTCATTTTTTAAAACTCATAACTTTAAAAAAGTTATTAAATCCTGTAAACACTTTGTTTTTCCAAAGACCCACAGGTACAAAAAATATAGAAATATATATTTACAAAAAACACACGTCGTCCCAGGTACCTGGTGCTAAACCACAAACTTTAAAACCATAAGAACATATAATCAAACTTAAGTCCTAAGTCACATATAGCTTTATATACTAGCGCCATCGGTTGTGCAAATTATCTACTTCTTCATTATAAGTGCGCCGAACTTTGTCAACCCTAATAAAAAAAACCTTTAACCCAGGGTTTTATGTTTTCGGAGTAAAGTAAACATCTAAAGATCTTCTGTTTTTCCCCCACCGATGCAATACTTTTTCGAAAACTGGATAATAAACCGTGACCTAACCTCATTAAAAAAGTCCATCCCTGAAATGATATATGTTTTTTACTGTGATGGAAAAAACAAAACAGTCACATCGAAGCTCCCATGATGAAAACCATGCCTGCATGTATAATGTATATCTTATATCTCTGTTTTTTTCAGCAATTTTCGTATTTTTTTTTCGCATATTTAAAAATTAAAGAGATGCGTAGGGAAATTTGGGGAGACCTGCGCAGTAGATTACGTATCGTAACGAGAAAGCCGCGTTATAAAATCGCTCACTGGGGACTTGCTGTTGAGAACGAATTTTGTGTGTACCTATTCCGTTTTCTCGATTAACTCTGTGTTTGATTCCTCTCTGTTCAACACCACCTTTTTTATCAAATATATAACACGCTTTTCACAAAGCTATTTATCATGGGTAATAACTTTTTGTAGAAAACAGTGCTACCATTGTAAATTGTGAAGATTTATCTTAAAAATAAAGATTGTTTTCGAAGAATTTTGTTAAAAAAAACTTCAAATAAAGATTTGATTTTTGTTTTTGCGTGTGCAGGGCAGGTATAGGTACATAATTGTAAAACAATGTTTTTTTGATGAAAATGTATGTAATTAGCTATATATTAATATTTGTATTGTAACATTTTAGTAGGAACGCAGATATAAAAAAAATACAAGTTAAAGAAATGCTTTTTTTCCAAGTTATACATAATGTACATTTTCTTGTGGTTGCAGATTTATGTAGGTTTCGACTTCCCATTTTAATTTTTTTACGCCACGCCACTGGTGACTATTTAAAAACCGATCGCCATTCCATCTGTCACAGTCCCGCCGCATCCTAATCACCTTTTCAATGAATCTCTACATAATTTAAAGTAGCCATCATCCACTGGTGATTTATCAGTCAGTAGGTGTACTACGTAATACCAATATTCAATCCTCGGAAATTGGGAAAATATTCAAATCCGTTGAAGACAAAATCCACTAAAACACTTGCTTCTTCCACCGCAGGATACTGAAATTTCACTCAAATATTAACCAAATCGCCGACGTGTACGTGCTTGTGCTACGAATTACCACTTTAACAACAGGACTCTACCAAAAAAAGGGATAATGTTCCCTATCATTCCTCATTAGCATACGGGAAGTGGTCAACAGTTTATCCTCGCTGCGGAATATTGGAATATACATTGCACACACCAACAATCGCGATGGATACGAAAGCCTTTCCAAACAGATGGCGAATGGTTAAACATTCGGCCATGAAGGATTCATCAGAACAAATTTTGTTCCGACGCAATCTGGTAAACTCTTTATTGAGTTTTTTTTAATGCTAAAATATAATACCCAACCCAAAGCAACCTCAAAACAAACAATTGACTCAAGTGAAGGGTCTACTCACAATATTACAGCTAATCGCAGGATTAATGGCATACCTATAATTCTGTTCATGTTAGGTAAGAAGTGGCTGTATAATTTAAGTAACATCGCATCTCAGAGATGAAACCTTTTTTTTAACGACCACTTGTGTATCCGAATGGTGATAGGAATATATAAAACTACGGAAAGAAAACCACTACAGCGCCTCCGCTCCCAAATCAATGTCGTTAGTTTAATATTTTTATTCCCGCGCGTGCTATTAATACCTCAGATCCGCTTCGAGATGACATAAGTTTGCATTTGATTTAGCAAAGCATGTCACATCTGTCTGCGATTCTTAGATAGGCAGCAAGACACCAAAATGGAACACTCTTTTCATAGTGTGGTAGGAGCAACTATTACGCCCTAGGCTGAAGAATGGGTGTGATACTGAATATCCTTCTTAATATTTCGCTGATGACTCGCGACTCGTATTGGGGTGATTTTCATTGGATACTAAAGTTGATGTGTATGGACGTCTGGGGAAAGATTACTTGAAACCTTCTGTCAATTTTGTCCCTGGCATACGAAAACTGTTGATAATGACAGCGTCGACATATACATACAACACCGTGGGATGTTTTAGCATGATGATAGAGAGTGCCTTTATTGTTCATTTAGGATGGAAAAATCGTGTTTTTAAGTTTCGGTGCTAAGAGAGAGTTTTGTTTTTATCACAAGTATGTTGGAAATAGGTCTAATAGGAAAACTGAATTCAGTAAAACCGACTTCGACACTGGCGGACGCGGTATAATGTTTCCATATACAGGGTGTACTGGAAATTATGGATTATCATTAAACTTGTGAAAGGCCAGCTCAAGACCTCATATAAATTTTCTGTACCAAATCCTTACGGTTTTCGAGTAACCACCGGCACCGTGCCCGACTTGATTGCGGCAATTCGTCGACGTTTAGTTCTGCATATTTTGGTTTAAATGTTTGTTTATGAATGCAGATCTTTGTAAGTCAGAATATTACGAACTAGCCTCAACTGAAAAGTATATGATCTCACTTTACCCTTTAGCCGTGGATTGCGAATTATCTTCTAAAGCGCAAACAATATGTTGTTATTGGTTCAAGGAAGTCCAAGATTATTTAAAATCACTCTGGTGTCCCTCAAGGAACCAACTTGGCTTTGGTATTGTTTATTAACGGTTAACCCTCATGTATAAGTATAACTGATTGTGAACTACTGCAACGTGATATATACTGGTATGCAATGTGGCACGCTTTACGATACCCATGCGCAAAAAGTCGCAGCTTATTTCAAGCGGAGTTCCACGCCATTTAAGAATGCGCCAGTCACATGCATATAACTGCTATTTAAGGCGCGAACATCCATATATTCACGGACAGTCAATTCTATATATAAATGCTATAAATGCCCTTAGCTCGCACACCATTGACTCCAAATCAGTCATGCACTATTTCAATATCTTTTAAACACTCGGCTTAAGAAACAAGTCCAAACTATGGTGGGTTCCGGGTTATGAAGGGTTTGATGATAATGAAAGGGAAGATGAATTGGAAAGAAAGGGTTCGGAAACAGCGTTCGCAGGTCCTAAACCCTTCTGATGCACTCCTAGATCGGCAGCAATCACACCAATAAAAAGCTGGCAAAATACAAAATAGATATATCTTATATTGGGAGAACAGCCCAGGACAAAGAGAGGCCAAACGAGCCATTCGGCCCTTCAATAACAATGCCAGCAGATGTCTAAATCTAAGAACGCATGAGATCAAAAACTTAATAGTTTAACCACCACGGTTTACGATATCAGATTAACAAAATGAAAATAGTAGACTCGACTATGTCGTGCAGCAAACGAAACAACTGAACACATACCTACTATGTGAATATCCAGCCCTCAATGGAATAAGAAAGAAGATCTTTTTCAGGGATCAACTGAGTTCCGAAGACATAAAGAATTCTTCTTCTGGTAAAATTTTCTGCTTTATACGGAAATTAAAAACTCTACTAGCCTAAATATTTAAAAAAAATACCCTATTAATACTTGCTGCAGAAACTTTATTTGGGGCTTAGATTTAGAAGAAATAATACTTCTCTAAGTTCTTCAACAGTAGGGCTTCATGATAAGGTTAATGTTAGACAAATTAAGCTTGTACTATATAATTTACAAGACAACTTTTTAGAAGATGTTCGTGCTCTGACAATGAGCTGATTCTTAATCTCTTATATTAGATATTGTGTAAGAGTCTATAGGAGTACCGACGAGTTGAAAATTCTCCTGTTGAGTCGCAGCAGGTTGGCACGGCTTAGCTCGCCGGATGGTCGGGGAGCTTGCTGCATTACGGTCTTACGAAAACAAAAAAAAATCGTGCCAAGTAATGAGAGGGGAAAAAAAGAGGGGGGAAAAAAGAAGGGGAAAATATATCTACACCACAAATATATACCTAACTAAAATATCTCCGAAAAATCGACGATATATGAAATTGCGTCTCTTAGTTTTGGGTGTAATGGCCCGGAGAAGCTGTGGATAGCTTCTGCATATTTTGTTATATAACATTTAAAGGATTTTATCGAAAAACGCTCCCTAGCTCAAACTTGGGTGTTTCAATAAAATTGTTTTATTTAATTGTGGGCGTGTCAGTAGGCGGATTTAAAAAAAAATTAACACATGAGCATAAAGGGCCCCTAGAGAGTATATTATAAATATCCGCTCCCTAGCTCAAACTTTGAATTTTCAAAAAAGGGTTTTTTTTAAATTGTGGGCGTGTCAGTGGGCGGATTTTGAAAATATTTACACATGAGCATAAAGGGCCCCCTAGAGAGTATATATTATAAATTTCAGCTCCCTAGCTCAAACTTTGGATTTTCAAAAAAAGTTTTTTTTTAAATTGTGGGCGTGTCAGTAAGCGGATTTTGAAAATTTTTACACATGAGCTTCAAGGGCCCCTAGAGAGTATATATAATAAATTTCAGCTCCCTAGCTCAAATTTTGGTTTTTAAAATTGTTTTATTTATTTGTGAGCGTGTCAGTGGGCGGATTTTGAAAATTTTATATCCCGAGCAATTTTAGGAGTCATAGATCATATAAAAAAAATTTCAGCTTTCTAGCTCAAAATTCGATTTTTTCCAAAAAATTATTTTTTTTGAGTTTGTGGGCGTGTCTGTTTGCGGATTTCAAAAATTCTTAAACTTGATTATTTCGGGACCCTAGAGAGTATATGGTTAAAATTTCAGCTCTCTAGGCATAGTTTAAAGGCCTAATTTTTGCCGACGGACGGACGGACGGACGGACATGGCTAGGTCGACATTACTATCGATGCTGATCATAAATATAGTTACTTTTAGGGGTCTACCGGCAATATTAAGGTATGTTACAAACTATGCGTCAAAATTAATATACCCTTCGAATAGGGTATAAAAAAAGGATTTAGTGTTCCCCGTGGGTACCCATGATGTGCGCATATGATTTAGGTAGCTAGATCTCCCATTGCCGCTATCCTAGATTCTTTTTGCAGATTAAGTGCGTATCACATTTACTTTTATTACCACAGTCTTGGTTAGTTAGGTTTTTTGTTTCTTTCTTTTCTTGAGGACGAGATTCCGCGATGGAATTTTATGGTTTCCCTATCCAACGCTTTGTGTCATGTGATCTTCGAACACTTGTAGCATTTTTCTTAAAAAAAAAAAAACCCTCGTGAGAATTTTCGACCGTGAGAAGTTGTGGTGAAATCCACCTGTCGCTTGCGCTCCCCTCCGGTTCGCAATGGCGTTTTCTTTGAATGACACGATTTTAATTCCCTACCGATCGTTATAGAATAGATCCAGCTTATTCCAAAAAAAAAATTATCCCCAGCGAAGGCGGTACGGTTACAAAAATGGAGAATGAGGACCGGAATAGAGTTGAGCTCTTGTTTTATAGGAGTCATCTAGCCAACCATTCTGCCATTTTGTTCCGGCGTCAAGTAATTCGTTTCTTAACGAAAGTTTGTGGGTAAGTCCACACCTCTGATAGTTTCTTTTGGGACAATAAGGTACCTGAACCGTGAAGGTGGATATTACAATCGTTTATATCACATTTGGGCTTATGTGCAATATTAGTTCTTAAGTATCATGTAAGGGTTTTTTCTTGTAGCTTTTCACTTAAAAATTATTGCTCTTCATTTCAATTATATTCATTTTAGTATTAAGAATATTGAAGTTGTAAAGAATTTAATTTTCTATATCTTAAATAAAATGTGTAAATGTAAATATTATCGAACTGCAATAAAATAAATAAATGGTAAATGGTAAAACTTCTTTAAACTGCGTCAAAAAAAAAATATGTCTGTTTTAACTTTCCAGATATTTGTTTTTAAGTCGGTTTCATTTTTCTTGCCCAGGAATTTTTTTAACTTTCGGGTCGCTTTTCTACTTAAAATGCGTAATAAACAAGCCGTTTTTTTATTTGATTGCGAAACTCTAGTGGGAGTACATTTAATGTCATTGGGACTGCAACATTATACGTCCTTCGGCCATACTCGATCTAGTATCTCGAAATTCCGTAAGAACGGTGTTGTCGTCTTCTAGTATTCACTGCCTGCTGCCTTTGTCTTCCATAGGTGTTGCGTTCAAGGATTTCTAAATTGTGGATTAGGGAGATATTCAACATGTTCAACTGGTTTCCATGGTGATGCTCCTCTCTGTTATGCTTTGCTCTTTGCACTATTCGTTATTGTATTTGCAGCCGTTGTAGTGATTGCATTTGCGAAGCACTCCCATACCTCAGATGCGATTCAGTTAATCCAAAGTAGCATTGTTGAAGGAAAGCAGGTGTGCATGCTTAGATGCAAAAGTACGTAAGCCGATTGAGGTAATTTCTCTTTTAGTGCCTCTATATGGTAACTCCTTTTAAAATTGTAGCCACCCGTCAGTCCAAGGTATTTGTAGGTTGGCACGTTCTCTAAGTATCCGGGGTAGTCATCATCTTCTTTTATTAGATCTTTACTATCTCTTTTAATTTTTTGCAAGTAACCTATGTCCTTCATTGTTATCTTTATTTTGGGTTTTGGGATATGCCGTTTACGAATAAGCATAACCTTTCTTTTCTGTACGATGACTATTAATCCATGACCGTGGCACCAGGAATTAACCCCATTAATTAACCTTTCAGCTTCCTCAACGTTCCTATGGCTGACTACAAAGCTACCTATGTCGATCTTATAGGCGTAGCCCGTTGAATATTTAAGCACTGACAAACTTAAAAACAGGGTGTTTATAAATTAAAGTGTATTTTAGGAAAATATATATTCACAAAAATAATGTTTTTCGAATAAATTCTACAGTTTTAGGTAGGTCTTAGGCCCACTTTTTGGGGAATGGAATAGGGTATCCAACAGTTCGCACAAGCGGATAGATGGAATCAAAGAACCAATCTCGAAAAAAATGGAGCGCGGTGGGACGTTTCCATATAATCGCGAAAGAGAGGCAGACTTGAAAACTACTGGATCACATAAATGAAAAAGCACTAGCATTTGATTGGCCTCAGTGATTCAAAATCGGCAGGACTGCCGTTGATTTCTGAGGTCGAGCCGGTGAACTCCAAAGGCGGACGAGTAGGAATGCAATCAAGTGGGAGGATTATGATCCCTTTAATCCTAATCATACTACAGGCGGACAGGCGGGGATGCAGTCAACTGGGAAGGTAATGATCCCTTTAATACTGATCACAGCGTCACTACCATTGAGGAAGAACAAGATAAGTCAAAACTAATATACCCTTAGGGTAGGTAGGAAGGGTAAGAAATAAGCACCGCAACTCGCAGAGTCGCTAAAGTCTATGCTTTTCATGTATGCGATACATTAAACCCTGATAGGGGTTGTTTAAGAAACAGATTACATATCTTCCTAGGTAGGCAATCAGATCTTCAAGCCTTGTCGGTCCAACTCAGAGGACTCTATGGCTTTATCTATCTTCTTATTCCTTAACAGCCAGGATATAATCAGGATAAAATGGATCGCAGGTAATGTATCTGCGAATGGATGGAGCCCAGCTAGGGCTGGCTCAGAATCCGCGTTCTTTGGACCCGAATCTTATTGCGATTCTGCTACTGCTCTCAAACTGATTCCTTCTATAATCCTTGATTTTTCTAAAGTTAAAAATAAGCCTCTTACTTAACAAACTTATCTTTTCACTCTTCTTCGGTGCTTATTTTGTTCTATATACTATGAAGCATTTTATCGCCATCCTCATCTTCTCATGTTTTAATCGCGGAGTCATCTACCTACTTGTGCGCGAAGTAAATCGCAAGGTGGTAACAACATTTGTCGAACATACGCACAACTCGTAGCTGGGTATCAGTCAACTAAATTTGTTATTTAATAACAGAAACAACCTTGCTGCCCATGCCCATTTCCATCTAACATCGAAGTGAAGAATAACCACAGAGATAACACTTCCGAGTTGAACACTTAACCCAAATAAGTTGAGCGCTTGTCACCACTTAATAAGGAGGCATCAGGTGGTCAAACCTGACGCCACCGCGACCGCTGTGCGGAAGAATGAAAGTGTAACATTTGGATCAACAATTGGCGACCGATTGTGTTTCCCTATCAAGCTGCTGAGATGAGGAAACTGTTGTTCACAAGACAAGACATTTCATTGAATATCAATTGGCGCACATTTGGTTGGTATATAAGCTGAGACAGATTCAGAAATTGATATCAAATCCAATTCATTGGATTAATAGTGAAGAAGTACGTGAGGATCTCAGCTTGAAGGAGAAGAAAAAGTCTAATAAAATGCTGATATCTATCGTGAGTATCCGTAAAGGATTTACTTGTGGAAGTATTCTAAAGTAAGTTTGTCGTTAACAGCGATGGCTTGTACTGCTACTAGGTCTGGCAGGGCATGTGCTTGGAATGCGCTTAGTGCGGATTAATCGTGGCATTTACGGCCTTGGATTGGGAGGATTGGGACACCTTGGATATGGAGGCTTGGGTGGACTAGGCTATGGAGGTCTAGGTGGCTTGGGAGGTCTCGGTGTCGGTGGGCTGGGCGGACTTGGAGGAGTAAGCGTGGGTAAGATAACTAAGGCAGATTTGCAAGCACTACTTGACTCACTAGGAGAGGAAGAAGAAGAACCAGAACCGGAACCAGAGCCCGAACCGGAACCTGAACCTGAACCAGAGCCAGAACCTGAACCAGAACCCGAGCCAGCTCCACCACCACCTCCTCCACCAGCACCAGCTCCACCAGCCGGAGTACCACTTACTGTCTCATTGCCAGCGTTCGTTCCAATTCAATTATCGGCAATGTATACAGCTCCAGCGCCACCAGCACCGCCACCACCACCTCCAGCACCAGAGCCTGAGCCCGAGCCAGAACCAGAGCCAGAACCAGAGCCTGAGCCAGAACCAGAGCCTGAACCAGCACCACCACCAAAGAAAAAGAAACCACTATATGGCTTCCATCCGTCCTTGATAACCAAGAATATCATTACAACACTTAGACAGCCCATTCCTATTCCAGTTCCAAGGCCATATGGAATACGCATACCGGTGCCAGTACCAAAACCATTCCCTGTAGCAATTGATCGTC